>MUAA02000118.1:600000-1052758 GCA_014180765.2 Marchantia paleacea
TTTATATAGATCAAATGGAGTAGGGACAAATCGTTTTCTTTCCTCTCTTGAGAGTATGGGGAAGGGATCCATTGGACTTCACTAGCAGTGAGTAGGTGGAGTCCACACCAATGAACTAATGCAGAAACTTAGACCGACGAGAGGAGTGTGATTCTCAACCTCGAAAGGATGCTCTTAGTAGAAGCTAAAGACGTTGCAGGGTTGAGGAGAAAAAATGGTTATTTCATATCACAATTTGTAGGAAAATATTCATGGCAAAGCATAGTATATAGTAGAATCTTAGATCAGACAATAATACCCTCATACTTTAGTGGAATATAAAGATCACAAGACAACATTAAGTTATTATATGATGCAATAGCTCAAGAAAGTGACTTGTAGTACATATGCCACAATTGTATGTTGAGCTCAAATAGGTATACACACAATAAGCTACATAGTGTTAACTAGCTGGAAATTCTTTTTTTTTAAAGAAACACAAAATGTAACAAGAAGGAAACCTCAAATAATTTTATTTAACATCTAATATATAAAATTGGCAAACCACCCTTAACTATTTCAACTATTTTGGAGGAAAAAATAATTAATTATATATTTGTAAAATCACATCAACATTTAATATATTAAGATAAACAACTTGAAATAAGAAAAATAAATCTGAGGATGAAGATTTGACTAAAATATAAAAGTATGTGCTTTCATGAACAAATCAAGGTATCAACAAAAGAATAAATTTATGTATATTTGTAATTATATATTTTTTCTTAACATGTATGGTATGCAAGGTCTCAATCGTTTAATATACATATGAAAGCTTGTTGATCATTAAATATCACTTCCCTTGATTTTCAAACAATACAATATAATATTGAATTCCTTCAAGTAAAGTTTTCAATTTAGATCTATGAAATCTCTGATGCATTTAGTTCAAGGTATTACAATATGAGAAATTTGTAAGTCTCAATGCATCACATATGAACTTTCATTCTTTTAATTGTTTTTATTAAAATGGATGTTACCTTCCGGCACATTTATTCTGATTTCACTCCTTGATGTTCATTTTTATAGATAATCTAAGCTTTGAAAAGATTTAAATA
This sequence comes from Marchantia paleacea, assembly GCA_014180765.2. NCBI lineage: Eukaryota > Viridiplantae > Streptophyta > Marchantiopsida > Marchantiales > Marchantiaceae > Marchantia > Marchantia paleacea. Next base: position 601,098 of record MUAA02000118.1, read on the forward strand.
TTCTATTGTTGGTTAAAATATCTAATAATATAAATAAATAGTAGCAAGAATAAACGATTACAAAGGTTAAAACATAAGTCACTTGATCTCGTTGGGTGTGTAATTTATTGGAGTTTTGGGGGTAAAGTTTTAAATATATGAATTTGTATCAGTATATTTATTTGATTTAAATTTTAAATAATCTACATCATTAACCTAAAAAATATATAAACGATATAATATTAAACATTTATTATTTACAAATGAGAAATATCAATGTTATTGGTTATAACAAAACTGACACACAATCATACATGTTAAACTAATGTGATAGTTGGAGAATGTGCTACATAAAATATTATTTTCTAATGAAACAATTAGTAAGATTTTGTGTTGCATTTTGAACTGATTTTTTGGCTTCACATCAATGTTCCTAATTTTCTCAAAAGTGTTTTGAAGAGTCAAATTTTCTTAGATATGCTAGAGCCAATGATCTTCAATCATTTTTCTCACTTAGGGATTCATTCCTTCTCTACAAAAATACACATTCTCTCGTGGAAACAAATAACTTATTTTTGAAGATGTGTGGTCATTTGATTATTGCAAGCAATTATCACAAATCAGCTGCAGTTTGATGATTTTGACTCAGATGACATAAATGAAAAATAAAATACTATGACTAAAGTTTGATAACCATGATTTTTATTTTATTTTTGATGCAGAAAGTACATTGGGTTGCTTTCAAAAACACATGTAATTCAAATGATGTTAGACTTTTAGCGATAAAATTAAATTTCTTAGCGAGTGACGGGTTGAAATAACAACACAACCTATACTGCAATTTGTCTTCAACCGTAAACATCAGAGTGGGATGAAAACATATATGATATGTATTTCCATGTTATCACAAAAGTAGTGATTTGACACCAACTTGTTTTCATTCTTTCAGCATGAAACTTCATAAACTTCATTTCGCACAATATTAGATTGATGTGATGACAACAATCTTAATTATGAGATTATGAGATATGAAGATGCACATCTTTCTTATGTTATTTGGACTAAATTGGTAAGGATAAATGAGCGCCTAAAGTGAGAAGGTAGGATGGGCAAAACTTTGGTCTAACTTATCTTTTACACTATTTTTGTCGTTGACTAGTTTCGTTCATTTGGTGTTACGATGCACAAGTCAGGGGACCAATAACTTTCATTAGTTAAATGACCAGTTGAGGGTGAGCACATACAAGGTGCTATCCCATAGAGCATAAAAAAATAAATACAATGTGCGAGTAGATAAGTCGTTGAAGAGGTAAATCATGTGTTGCCATAGTCCATCCAGACTCCATAGTCTAGTTGCAACGTTGCATGACTATGGATTGAATTTCAACATGCAGAATTCAAATCTTCTTTTTGCAAGTCAATTCGAAGTGTCCATAATTTCATATCTATCAATGTTTTGCAAACCAACATCAATCAACATGCAAAATGGGGAAATTGATGATAGAAATTGTAGAGCAACCACTTCCTTCTAGGTCTTCACATGCATTCATATCACGCTTGACAACTTTTGACAAGAGTATCATGGAGTCTTTGGTGACATCATTGGACCATGGACTTTCCAGTGTATGACATGAGACTTGGCACAGAGATAGACATTTTTATTTATTTCGTGTGAAGGATTGAGCTTACTATGAATGGAAGAGACATCACTTATAGTATTTTTGGCTAATTATGCACTCTATGCATCATTGTTATCTTCCCGATTTGTAATTGCAAATAGTCCCATCCTTGAGATGTATGCAAGGGATATGAATAGGGGGCCATTTTCTTTACAGGTACTATTACGACAGAGATGATTCATCCCCCGAGATACGACATGAACTCTCATCTCTTTCCTCATTGCCCACAAATTAAACTAGAGGCCTACAATCTATCTTGATGGATTGCTAGTACTACTAGGGCTTGTCTATGCTCTTGCCATGAAAAATGTGCAAGCTTGTAGATCTTGACTTGACCATACATCAGGGTTTTCTAACTCACACTAGCTACATTTTCTACAACGATGAGGTTCCAGCTTCGTTTGGTCCACCCATCTACATCTACATGTGAGTATGATATTACCTTAGATACAACAGGATCCATATGACTCATTGATCATTCAGAGGATAGAAGATAAATACCCATTAGGTATGTGGTGTTTGTTATGACGCGAGAGGATGGATAACTCACATGGAGGGAGTGTTAATATGCCTTGCAGTAGACTCGGGTTAGGGCAGACTTACACTTGGTTCGGGAGGATTATGTTATTTTTGCAGACCTTATGGTTACACATCCTACAGTTGACAATGTTTCAGAGAGGATGATTATCCATCCTCCTGGATGGGCGACGAGTGGAGCGGCAACATCCAAGGTCTCCAAGTATAGGGGTATGAAGAGAGGATACCTCTTGATTCCTCTAGTCATGGAGTTATATAGAGCTATGGACACCGAGTTTGATATGTTCGTGAGAGCCTACCATACTAGGCGACATGGGGTATCACTTTCTTTAGTTTATTATATAGCTCTTTTTAGTCAAGGTATATCCATTGATCTACAAAGAGCACTAGCTCATGCAATCCATAGGAGAGCAATCACAATGCTTATGCTTCTTGGGATGCTTTGCAATATGGAGACCATTTTACTACTTTGGTTTCATCCATGTAAGGCTTGATGGGGTCTTCCTTTTCTTTTTGCTATATATTTTCTTTGCTATATATTTCTTTGTGAACTTCGTTTCACAACATATCATTTACCAAGAACAATTCTTGTGTCATTTTCTCTTGCTGCAAGGGCTACTTAAACGCCCTACTCTCCGGTCTTTCCCCAATTAGAAGTCTGTTGAATGGATCATCTGCACAGGGAAGGAAATCCATGACGGCAAATCACACTCGGAGAGGTCAAAGACGTGGAGGTTAAGCTTAAGACTATCAGGCTGCGGCCAGGGCCGAGGTCAGAGGCCAACTTCATTGACCCAGTAAAGCTTTCTTTTCCGCCCTGAACCCAGGTCTTGAGGTTCAAGTTCGAGAAAAGCGTGTGACTCCACTCATCAGTTGATTACCGGCAGTGAATCATGGGGTGGTCTGACCGACCAACGGAACCCGACCCGTAATCTCTGGCAGGAAATTGCAGTACAGGGAGGGAGTTCTCAGGAGGCTCTGAGCAGGGAAAATGAAGTGAGTGAAATCCAACTGGTCGATCTGCGACCACGGAGATTCTCGCCAGGGACTTCTTTAATGGTGAGGTACGGGAGGATGGCATCGGAATGATCGGATGATCGGACAGCAGATGTAGTATGTACAGTCCTGTGCCCGATGTCTCACTGTTGTTGTACCTACGGTACATTCATGTCCCTCTCTCTCATACGGTACGTGGTACCTGAGGCTTTCATACCTTCGACCGGAGATCCTCCAATCCGATTCAGTTGAACTACGATTCGGCCTAGCTGAAGCTATGAAAGACCTCCTTCAGTCATGAACTAGACGTCAACGACCAAGCCTCATCCAGGAAAGCGAACGGTGTCAGACTCTCCTGCATTCCAGCAGGGAATCTTACCATGCATCTTCTTTGACGAACTGTGTTTGATGAGCTGAGTATCCTTGACACCTCAGATTGTCCTTCAAGATCAAATGCAGGAATAATGTCGAGTGGAAGACTGAATTTCTTGGAATAGAAAATCGTAAACTGTCGAGTGTTTTTCGGGTTAACGGAAAGAGTTCATGATGGAGAATTTGAAGGATATTTTTGTGGGAAGAAATGCAATAATGCGATTTCTGCTTAAAACTAGGAATTTATACCACCGTGAATCCGAGATGTATAAAGAGTGGAGATAATTTGAAGATTTCAAGGTCAAGAAACTTTGCATGTAATCATCATCATCATGTGGTGTGGATGGAGCACAATGGATTTTGGACATTTTTCAAACGCTCTTGATGTGCCCCATGATATTATCTATCTTCATGAGGCATGTGGCCAAGAGCATTCATTAAGGCTTTTTCTTGTCATGAGTAGATCCTGAGTTTCATACTCGAGTTTGCCGCAAATTAGGGTGTAATCCTTTTCAAAGTGATATTCCTACCTACAAGTTGTAGTGAGCATTCTTAAAAGCTAACTTATCACTTCTTAATTACAAGCCATATTTTTTTTTTATATATAATTGAGGTTACAATTTTGGGTTGGTCCATCTATATACATCTTTAAGATATATCCATTGTCAATGTAAAATATAACTACTCATGATATCATTAATAATGCGATATTTATTATAGTGGGAGATAGAGGATAATTCACATAGAGAGAGCGTTAATATGACTTTTTTATTATAGTGGGAGAGAGAGTATAATTCACAATTCACATAATATGCCTTGCAGTAACTCAATAATGTGAATAATGCATGGATTGGCTTCCCCATAAGGTTCATCACTGCTATGGGTGACGGTTAGAGCATACTTATACTTGGTTCATGAGAACCATGTTATTGTTGCAACATTGTGGTTACATATCCTACACATGACACAATCTCACATGGGGTGATTATCTATCCTCATGGATGGGCGTCGAGTGGAACGATATCAATCAAAGTCTCCAAGTATAGGGGTATGCAGAGAGTTCATCTCTTTGTTTCTCTAGCTTTGGAGTTATATGGAGCTATGAACATTGACTTGTTAGTGAAAGAGTTGTCGTGCACATACATATTGCATCATAATATACATCGTTGCCACATCAAATATCACAATACATAGATCGTCATATACCAACACAAGTGTACCACAATAATCTTTTCTACTCTCAAAACGTCCATAAGGACACTCCGCTCATAACCATAGCATAAAAGAGAGATTACAATTGAGCTGAACACACTTTGTGTTTCAAAGAATCCAAGTTCTCCCACTAGCTACTATCTAACATAGCCACACTCTCAAAGGCTCAACTTTGAAAATTGCACTCCAAGGAGCAGTAATTCAAACTCTACCCCTTGAGCCCTATGACTCCTAACGGCGATATCAACCCTCATGGCAGTTCCAGTACGAATGACGGTAACTGCATAATCGACTCTAATTGCTATATCTGCTACTGCATATGCACATCTATTTAACTAGAGATGTTACTACATAAGTCGTGACAACTATCGTGCACATACATATCGCATCACAACATACATTGTTATCATATCAAACATCACAATACATAGATCATCATACATCAACACAAGTGTACAACAATAATCTTTTCTATTCTCAAAACGTCCACAAAAACACTACGCTCATAACCATAGCATAAAAGAGAGATTATAGTCGAGCAAAACCCACTTTGTACTTCAAAGAATCCAGGTTCATGCACTAGCAACTATCCACCATAGCCACATTCTCAAAGGTTCAACTTTGAAAACTGCACTCCAAGGAGTCCTAATTCGAACTCTACCCCTTGAGCCCTAGGACTTCTAACAGGGATGTCGACCCTAATGGTAGTTCAAGTGCGAACAATGCTAATTGCACAATCGACTCTAACTAGAGATGCATACGCGCACCTATCTAACTAGAGATGATGTTATATATATCGTGACATAATGCACAAGAGACTATCATACTAGGTCGTGGGAATATCACTCTCTTTAATTTATTGTATAACCTATTTTAGTCAATGTGTGTACATTGATGTCAGGTTAGCACAAGCTAATGCTTCTTCAGATGCTCTCTTGTATGTAAACCGAATTACTTAGATAGCTCATATATCTTAGTGGCAGTAAAATGTATTTCGCATTATGATACTATTGGTGCCTAACCCCATGTTACCCCCTTTGGTTTCATCCATGTTCCACTTGATGGGGTATTCCCATCTTTTTTGCTATTTTACTTCGTACCTTTTCCTCAAACTGTGTGAAAGAGTCTTCCGAACGCTTTTTGGAAACCCTCCACTCTAGGCCTGTAAACTAGAATGAAAATCGCGCCATCGTCACTCAAGGAAACAATCCAGCTCGTTTTCTTACTTTCTGCTCTTCGTTGATGTTGCAACCATATTTGCATAATAAAAACGAACTACTACATTGTTTAATTGAAAATATTGTGCATATGGAGCCTTTTATACTCCATATGCTTCTTTCTTCTTCTTCCTAATCATGGCTTTTGTGTTCAAACTGAGTGGCTCGAATACGTCAAAAATTATATAAAATGAGAAAATGCTGCAGATTATTTGCTGAACGTTGACATGTAGTAGTACAGTCTTTTTGGCAATAGACTGCACAGCTATAGTGGGCTTATCTGCAAAGTCCGGATTTGATCACCTGCAGGTAAGTTGCTACGCACAGGTCAATATATGATGACGATCTTCTTCAAAGAAAAGCCTCGACGTGCTGAGTAATGAGGATAATGCTTACTTTACTGCGGTATAAACAAAACTGTATTCTGTCGGTTAGACAAAAATATCTTCATGGACCACTTCACCGGCCGTGAGTTACGCTTACGGGTGCGAGAAAGAAGGCGTGAATGTTGTGTGCTTGCTTGCAAGCCTATCCGAGTTCAGTCTTTGGCTTTTGGCCAATAATCTTTCTAAAGATTGCAGCATCCGTAGATTTTGGAGGCCCATAAGGCTCGACGTTCACTGACTCACTCGATTCCTTCTTTACGCTCCACTTTGCTTGTTCGGAAAAGCTTCTCCATTATTCTGTCATGGAGAAGAGCACTAGAATGTGTACTCCCCATTCGCAGAAAATCTGTTTCCAAGGTCCACCGATGCCAAGGTAAGTCAAATCACAAGTGCTGTCAAGCTCCGTGAGTGAAAGTTTGTTGAAGTGACGCTTGAGCAGATGTGCCTGTCAATGCGTACAGCGATTGCTTTCAAACACATATGGGAAATTGGTAAGCAAGATGCAAGTGTATACCAAGAGGAAAAGAAACCCTAAATATCTAGAAATCAGCGAAGATCAAACTTGTGATTTATCTAGACACAGTGGACTGCAAATTTCCAATCTACCGAACGCGCTGTGTGGTTTAAAGAATCGCAGCCACGAACTTTATTGGCTTAGCGCCAAGGGTTTAGTCGTGATAATCTCACCCACCAACTGTCCTGGATTCTTCAAAGTAAGTCAAATGATTCTTCAAAGTTCACATGCAACTTTGAAACTTCCCATAAGCAAGTACGGTATCATATTCTCTCAATCTGAAATTTGAATTTAAAAAGCCCACTGTACCTTACACTGTTGTTGCAAAAGTATTGCGGTCGTCAATTCCCCATATTACAGTATTCATTAGAATGTGACTGCCAAAAGTGATAAACTCCGACTTTTATAGTTTGGATCCGCAGAACGTATGTACAGTAATGTAAGTCACTGCAAGAGTTAAGCTGACTAAAATTCGACAATGTACATGGTCAATGAACTGCCTCTTGGTTAATCTTCTTGCTACTATTTATGTTTATATATATATATATATATATATATAAAAGATCTCTTTGCATCATTATTTGTTCAATTTGGATAAGTTGAAATGATTAAACTTCAACGGAAGTTTATGGAATTCCAATCCCGAACACAATTTTAATTTATATCCAAAGTTCACTATCCTCATACAGAAAAAAACATGTTTGCATTTGGCCTAAATGTTTTGATAAATGATTTAGAGAAAAATCTCCAACACTAGGCGCACCTAAGAGACTAAATATCGTCACTGTAAGCTATTAAAATCCTATGACGCTGTTGACAATGATACAACATAAGTTTTTATTTGCTTGTTCACCTCTCACATACCTTGAATATATAATCTCTAATAATGAATGGAAGTCTTCACTGAAAATAAAAGACAAAGGTATCAAGTAATATAGCAAAAAGAATGGGAATACCCCATCAAGTCCTACATGGATGAAACCAAAGTGTTAAGATGGGGCCAGGCCGCAATAACACCACAATGGGAAATATGTCATAATGCACCTAAGATATATAAACTATCTAGCTCAAATACTATACATACTAAATAAACATCCAAAGAAATATCACATAAAGTGATTGTTCTCATATGGATTGCACCATCTAGTGCTCTATGTAAAGCAATGGATGCACATTGACTAAAATATACTATATAATATGCTAAAGAGAGTGATATTTATATCACCTAGGCAATATAAATCTCACACATGAGAGTGTGTAAATTCTCATACACTCTCTCATGCACATGTCAAAGTCGGAGTCCATAGCTCAACATAACTCCAAAACTAAAGGAACAAAGAGGTGACATTTCTGTATACCCATATACTTGGAAACCTTGGGGGCTGTTGCTCTACTTGCCGTTTTTCAAAATGGATAATCACCCTATCCCAAACAATAACCACAACGTCTACAACAATAACATGATACTCCAGAACCAAATATAGGTGTGTCATAACCAGAGTCTATTGCAAAGCATAACAACGTTCACTCCATGTGATATATCCTCCCGTGCTATTTCAACTATCATACCCCTAATTACATCACGAGTAACGAACCACTCCAAGAAAGTATAATAAAAAAAGGGATGGGAAGACCCCATCAAATCATACAAGGATGGAACCAAACCGGTAACATGGGGCTAAGCCCCAATAGTATCACATTGGGAAATATGTCATACAACACCTAAGATATCTGAACTATCCAAGTCAAAAGGTCTACAAACAACAGGAGCATCCGAAGAAGCATCACCTAACGTGATTGCTCTCCTATGGATTGCACCAGCTAGTGCTCTCCGTAGAGCAATGGAAACACGTTGCCTAAAATAGGCTATACAGTAAGCCAAAGAGAGTGATACCCCATATCGCCTAGTATGGTAGGCTCTCGCACACTCCCTCACCAACATGTCGAAGTCGGTGTCCATAGCTCCATATAACTCCAAAGCTAGAGGAACAAAGAGGTGACCTCTCTACATACCTCTATACTTGGAGACCTTGCCTACTGCCGCTCCACTCGCCGCCCATCCTGGAGGATGGGTGATCACCCCCTCTGAAACTGTGTCTCTAGTAGGATCGGTAACCACCACATCGCCCACAAAGTGACCTGGTCCCCCGAACCAAATGCTGGTCTACCCTAACCCTAGTCGACTGCAAGGCATACCAACACTCTCTCCATGTGAGATATCCACCCTCTCGCGCCATAGCAAACACCACATCCCTAATGGCATCATGGGTAGCTATCCTCTGCCCTCCGAATGGACAACGAGTCATATATGAACACCTTCTGCATCTAAAGTGATACCACACTCACATGTGAGTAATGAAGATGTAGATGGATGGACCAAGCCAAGACGGAACCTCATCGTTGTGGAGAAAGTAGTTGGTGCGATTCGGAAAGCCCTGATGCATGGTCGAGCCAAGATCCACGAGCCCGCACTTTGCCCGAAGCAAGAGCGTAGACAAGCTCTAGTAGTACAAGGAATGGCCGGATCCACTAAGAGTGAATGTAGAGTCTCATGAAATTGTCAGTCCATCAAGATAGACTGTAGACCCCTAGTTTGATCGGTAGTCAAAGAGGAAAAAGATGGGAACTCATGTCGTACCTCCCGTGATAAAGCATCTATTGTATTTCGTAATAATACATGTAAGGGAAATGATCCCGTATCGACATCCATCGTATATATCTCCAAAATAGGTCTATCTGCGATCACAAATCGAGAAGATAACAAAGTTACAACGAGCGTCCAACTCACCAAGAATGCCACAAGTGCCGTCTCCTCCATCGATAATAAGCCTACCCCTCCACACAAAATTGGCAAAGATGTATGTCTCCTTGCCAAATCTCTAGTCACACACTCGAATGTCCCTGGTCCGATGATGTCACCAAAGACGTCCATGATCCTCCTATCAAAGGCTGTCAAACGTGATATGAATGTAGGTGAAGGAGGAACCGTGCGAAGAAGATATGTGGGTCGATGAGCAATACTAGATGATAGTATACCAAACGCCACCTACGGATCCCCTAGTAGAGGAAGGTCGTCTACATGCAAAACATCCTCGGCAAATGCAACGTCAAGGTAGCGTGAAATAAAATCCTCAGTCCCTACTAGCACTCCTAGAATACGTAGGCCATCTGTCGATATCATACATCCCTTTGGAAGCTGAAGATGAGGCGGAATGCCCAAAGGAGACCAAGCCTTGCACTTTGACACCTTGACTCTCAAGCCTACCAGATGAAGCTCGATAGTCAAGTAATCAAAGGCATGCCTAATACTGTCTACAGGGCCCACAATGTGTGTATCATCCACTAAGGAGGTGAACACACAACCGGGCACGGCCAAAGAAGTAGACACAAGAGCTCAATAATGAGCCATGGCAAATAAGGGTCCTCCCAAAGGATCTCCCTGTCGAGTGCCCCAAGGATCAGAATGGTGGCTCCTCTCCTAAAAAAAGCCATGCTGATAAAATAAAGAAGAATGTGAACCGTAGAAAGATCATAGGAAAAGAATGAGGCTTGATAGGGTTCCACCAGCCTCTTTAAGCTCTCTAAAAATGGATGCACGCGAGACGTTGTTAAAAGCGTTCTCAACGTCCACCTGCAAGACAACCCAATCAGGATGGATGTCTAGAAGTGCTCTAATGCCCAACGATACTGCCTCACAACCTCATGGTGTGGCGACTTCAAACTGATGTGGACAAAGATGCTCGTGGAAGTGTGAGCGATGCTGCAAGACAACGGTACGGATGACTAATCGCAATAAGACCTCTCTAATAGCAATCGGTTTGATGCCCCAGTGTCCTTCTCCATCGCGAGAAGCCGACTAGCACCCAGGCGACTAACCGACAAGAAGAATCCCCCTCTCACAACTGATGCAGCCACATGGAACAACTCCCTGAAACCACTAGAGGGATCATATGCCTGAAAGCAATCTCGAAGATGGTCATATACCATCCATGACAAACCCCTAGAGGATAAACGTGGGGCTGTGCATAGAGAATGAGCAAATAATGATCTATCAAGACATAATGGCTCTGATGGCTGATACCCCAAGACCTCTAATGATATCTCTTCGCTCATGGGTGGCTGTAGAAGTCGTAAGTAACTATACTTTGTAGTCCAAATAAACAAAGAGTCATAGAGACCATTACTATATCTAAAATATTACCACATGTAAATGTAGTAATATTTTGGATGAAGATGAGTGGACCAACCCAAGTAATAACGTCCTCTCATCTATGCAGAAAAGTTAGATGGTGAGAAATAAAATAACATCTTTTGCGTTCTGCCCCACCAAATGTATAGGACAGAACGTTTCGTGTACCTGTGGAGTACTGTACCGAACAAAGGGTAGAACCTCCAATCCCAATCCCAGGGCCGGAGAAGGTGTAAGACAGCAGCGGATCACTGGCAACCTCCAGCGCGAGAGACAGTTAAACCGCACTCCTGCACTCGTCGTCTCCGGGCGACGGAGCAGATCGCGGGTCCAGATGTCCTGACGCTGTCAGAATCAGGAGGCGGGCGCAGAAAATAACGGGCCGCACTTTCTTCTCTCTAGTCTGGGCCGGCGACGAGAGCCCGGAGTCCAGTTGAGCCGCGACCGGACCCTCCAGTCTCTCTCATTCGTTCCTGGTCCTGGTGGAAGGGAAGGGAGGGAGGCAGCAGTACCAAGGACGGAGTCGACTGTCGACGAGGGCGGAGGAGCAGCGATGGAGGGAGGGGAGGTGCGAGGATCATGATGGCGAATCTGTCGTTGTGATGCGTTGTTGTTGTAGTGGTAGTAGTAGTAGTAGTTGGTGTTGAGGTGCTCGAGCGGACTTGTGGCTGGCTGGCTGGCGGAAGGGCGGTCGGGAGGGCGGGCATGCTTTTTGGGCGGGCGGTCATCTCTGTTCTGCAAGTCTCGTAAGCACGAACAGCAAGAAGAAGAAGAAGAAACAGGAAGAGAGGGAGCGAGCGAGTGAGGGCGGGCTGGCGAGAGAGGGGGCCGTCATCGTCGTTCGTGCTGTTGGCGTGAACCAGTCGTCGTTCGTTCGTTCGTTCATTCATTCATCTGCTCGAGCTACCAACCTACTGACTTCTGAAAACTTCAAGAAAAGAATTAATCGTTTGTCGTTTGGACAAACGGACTTTATTTCCGCCTGGACTACTACATCCGGCGCCTCACGAGACGAGAGACTCGTCCTCGTTCGCGCGGAGACAAATAAGAAAGAAGAAAAGAGACGAGGGACTCGGACTCAAGGCCAAAGAAGTCAGCTCGACTGCGGGCGGACTCAGCGCCTTCTGTCTGTTTGGATTGATCGAGGTCTAATACTGCAGATAGTCAACGAATGATCGATCGAGATTGAGTTCAAGTATTGCAGGTACTCAACGAATCATCGAGTGTCTCTGTCAGTGGGGGACGGAGGGAAGGAAGGAGGGAGGGGTGGTGCAAGAAGGGAGTCGGAATGTTGAAGCAATGGGTGCCGAGGGCGGAGGGGATTGGGATGCGAGTGGACTTTGCGGAGGAGGAGGACGCTGGAGTGCTGAAGCTGAGGAGATGAGGTTTTTGGTGGTTTGTGCTGAGTGTGTGTTTGATAGGGGTGGAAAGTGGAATTCTGTGCAGGGGGGTTTAGCTTTGTAGAACATTGGGTTTTATGCAACGCGACGACTTTAGCTTCTGACAGTTGATTGAATTCGAGGACTATTGCTGTGGGATTAAGTCTTCAGTCCAGGATTTGGGATGACGGGCGCCAATAGGGCGTTGGCTTGGGTGCTGTTTTCGTTCACGATACTTTGGTACAGAGCAAAAGGGCAGCAGGATGGTTTTAGTGACGGGCGGGCGCTGGAGAAGTTCATGGAGAGTGTTCGTCCTGGGCATAGTGATAATTACAACGCGTCGGTGAATCCTTGTGAATGGAATGCTACGAGGGTTCAGTGTGTGAACAACATCGAACGTGTCTCCATGTTGAATTTGACTGGCTTTGGTCTATCAGGACAAATCCCGCTGGGCACGCTTTCAAACTTGACGCTCCTGACGGACTTGAATCTTTCTGACAATAATCTGACGGAGTCTCTTCCGATCGACTTGCCGCAGCTTGTGAATCTCCAGAATTTGAATCTCGCAAGAAATAATTTCAGTGGACCGGTTGCGGAGATTGTTCGGGCTTTTTCTGCACTCGTGCGAATCGATCTATCCAGAAACAAGTTCGAAGGTGACGTTCTGAATGCCTTTGCACCACTCAGTGCGCTCACAAGTCTGGACCTCTCAGACAACAATTTTAACGGGACGATTCCTGACGGGTTTTGCGATTCACATCATCTCCAAACCTTACATTTGGGTTCGAACAGATTTACTGGGCAGATTCCCGCGAGTTTTGAGCGTTGTGATGCTCTGCAGAGCTTAAATCTTTCCTCGAACAGTTTTGTGGGGCCCTTACCGGATGCCTTAAGTAAGATATCCACGTTGGAGGAACTACATCTTGCGAGAAATAACTTCACTGGACCCATACCGAACACGATATTCCAGTCCCTCAGGCTCAAACACTTAAATCTGGCGCATAATAATCTGACTAATCCGGTGTCGATTTCGACTGGGGCTGAAGGAAATCTTTCAGTGGTTGATCTGGAGGCCAACCTACTAGATGGCGACTTTGTGATTAGCTTATTGCAATTTCCCCAACTCAGAGTCTTGAAGCTGGGGAGGAATAGGTTTTCAGGTCGCCTGCAAACTAGTCGGCTTCCCGCTTTATTGCAGAGTCCGCTGGAGGATCTGGATCTTCACGGCAATAACTTTTCCGGAAACCTTCCAGGCCTTGGCGCTGGTCTTCTCAAGTTGGACTTCAGTTCGAATTCTTTCAGCGGACCTGTGCCGGCTTTGAACGAAATTCTCTCGTTGGAGTACCTGGATCTTTCCTTTAACCAATTCGACGGAGGCCTTCCACAAGATATCAGCCTTCAGTCGAGCCTGAAACGACTCGGTCTAGCTGACAACAAGTTGAGTGGAAGTGTGCCATCTTTGTCCGCAATGGTCTCCCTGGAGTACTTGGACCTTTCCTCGAACTTATTTACGGGAGTATTTCCATCAAATGTCACCCTTCTGTCGAACCTTACACGACTCAATCTAGCGGACAACAGTTTTTCCAGTTACTCATTCCAGCAGCTCGTGTCTCTTTCCAACTTTAGTAGACTGGAGGTCTTGAATCTCTCAATGACCAATCTGGGGGGCAACATCACGTCCGCGATTGGTGATCTTAAACTGCTGAAAGTTCTCGACCTCTCGTCTAATGAACTCGGGAACCAAATCCCAGCAGAGATGGGCAAGTTGAAGGGCCTGGAGAACTTGAACTTGTCTTCTAACCATTTGCAGGGAGCGATTCCGGACGACATGACGCTCTTAACGTCTCTCAGCAGTTTGGATCTCTCCAACAACAATTTGAGCGGCATCATTCCAACCAAAAATCAGTGGTTGACCTACCCGAATTCTTCTTTTGCGGGAAATCCATATCTCTGTGGTTTACAGCTGAATGTACCTGAATCGGAGTGCTTGCGAAGGATCAACGCAACACTGAATTCTGGTGGGGCGTCGGATTCCGATGAGAGGAATGGTCTCATCATTGGCCTGGTTACCGCGCTTGCATTCGTGATGCTGGTCGCCGTCGGTATGTTCATCTGGTGTCGAGTGTCTATGGCCGTGAAACCATTATGCAAGGATGAAACCAGGCACGTGTCGGGTCCGATCCTCTTCGACAAAGATGCTGAATTGTGGGCAAAGGGAATCAAGGATCCGCACAATATCCCCGTCGTCATGTTTGAAAAGCCTCTTCTCAGCCTAACTTTCGCCGACCTCTTGCAGGCGACGGCCAACTTCAGCAAGGAGCTGCAGATTGCTGACGGTGGCTACGGTCCTGTATACAAGGGAATGCTGGCAGACGGCACCCAGTTCGCAATCAAAGTTCTCGTGGAAGTCAAATTCGCCGACGGCAAGGATGCAGTCGCGAAAATTGAGGCACTGGCAAAAGTCAAGCATCCAAACCTAGTCACACTCGCGGGTTACTGCCTGGTTGGAGAGGACAGCCTTCTCATCCACGAGTACATGGTGAACGGAGACTTGCAGAGATGGCTCCACGAACTGCCAGAGGGAACTCGAAATCCGGAAGACTGGAGTAGGGACACTTGGGAGCACTTGGACGAGCCTAATGCGGATGATCTCTCCGGCGAATCTCTAAGCTGGCCAACACGTCACAAGATTGCGCTCGGGGTCGCTAGAGGTCTAGCCTTTCTGCACCACGGTTATTCCCCTCATGTTGTACATCGAGACGTTAAAGCTAGCAACATTCTGCTGGACGAGTCATTTGAGGCACGCCTGGTGGATGCGGGGCTCGCAGGCATTGGGAAGCCCAGCGGAACTCCTGTCAACGGAGGGACTATGGGGTATGTTCCTCCGGAATATGGCCAGACATGGCAGGCTACCACGAGGGGGGATGTGTACAGTTTTGGAGTCGTGCTGTTGGAGCTAGTGACTGGGAGAATGCCCACGGGTCACTACTTCCATGACAGCTATGGAGGAAATCTGGTGGGATGGGTTCGATTGTTGATCAAAGATAAGAGAGAGCTAAAGGCACTGGATCCGAAGCTTGTAAGTCAAGGAGACGTCACCCAGATCCAGGAAGTTCTGAGAATAGGTTATCTGTGCACTGCGGAAGCTCCCGCAAAGCGGCCTACTATGCAGCAAGTCGTCGGTCTGTTGAAGGACTGTCAACCCGCGCCACCACAGTGATTCCCTGTTTTGCCACCTTGAGAGACCCCGGAGTTTCTCGAGATTATGCCCACATCTGACAGTCAGGAGGGCCTTCAACCAGATGAAAGCTGCGAAGTGGTTGTTGTGGTTGGAGCTTTTCTTCTGTCTTTTTCTTTTCTTTTTGAGGAGCAGATTCAATCCTGGCTTCTAGAAGAGAATTCTGCCCTCGTCATTTTGCACCCGAACCCCTCAGACCCCATCGTCAGTAGTCTGTATGTGCCCTCAGTGTTATAGCGTTTGATTTAGAGACTGTCTGAATCTGAAAGATGTAGTGCTCGGTTGTGAGAGCCACGGGGATCTCGAAATCAAGGTTGGATTGGTGCTCATGCCTTGGATGAGATGAAGCACTTATGCTTCCATACGGAGAAACATGGGATTCATCCCTTGCACTGTGATGTCATTCACTCATCCCCCCATGTGGTACTTTGAAGAGGTTGAAGTTGGGCCTCTGCTCCAGCATTAGGCATTTGAATTTTCGCTGCATCTCCCTTTGTCTGTGTTCACCAGCTTAGGTCTTTGTTATTATAAAGTCTGACCGTCTTTTTCGTCTTCATCCAGTCGAGTACTCAATAGTAGCACATTATGTGTTTCAATAGGAACAGGATCAAACATCCGCTTGTACATATAGTGTCTTCATAGCTCAAGTGTTCCTTAGATAGTACTTTGTTGATTCACTGACGGTATTCCTCTTGGCCCTTCGGACGCGTTTGCCTCCCCCTTGTACATGAGAAAGAAATTTTGTTCGCAGTCACGCTCTTAACGGCGAACGTTGTCTCTGGAGCTGTCACAGATGATTTTCTTCATCATCATGTGAAGTTAAACGTGAATGAGGATGTTGGATAGGATTTTTCTCCACTTGTTATCTATGTCATTCACCAATAAAAATATTTCAGTGTAGAGCTTCTACATCTGATTCATTCGATTGTCTCTGAGAGAGAGAGAGAGAGAGAGAGAGAGAACTTCGCACAAATCCAGTCCACCGACAACCTTTCTCCCGCCACCCTCTGCACATCTCGACTATGTAAATACACCTTAGCTTGAAAGCATGTGAACGAAATCGTATCCTCCATTGCTTTCACTGCAGTCTGTTCTACTCCTACTCGAGGAAGCAGAGGGCCTCACTTTTCCTGTAGCATGCCGAAAGACCCGAAATAACAAATCTGTGAAATGTCGTCAGCTGCACAATGTTTCGGGATCCTTTGTCGAAAGTTGATCTCGCGACGAAGCAACGAGACTTGTGCTCTACCTCTAGCACAGAACTGAATGGGATCTGGAGTGCGCGACAAGATGAGCTCGGAAACGAAGACAGTCGCAACGGGGATCGACGGAGGACGTCGTAAAGAAGGGACGGTCTGCTGACACGTATAGTATTATCCAATACGGGGCCCACATGTGCGAAGGCTCGAGTCCGTTTGGCTCGGAGGAAAAAGCTCCTCTCCGTCAGGATCAGCGATGGGTATGCTGCGCGAGATTTCCTCGGCTCGAAACTTTCATTTCTTCCCTGCGTACCTTGGTGTCGCGTTGAGTTGTCGCGTTGATCTCAGAGTTCTAGGAAGCAAGGAAGAATGGCCGCCATTGCAGCTTTGGCGCTGCCCACCACCACGATCAGCTGCACCTCCGCGCCTTCCACCAGCTTCGTCGGTTCAAAGAATGCGGGCTCTGTCAATTCTCTTAGTGGAGGTTTGGCGCTACCGTCTCTGAAAGGACCTCGCCATTGCGTTCGAAGAAGGCGCTCTTGCCACGGACCTTCAGCCCTGTTCGGTGGGTGTTTCCCTCGCTCTTTGCTTTTGAAATGCAGTCTATCGTTTATTCGCTCACTTAAAAATGCTATCGCGTCCCTGTCGTACCATCTTTACTCCAAATTTATTTTTTCTCGTTATCTGTCCAATTCTGTAGCATCGTCTGGTTCCTCCAATGTCCGATCGATGTGTATTTGACATCATCATGCCATGAAGAAACCCGGAAAAGCACGCCTCTAGCCTTAAAGTATTGATGCCATGTACTGAAGTTAAATAACACTGTCATGTACATAATGTGATAGTGTGATTTGCTTGAGGAATTCGAGCTTAACTCCGGACCGTGCATGTATAGTACTTGGAGATAAAGCATAGTACGAACCTCTACGCGATGGTTTGATCATTTATTTGGCTGACTTTGAGCTAGAAAGCAGCAGAAATCCCATGGCCGATTTGACCGCGAAGTCATCCTTTGGGCTTAACTTCATTTCTGGTAGTGCACACTGTTTTAGCAAGTGAACAACTGCCCTAGGTTTAAGATGATATCGAGAAGGACCAGAGAAAGAAACTTGGCAACTATTGGATCATCCTCCCACGAGTGCTATCACACAATATAAGTTTGCTTTGGTAGGGATCATATTGATTCTGATTGGGTTTTTTAGGTAGACTTGGTCTTCTGATACTGGACTACCTGGGATCGTGAATTATACGCATTGAGTGTATACCTGGACAATTGAACTTACTATTTAGTTGACGATTGCAGTCCTCGTTGGACTCGCATCACGGATAAGAATGTTGAATTTACATTCTTGTCGGAGATGCTCGTAGAGTATTCGATTTGATGCGTCTTCCGTAACGTGCAGGGTTTGAATTGTCACAGCGGAAAGCTGACTGATGGTCAAAATGGATATGGCTATTCTCCCTAATCTTCAGGTCCCAGAAAAATCTAAGGCCCCAGCTGTGTAATATTAGCTGGAATGTGTCTTTTTGGTGGGAGTGCCCAGATAAGGCAAAGCCGGGCAGCACATTCCCTACTTGTACAATTGCTGCGAGAGGCAGCTTCTTGGTGGATGTGGTCTAACAAGGTCTCCACAACTCTTTTGAAGGATCACAGACCGAGGCAACGGTACTGGAAACGACGGTGAGGCCAAGAAGGACGACAAGAAGAAGTTTATAACGAAGGAGCAAGAACCTGAACAGTAAGTATAGTATTGGTCCTGCAACCTCCACCAGAAGATGATGTCTTGTATCAAAACATCTACCTTGAGTAGTATGTATTACATATGTTGTGCTGCTATCAGGATTCTGTGAAAGTAGAGACGTTCATACAGTTTCACCCTCCTGACTTATCCTCCCGTGGGACCCAAACGTCAACTAATTTCCTTGCAAGCACCTTCTCAGTATAATCGCTTTACTAAGTGAACTAGTCGCGAAAACATGTCCAGTTCTTAATATGAGGCCGCTCTTTGTTATGCTACCGTTAGACTGACTAGGGTGTTAGTCTTGCGGGGCATAATGCCAAAAAATCGCATGAAATGCACATTCTCAAAGGGTGGGTAGTTTACCTTTATGTTATCCTATCAGGTTTGGGTCTGGCCTTCCAGGGAGATAATTGGTGGCACCTTGTCTGACTGAATTCACTGTCTCCTCCCCTTGATGGCCTTCAGTGGTGAGACTGTTATTTGGTCGAGGTTGACCAAAGGCAGCACTTGAATATAACTGTCCCTTAGAAGCCCATTTAGAGGCTTCCAAGAGATTAACACATCTGAGGATTTTCCAGGTTCCTACTCTTGTACGAGTAGGAGCTTGGCAGCCTGTATAGTGAGAACTGGTTCCTTTTCTTGTTCAAATCACCACCACTCTCGCTCAGTGTCAACATCTGAGAGCAACTCCTGCTTCGTGGGGACCAACAGGTGAAGATGTTAGTACAGGATGTTTTGAGGGACGCTGGCTAATTAGACTAACTAAGTTACGTAGGTTTGGATTTGTGTGAGTTGCCATCTTTAACCTTTCTTAGTATGTGAAAAATTTATTTGTCTCCGATTCAACTGGAAATTCCTAGAAAACAAAGCGATCATATTCTTTAAGCCAATCTGCACATTTTCATGTCTAGAGCATTGAACATACGCGAACCTGTGTTCAGAACGGTTCTCTTTACAGAACGAAAAAGTTTTTATTGGGGTTTGTATTGCCGATATCACAAGCACTGTCTGTGAGCGTGTTGATGCACTTGGCGGTAATGGCAAATATGTGACATGTGATGCAGGTACTGGCAGACAGCCGATGAAAGGGATGGAAAGAACCCAATGGCTTCACCTCTGCCTTACATTTTGATTCTAAGCGTTCTTTCACCTTTTCTTATATTGGCCGTTGCTTTTGCCAACAACTGGATCAAGGTTCCCATTAGGTAATGGAGAAATGCTTAGATCAGCAAAGTCGCGCTCCTGTGTAAATTATGCACTCACCGAAGAGTTTTGTCAGGAGGTGAAAATCTCGATTCGTAGATCCATAAAAATAGTTGGAATCTGCTCTTCGGAGTGAGAATCAAGTTTTTCAATGCCTTTTGGTGCCAGAGCTTTGATCTGTACCAACATTGTAACAAAATGAGTGATGACAGTGACTGACCTATTAGAGTGGAATAATGGCCTCATCAAGTTTTGCACATCCAAGCCGATCTTGAATGTCTCATCCTTTATGTTTTCGAGTCGAATAGTTTTTGTGCTGGATGTCTAGGACAACTTTCCCGGCAATAGCTTCAAATTGGTTACCCATGGGAAATGAACTTTATTAACGAGGAGACTTCTCGTAGTCCCAGGGGTCAGATGATCAGCCAATTAACATTGAGAACTATGTGCAGTTCTTTAGTGTCCTCATATATTGATACTGATGTTTTTTAATAATTTAAAAATTACTTCAAATAAAATAATGAGCTATGTTAAAATCATGAATATATCCATATCCATGAATATTTATTAGTGGTATATAAATGTATGTTTTATTTTATTTTCAAAATGAAAATGTAAATGACATAAAATATTACTTGTCAATACTAGTAAGTATTAAAATGTTAAAAAATTAAATACATAATAAAATGTAGATTTTATTTTTTAGTATATGAAAATTTTGAACATTGTAAATATGATTTTGGAATTATATTCTGTGGAAAAAAAAACAATTTGATTATCAGTTCTATATATTTTCAAAATGAATAATTATCCTTAAAATACATATATTGGAAAAAATAATAAACAAATATTATTATAATGGTGAAAATCATATTAGATTTTGTTATCAAAACCACACAACATCATTGTGATATATTATAAAATTAATGTTATTTAAATTTGCATTAAAAATGAATTGATTTAAAAATTTGAAGAATATTAAACACACAATATTTCAAATTTAAGTTTGTTTGTTTGAGAATGGAATAGAATAGAATAAATATAATTTTAATCAAATATGAATAAATAATAATTATTTATATGTCTGATCAATTCTATATAATGAATTGGAGTAATTATATATCAAGATATATGTCTGTTAATACTTGATAAATAAAAATTTTATATTATTCATCATAATTAAAAGCATAATCAATTAACTATAATATTTATGAATCTTCACATCTTAAATAAAATTATAATAAATAAACATTAAATATCATTCAAATTTTGAAGATTAAACAAGTTTAATGTAGAGCAAATTCATTCATTGTAGGAATAATTGCATGATGCTATTATATGCTCCATACAAATTATTTATAATTTAAATGCATTCATTTCCAAAATAATTAAATAAATGTATGGTAATTATTATGAAAGTTCACAAACCAACAAACTTCATTGTTAAAAAAAAAAAAACATCAGTATGGAAGTCATCACCACGGTGGATTCAAAAATCACCTCTGTACCATCTAACGTCACTCAAATGGTTTTCAACAATATATTTATTGGGAAACAAGAACTTTAAGATTATTTTGCTGAATAACTTCAAATAGACCTAGCTAGACATCTTCAATTGAAAAACTCAAAATTAGTAGTTTGCATGGTCAAACATTTGTACATATTTTGCTTGGAAAATCTATGGATGCATCTTTCAATTTAACAAATGACAACAAATACGACACAAGTCCGCAATAATGTCTAAGAAATCTAGCAATCGTGTACATGGATAATTAGGATATGTTGCATATGTAAATGGGTGATAATCATGATGATGTTCTTTATGTCTTTTGCAGTGTTGAAATGTGATCAATCAATTAAGTACATGGATAATTAGGATATATTGCATATTTAAATGAATGACAATCATGATGATTTTTTTTTATGTCTTTTGTACTGTTGAAGAGTGATTAATCAATTATTGTATTTTTTATGCTGAATCATCAATAGGAGCTGGTTGGGAAAATTTTTTGATTATGGATAAGAGGATCTGTGCATATTGTACTAGTCACCTTCCTTACTCTGGTGGATCGTCTTTGGTGGAGAATGTTGAAGATGATGTGGTGACCTTGCACAGCTAGAACTCATACCTAGTGTATTTTGGGGATGAAGCTAATTTGAATAAGTCTTCCACCTGACAAAATGTAGCACACATGACGAATATCATCATGTGAAGATGCTGATAAACATAGAGCATGAGTTTAAGTGAGAATATTTTGACATCCCAAAAATTGATGAAGTTGGATTGAAAAAATATACAAGTTAAACTAAAGAAGAAATATTTGGAGATGGATGTGATGTGAAAAGCACCAAACTACAAGATGGAATACCTATGGAATGTATCAACAATAGATCCAAGTCTATAACCTTCATCATTCATTTGGTTGAGCAATTTTTTATAAATATCGACATAATATGTGCTTTTTTATATGGAGGTTTTGTTGTATGGGAGTATCTTCAATGAAATACATATGTTTGTCTCTACACTAGATAATAATATTTTATTCCTTAAAATTTACAAGCACAATAAGATTAGAATATATGTTCAATGATTTCCTAATCCCATCTATTATTTTGCACAAACAACAATAATAAGAGTGCCAAAAAAGCTTGCAATATATCCTTTCTCATTAATTTTGTTTAGGCTAAAGATCCTATAGCTTCATTGTCTTTAAAACTTTAATAACGATTCTAGATTAAAAAACGCTGCTAGTGAAGCCCCCACGGAGAGTGTGTGAACAAAAAAGAAAATCAAACAATTTCATGAAGGATGTAAGCCAAGGGAAACGAGTTGAAGGAGAGAATTGAGTAGAAGGTATAGCGTGAGAAATAGGAAAAATCTAAAATACATGTGCAATAAGAGGAAAGGCAATGGAAGGAGATATTGCAGTACAATCATAAGGCAAAAAAAAGTTGAACAACGTGAGATATCTAATGTTTAGAGGATAAATCAAGATGAAAGAAGAAAGTGAAGAAGGAACGTGATTTTTCATCCACCATACTTGCACATATACTATTGGTAATGACCGCCAACACATCACTAACCAAGAACAAGGACATCGTACCTGTAAACACATCAACTGTTTAAAAAATTACAAGTGTCCAATCTGTTGGACTGCAAATTGTAGTCAGGGTAGAACGAGCACTTGAGGAGCTGGTGTATGTAGGCTGGCGTTGTGTTGATTGTTTCATGTATCCGTGAAGTTACCCGGATATTCATCCACGAGCTGAGCTTGTCTATAGTCCTCAGAAGTACTCTGTAGATTGTTTCACCGCGACGCAAACTTGTAACGAGAGAGATCCCCATCTTGAAGTAAAGACAGTCATTGAAATTATCTTGCTGTTGTCTGTGGAAGTGATGTTATGATAGGATTGTGAGGGAATTGAGTTGAATCGATTGACTTCATTGTGAGTAACTCTTCGGACTCTGCAGTCAAGAGTTGGAAAGATGTCTAAATGCATGTTTCTCTTCTTTACTAGTGTGGTTTGATACCTCATTCCCTTGGGAACGAATCAATCTATACGAATTCGGACTTAGTAATGCATGTCCGTGCTATTACATAGTGACTAGACACCTTCACATCTTGTTGTTTGGACTCATACTCAAAGCAAACCTTATGAGATTTTACTCCACAACACTCTACCAAAGCATCTTCTTCATCTCTTGATACCTTTGTACCCATTGCATAAAGTAGAGCAGTTTCATTAGAAATTTACCGTTTCCTCTTGATGATATCAATGATAACATCATGAAACTCCCTCTTTGCTATGCTAAGTATCTCCCTCAAGGTAAACTCTACCTTGGCACTCAAAATTCTCTCCTCTAAGACTCCCTTCAAATCTATTGCCACCTCTATAATGACATGGAGGGACATTATTGAAGTAAATTGCAGTGTTAAGTTCGTTCCCAAGGGAATGAGGAACCCAAGAAACTGACCAGGAAGAGGAATTACGTATTTAGTCATCTTTAAATACTATGGACTGTAGAGTCCGAAGAGCGTAAGAATTAGATTCTGATGAAATCCAATCCAAAGGTCATAATCCCACCGATTCACAAGACACAGCTATGCATTGACAAATTCATTTACTATTAGATGGGGATCTTCCCTCTTACAAGTCTTAGACGAGGCGAAACACTGGTTGAAGTCCTTCTGATCACGCTACGTGGACATAGCTCATGGCCGAATACCAGGGTAACTTCTCAAGTATTCGGACCACTCAAGGCCGATTCTTCGTCGCACTCAACAGCTCCACTAGTGTTTGTTCTATCCTGTCTACAGTTTGTAGTTCAATCGAATTGAACACTTGCAAGAATAAAGAGATCCGCGACTAATCTTCCTACTCCTATTTATACATGAATTCCTAACTGTCAAGCTAACAGTTTCCTACACGGATCGCTCTCTCCGAAATCTACTTTGTCCTTCTAAGCCGCACGATTGCACTTCCGCTCCTCGCGTAAAGGCGTCAGTCTCTTGTATATCGGCTGCGATCTCCTGTCGATGAAGAGCTAAAGCCTCCCTGAAATCTCGTCCCAGAGTTCGGTACATTTCCTTACGTTGCTCCTTGGAGTCTCCCGGATTGTCCATCACCGTCACCAACTGCTCCAACCGCTGCACCTCCAAACTGTCACAACGCGCAAACAGATGCTCATGACTTGGATGCCATCAGCACTAACTCTATGGCCTAGGTAATCTACTTCGCTTTTGCCAAACTCACCTTTTGACATCTTAGCACACATCTTATTTTCTCTCAACACTTGGAGTACTTCTCGTAGATGTTTCTGATGATCTTGTAAGGACTTGCTATATATCAAGATATCATCTAAAAACACAATCACTGATTTATCTAGATATTTATTTGAAAAATATCATTCATCGAGTCCCATGAATGTGGCAGGGGCATTGGTTAAACCAAATGGCATAACTAGATACTCAAAATGACCATATCTAGTTCTAAAAGCTGTCTTTTGTATGTCTTCATCCGCCACTCTGATCTGATTATATCCGCTTCTAAGATCAAGTTTGGTGAAATACTTAGCTCCATGAAGTTGATCAAACAAGTCATCCATTCGCGGTAATGGATACTTATTTTTCACCGTTTGTTGATTTAGAGCACGATAGTCCATGCACATCCGCATGGAGCCGTCCTTTTTCTTCACAAACAATACTGGAGCTCCATATGGTGACACACTAGGTTGGATAAACCCCTTCTCCAACAACTCTTCCAATTGTGCCTTGCATTCCTCCAGCTCGTTTGGTGCAAGTCGATAGGGACTTTTACAAGGAGGAGAACTTCATGGTAAGATCTCTATCTTGTGATCCACTCTCCTTGGTGGTAAACCTGGAGGCAAATCATCTGGAAAAACATCTTGAAACTCGTTCAAGATACAAGTTAACTCCTCATGTATGAAAGATTGCTCTTTTGGAGCGCTTACATCTCTTATTAGGCCCAAAAAACATACATCTTTGTGAGTGATAGCGGTTCTTCCTATCACGTAGAGAGGTAAGTTTTTGTGTCCTGATCTAAGTCTATCTCCAAAGATCCTCCAACTGATGGTTTTTACTATCTTCCTTCGCTAATCTACCTCAGGGTTATATTTTTCCATCCAAGGCATACCCAAAATACCATCATAGCGAGCTAATCGAATTACTCTCCACTCCAACGATTCCTTGTATTGCCCAATCTTCAACTCCATTTTCCTAGGAATGCTCTCAATGCTCTCTGTTTGCCCGTTTGGAAACTCTACCTTTTCACTCTCATCTTTCTCTAAAGCTAATCCCAACTTTATAGCAATAGATCGAGATAGGAAATTTTCTGTAGCTCCTGGATCAATCAATACTCTCACTTTTACTCCTTCTATCTCGCCATTTGTCACAATCAAACATGTTTCCTTCTTTCTCAAACCATTTACTTCATGTTTGTGCTTCCTTCCCTCGCCCTTCCTCCTTTTCATCGAACCAGTAAGGCCGCGAGGCAAGGTTACTGGTGCTCGTCGTTCCCGGGTTTCCATCGGTCCGCCGTCTCCACCTTCAAGATTGTTGAGAGCTCGTCGATAGGGGGGTCTAGCTCCTCTTGCTAGAACTCGGGTACGGAAATTCATGGCAATGTGACCAAATCTTCCACAATTATAGCATTGCCTCATTTCTCGTCTTCCCTGCACTGTGACCTCCGGGCTGACTCTCACTCAGGTTTACCTCCGATGGCTTTTTGGAAGCTCATCATGAATCTAGAAGGACTTAGTCCCACCCTTTGCCCATGATCCTATTGCTCACTCTTACACAAACTCTCAAAGTCCAAGCTCTATTATGCACATTATCACCAAGAGTAAGATATCACTCAAAAGGAAAGGGATACTTTGGTAATCAAAGTCTTCATTGAATCAAGGTTCCACTCCGAACATGACATCTCCAAGAACCAAGCTCCCTAAAACTAAGATCACCACACTATCTCCTCCCAAAACTAACTTCCATTGAAAAACTCTACTTGAGAGGTGCTTCTCAACCTCTCTATTTATACTACTTAGAATCTTACCCTAGTAACTACAAGTAATCACCATGTAACTTCCTCTTACCAAGTTTAAACGAGGTAGAGATCACAAACCCCAATGAAAAGGGTACATGGCAACATGCAATTGGTCCACTTGGATCTTCTAGAAGCCCAACTACTCCCTAATTGACTTCTAGTGTACCAAGTCAATCTCGCCCCTAGATTTAAGGGTCTTCACCAAGTCCAACCAATGAAAACTAGTCCAAGTCAAGGGAAGTCAAGATACCCATGTGATGGAATCTATTCCTTGACTCATACTAAACAACAAAATAGTAGTTCTCATCTACCACACCAAAAGTTACTCTATATTTTCCTCCAACTTAACCATAACTAGCTAAACATAGTCATGACTAAGATAAACTTAGGCACAATTTAGATATACTTTCATTTTATCCTATATGTACAACCACAGGTCTTACATTTACCCCCGGACCAAGATTTCACTCCGTCCTCGGAGTGAAAGAATCTGATCGTCGATGAAACGGCTTCAACTTGTCGTGATTCACCGGGTCAAAATGTCGTCCTCCCAACTCCTTCAAATCGTAAGTAAAGTTTCCCCACACCTTGTGAACTATGAAAGGACCAAAGTACTTTGGAAGAAATTTCTTTCTTGCTCTCTTATATCTAATGGAATCGTAAAGCATTACCCAATCACCTTCTTTGAAAATCTTCATCTTCTTCGTCCCCAAATCGATTATCATGATACTTCTTACGCAATTGTTGAGCCCGCTCCACACGTACCATGGCCTACACTCGAGCCTCCTCCAGCTCCAACGGTTGTTGACGTCTTGATTTGATAGCTTCTACTCCATTCTTCCTCTTTAACTTCCGTTGGATAGTTAAGAAGGTCGTCAAATCAAATTGAATTGGAAGCTTTGACTCGACACCATATACCATACGGAAAGGTGAGTACCCTGTTGATGTCTTCCAAGTCGTCCGATACTCCCACAAGATAGCATGCAGCCTTTTGTCCCAATTTTGCTTGCTCCCCGCCCATGTCATCCATCCTTGGCCAACATCATGCAAAAGCGTATAGTTGGTTCTTCCTACGCCAACCCATTAGCATTTGGTTTGTAGGAAGTAGTCACCCGTGCCTTGATGGAGAAATGACCTAGCATGGCTTGTATAATGCTTCCAACAAACTCACCACCTCTATCGATACAATTTCTAGAGGGCATCCGAATCTAGTTATTATCCTCTCATATAGAAATCTACCCACTTCTTCCTCACTAGTAGATTTTAGAGGTCTAGCTTCTACCCACTTGGTTAGATAACTGTAGCTACCACAATGAACTTGTTACCCGAGGAGTAAGATTCAAGGGTCCTACAAAATCTATTCCCCACTTTTCAAAAGGACCTAAAATAGGAACTGATGTCAAAGGAGGGGTTTTCATGGACTTTTTAGCAAAAGCTTGACACACATCACAACTCTTGCAAAATTCCACACAATCTTTGAAAATGCCCTTCCAATGATAGCCCGCATCTAGGATCTTAAATGCATTTACCTTTCCCCAAAAGTGTCCTCCACATACCGAGCCTTCATGAAACTCCTTCATAAGTTGAATTGACTCCTCCCTTCCAACAACCCTTCTTCCGAGTAGTCCATCCGCTTCCTTGATGAAACAACACGTCCTCTATGATGGTATAAGGTTCACATCGGTTCACCAATGCATTCCTCTCACGTGAATGCATATCCCCTTGTATTCAGCCGGTACCTTTGTTATGGTGTCCATCATCAGCAAATCCTCATCTGGAAATGTATCATCCACTGGTTGATCTCCTTCCTCATCGTATGCTTGAGACATCAAATCAGCATTGGCATGTTTCTTATCGGGTCGATCCTCAATGATGTAATCAAACTCCGCCAGTAACAACTTCCATCTGGCTATCCTACCCTCAGCATTAGGCTTGTTGAAAATGTACTTCAAAGCCTTGTGGTCAAGAATTTATAGTAAACTTCCCTCCCAAAAGATAGTGTCGAAACTTCTTGAGTGAGAAGATCACGACTAAAGCCTCCCTTTCGATCCACCGAATAGTTTCTCTCAAACCGCACCATCCGTCTACTAGCATAAGCAATTGGATGATCATGGCTATCTTCATCTAAGCGGCTTAGAGTGCATCCTATAGCAATGTTTGATGCATCCGTGTAGAGAATGAAAGGTTTACCCCAATTTGGTTTGGCTAAAATAGGAGCCGTTACCAACGTCTTCTTAAGAAGTTCGAACGCCATATTTGCCTCTCCATCCTTGAGGATTAAATCATAATCCGTCCCCTTCTTCATGTAAACCGTCAAGGCATATGCTTTGTTGGAGAAGGAAAAGATGAACCGTCGATAGTATCCCACCATTCCAAGGAGCGCCTCAACTTGGTCAACGCCACCGAAAAGGTAAGTCGAGGATGCGTTTCACCTTTTTCGGATCCACCGCTATACCATCTTTGGAGATGATGTGCCCTAACAACAAACCTTCCTCACATCCAAAAATGCATTTTTCTGGATTGAGCGAGGCCTTGGCTTTTCTCCAACCGTTGTAGAATTTTGATCAAATGATCAAAATGATCCTCCTTCTTCCCAGAACACAAAAATCATCTATGAAATCTCGCACAAATTTCCCAATAAAAGGTTCAAACACCTTGTTCATGAACCTCTGAAAAGTTCTTTGGAGCATTACATAGACCAAAGGGCATTACCCTAAAGGCAAAAGTTCCCCATGGCGTGGTAAAAGTGGTTTTGAGCTGATCTTCAGGAGCAATTTGAATTTGGTTATAACCACTATAACCATCTCCAAAACTATACCACTCATGACTGCCACCTCCTCTAGAATCTCATCTATGAAAGGTAAAGGATAGTAATCCTTCTTTGTGACAAACATTCAACTTCTTGTAATCTACGATACACGTAGCTTACCATTCTTCTTCTTGACTATCACAATAGGAGAAACCCATTCAGAATTCTCTACCTCATAGATGAAACCCGCATCCTTTAGCTTGTCGATCTCCTCCTTGACCACCACGGCCCGTTGGTGGATTTATCCGACGTTGCTTCCGACGCATCGACGAGCCTTCTCCTCTAACTCAATGCGATGAGTTTCTAAGGTTACTTCCTTCAAATCCTTGTAGCTAAAGGCAAAGACATGGATATATTTTCGAAATATATCCAAGAACCTTGACTTCTCCTCCATAGTAACCTTGGGACCAAACTTGAGAGTGGAGAGCCGTCGAGTTATCTCATCTTCACTCATCTTCATCTTGTCGGGATCTTTCACCACCCCCGGCCTAGGAAGTAAATCCATTGCAGCAAGAACTTGAACTTGAACATCATCGTCCGAGGTATCTTCAGATGATGTCTCCTCATCGGTCGACATGTTGGTGTCAACCTCTGAAAAACTACCACTTTCTTCACTCTCAGACTCTGAGTAATCACTCGTAGGTCTATCCGAGTCTGAGACCGCTCCTCCGCCACTTGTGAGAGGGACCTTCACTCGATGATTTTTCGGCCCTATACGAAGGTAACCCTTATGCCACCGATCAGTTGTCCTCACAACCCTCAACCAAGGTCTTCCTAACAACAAGTCGTAGCTAGCCTCCTCAAGCACTTGAAAGGACAACAAGGTTTGAACTCCCATCACACTTACCACCACCTTGTCCACCACTCCAATGGGTCGCACCTTTTGCTTGTTGGCCATCCCAACAATGATGTTGGAAGGTCTTGAAAGCTTCATCCCCAACTTCTTCAACAAACGTTCTGACATGGCATTCACCGCAGATCCACCATCCACTAGTACATCCGAAACATCACGTCCATTAATGCGTACTTCAATCTTCGAAGCCTGAGTGCATACCTCGAGGCAGCGGCATCCACCACTCCTACTCCAACATTCGCCATGGAAGCTTTCCCTTGGATCGCCGCTTCTTGGTCCTTTTGGAGCTTAGGCCTCCCCTCAACTCCTTTCTTATCGTAGGATTTAGAGCAATCAATTGGCCAACAGTTATATTGGCTTTTTGATTCCCCACATCCTCCACCACGTCGTATTTGAGCTGGGTAGATGAAATGGAGAAATCATCCATTCCCAACTTCTTTCTCGGTGCTCTCGGTTGACTCACACCATTGGATCGAGTGCTCCGGCTTGGTTGATCTTCCATTGAGATGGACTCCTCTGCAAATCTTGCTCTCTTCTTCTCGTGTGCAAGAATATCAACTCGAACTTATAGAGCTCTCCCTTCTCAAACGTGACCGATGAGAAACACATCAATAGACGCTTACTCCCTTATCCTTCGATTGACTTGGAGGGGAGTAGAATTGTTGTGTCTAACTCCATCATGTTGTCGAGGATTAGGACAATTTCGTTGGAAATGAGGGCCTCCACAACTAAAGCATGAAACTGTGAAGTTCCCTTGTGGTGGATTTCCTTTTGGAGGATAATTCCCATACCCTCTAGATCCTCCCCCTACATTCTGATTCCTCCTCTCCCATAGTTGTACTACGTTAATCTTGAGATCAGCGAGTGTTTTACGTGATAGATTTCAACTCATGGTGCAAGTCTACCCTTTGGAGAATTTACTCTTGGCGCGGCAACAACAAGTAGGAGTTGCCATTCTAACCACAACAGGTGGTGATGCTTCTCTAGCCACCAAGCTAGAATCATCGTCTTCTAGGCTCTCCTCCATTCGAATAGCAATGCGAATAGCCTCAACCTTAGAAGAGGGCTTTTCATATCTCACCTTGCTTGAATCCGAGGCTTCAAACCTCCAATGAAGTTCTTTGTCAACATCGCCACAATCCCCACCATGGTTGGCTCGACCTCGTCTCCACTCTTTTCTCAACACCACACAGCGTGACTCCGGCTTCTCCGTTCTCTCTCACGTATGATCTCACCTTCTCCTCTCTCCTTGCTTCAAAAAGGTGACTTCACACATCGACTTCTCGTAACTTTCATCCGGAAGAAAGTTTTCAACAAGATTCTCCGTCAAACTCTCCCAAGTGTCTTCCTCCACATGCTCCTTCTTGTACTCATTGTACCACTTCAATGCAGAATCCTCCAAGAAGTCGGGCAAAAGGATAGCCCATTCGGGTTTCCTTCTCTCATTGTTTCCTATGCATGCCCTCTTGAAGTCTCTCACAAAAGATTCTACATCTTCTTTCTCTCTCCCATAGAACACGGAAGCTTCCCCATTTCCAACTCCTTTTGTCGTTGTTGTTGGAAATTTATACGGACTCCCCTAATACAACACAAACAAAACTAGCTCCATTCTAGAGTAATTCATCAATGGCAAAATGAACGGAATTGGTTGGTCCAAGATTGCCATGGCTCTCTCCTCTCCTAAACACACTATGAGCCTTACCCTCATCGACATCTTCTCGATCATTCTGAAAATGATCTCCATCTTCAGTTAGAACTTGAGCCACCTGGAGATTTCAACTTTTCGGTATCTGCACTCAATTTATCTTCAAAGCCCTCCACTAGTGACTCCAACAGAGCTTTCACGCCACTACACTCGTGTCCTAAGGGAAGTCCTGTCACTCCACAATTTTCACAATAGTTTCCACTCTTGGATTCATGGGGAGATGATGGTCCTGGATGAAGGTTTAGCTCTCCCACGTTTCGTCTCTCTTTCAACCTCCGATCTTTGGTCCTCAAAGGACAACTCACAAGCTTATGTCCCTCCTCTCCACAATAGAAGCAACTCTCACGTTTCGCTCTCGGGGAACTTTTAGTGTCCTCTCTTCAAACTCCCTCTGAACTCCCTCGTGTTCGAATCCGCTGAAACAATCACGTCCAGCCCTTGAGGTATCTTAGATAGCCGGATCTTCCAAAGAGGTTGATCTCCCATTTTCCAATGAGTGTCAAGTCATCCTCACTATGCAAAACACTCATGCACTCACTCTCTCGGAATGACCATAAACAAGGAAAAAGTAAATCTGAAAAGTAAAGCAGTTTTGCTCACTTTTATACCCCCTATACTTCAGGTATCATAACTTTCTCTATAAAAATGATCTCTCAACGAAATTTGGACCCACATGTAGCTTAGCTCTTGATATACAATCGTGCAAAGTTTCAAATCCTGATTCAATTCTTGCACGAATTGATAAGCTCTGTACACTTTTTCCCGAGAGATATCTTTCAAAACCCGTCAAGACCCTAGCAAATTCTAAACATCATAACTTTTGATCTAGACATGATATGACTGTTATTTCAAGTGCAAAACGTATCCCATCTACTAATCTAAAATCAATAAAATTATCGGAAAAACTTTGGAAAATAAAGTTTTCCTCCCAAATACATACTATAGCACTCTCGCCTCATCCCAAACAACACTTAAGTAAACAAAATGTACAAAATAACTTCCAGGCTATCATATAACACTACCGGATACACAAATGGTACATTACTATGCATCATGATCTCGGTTCGCTCTTCCCCCACAGTCCTCTCCATATGAGTTCTCATCGTTGCGCTCTCACGGGCAATAAACTGGATTGAAACATCTCTTCTCCTTCTAGACTGAGGTCCCGGCAACGGAACCAAAAATGTGACCTCCGGGCTGACTCTCACTCAGGTTTACCTCCGATGGCTTTTTGGAAGCTCATCATGAATCTAGAAGGACTTAGTCCCACCCTTTGCCCATGATCCTATT
This sequence comes from Marchantia paleacea, assembly GCA_014180765.2. Classification (NCBI taxonomy): domain Eukaryota; kingdom Viridiplantae; phylum Streptophyta; class Marchantiopsida; order Marchantiales; family Marchantiaceae; genus Marchantia; species Marchantia paleacea. The sequence continues at coordinate 634,158 of MUAA02000118.1, forward strand.
GCTCACTCTTACACAAACTCTCAAAGTCCAAGCTCTATTATGCACATTATCACCAAGAGTAAGATATCACTCAAAGGAAAGGGATACTTTGGTAATCAAAGTCTTCATTGAATCAAGGTTCCACTCCTCGAACATGACATCTCCAAGAACCAAGCTCCTAAAACTAAGATCACCACACTATCTCCTCCCAAAACTAACTTCCATTGAAAAACTCTACTTGAGAGGTGCTTCTCAACCTCTCTATTTATACTACTTAGAATCTTACCCTAGTAACTACAAGTAATCACCATGTAACTTCCTCTTACCAAGTTTAAACGAGGTAGAGATCACAAACCCCAATGAAAAGGGTACATGGCAACATGCAATTGGTCCACTTGGATCTTCTAGAAGCCCAACTACTCCCTAATTGACTTCTAGTGTACCAAGTCAATCTCGCCCCTAGATTTAAGGGTCTTCACCAAGTCCAACCAATGAAAACTAGTCCAAGTCAAGGGAAGTCAAGATACCCATGTGATGGAATCTATTCCTTGACTCATACTAAACAACAAAATAGTAGTTCTCATCTACCACACCAAAAGTTACTCTATATTTTCCTCCAACTTAACCATAACTAGCTAAACATAGTCATGACTAAGATAAACTTAGGCACAATTTAGATATACTTTCATTTTATCCTATATGTACAACCCTGGGTCTTACAGCACTCCGTCTCCTCCTCTTGAATTTCCTTCTCGATGAGGATTCAAGTTGCGACGATCTCCTCCTTGTGCGTTCACTCCCCTTGGAATGAAATCTTCTCTCCTCCTTATGTTGCCCAACTCCATAGACATTGGTCCATAGTATTGATTCGTGGGAACTGATACCTCTCTACTGTTGTGGTAGACGTTGGACATTCGTTGTGCACAAGCAATAGCCTCGTTCAAGTTGCTTGAATTGTCCCGAATCACCTCATGTTGAATCTTTTTCTTCAACCCTCTCTTGAATAAATCAAGGGCTTCAGCTCCACTCATATCTCGTATCTGAATTCGAAGATCTCAAAATTCCTCAATGTACTCCTCCACACTTCCCTTCTGTTCAAGTTTCCACAACCTCATCCGTGCCGTGATGATGGGATCAACTGCTCAATGAGTCAGGCCTGTTGGCCTGACTCATTGAGCTCCATCATCAAACCCTGAAACCAAGTAGATGCTTTCTCCAACAACAAAGTACGAACAAAAAGACCTGCAATGTGATCGTTGATATTGAACAAAGCAAGATGATGCTCCATTCTCTCAATCCAACCTTCCAAAACTCCCATGGTTCGACTACCTCGGAAAGGTTCTATCTTACAAGCTTTTGTCATCTTCAGAAGATCTAGCTCCCTTGCTCGTTGTGCTGCTTGGGCTTCAAGAGCACGAGCTCTCAGTGTTTCTTAACTCTCCACCATGGATGGTGATGTCTCCATCTCCATTTGAGTTTCTCTCATTCTCTCATTTCCCATTCCTCTCGTTTTATTCTTTGTCAATTCTTGAGCTAACTCTTGTACTTGAGTCTGGCTTTGCTCAAATGCGTTTCTCAAATCTCTCAACTCCTGAATCATTTCTCTCAAAGTGTCCTCCATGATTCGTCTCCGTCCACTCTCTCTGAGTATAGGGTTAAGATGAACACTCTCCAATTTCTCAAGATTGGCAACACAAAAGGAATAGATGATGCTATCACCTCATGGTAATACTCCTCTCCAAAGTTTCTAATATCTAGGCTCCGAAACATAGCTTTAGGATGATACACACAATAGATTACACACAATAGATTTCACACCGTGTGTTGAATCTCACAGGTGGTGGTCTATTGAGGTCCATCTGTAAACTAAAATGTAAATCGTGAGATCCCAAGTAACATCGTAGGTGACTATAGGTAAGATAACAGGATCTCGAGATCTCATCACTTGGTCCATGAAGTTGGCACCAAAATGATAAACCAAATACTGAGTCAACCTTGCTCTCTCAATGTATAACAGTTTGACATGAAAAGGATTAATAAATGGAAATCTAGGAACTATTCTATCCCCTCCATCCATCGATCACCTGCACCCACAATAACCCCTTCACTCTACTTGCGGTTCAATGGCCACCGCCCCGGCCTCTAACAAACACTGTCTCCTCAAATAATTGTACCAACCCAAACTATTCTTCCAAGAGGGGTGTTCCACACTCATAGGAAGAAAGAACTAGCTCTGATACCATTGTAACACTCAAGGCAATGACTCGAATGACTTCCAAGATGAGATGTCTTCTCAAGACCTCTCCTTGATTTATATCTTGTAGGACTAGAGGAGTCCGACATCCAAACTATGCCACATGGCTAACATGCGTAGGTTGCATGTTTTGTTATCTTATCCTACCCAATTCCTAACGGGGCGTCTAGCACACAATCTGATCCACCAATGCATGGTAGCCACCTCGTCATTTACCCTTTTGCTTTTTGGATAGTGCACATCACTATCTTGTCTTTTTGTGATCTAGTGACCACTCTACGCTTTGGCTAAACTAACTATGACTAACCAAGATTGGTTACACCTTCTCTTCCTCCTTTACCTTGGCAGCCATCGCTTGAACATTCCATGCAAAAATCTCTCCCCAGTTAACTCGAATAGATCCGCCTACGAATCCTTCCACGATCCTCATTTTATGCATACTTACATACGTGGTTCGCTGGGGTGAGAACAACTGATTCAAGGTGAACGCAACTTTTCTACGAAATCCGTCTTTGATGAGATCAAGTTTGTAGCCGTTTGTTCCATTTTGCTCTCTGGGATTAAACTACTTACGCTCATCAAAGTTAAACCCTGTATGCGTCGCAGACCCTTCCCAGTCCACGCGATCCTTCTCTTCGTCATAGTTGCGATGTCGTGTTGTGACACGGCTACTATGAGAAGATGATGACATGTGTCATCTTCAGAGCTGTTGAGATGACGGCGATATTTTGGCGATATTTTAGGTCGGGATGGCCGGCGGCTCATTAAAAAACATTAAGAGGCCACGGTTGGATTGTCATCCTAGGGCGGGATGTAGATAAGGATCCAAGGGATATCATCTTGGACCTTATCGGATATAAAGCGTGGTTGGAGTCGAAAGGAAAGGAAAGGGGGGAGGTCTAGAACGTCGGCCGACTAAGGAGCTTATCCGATAGAAGTGGAGCCAACGTGGGACATGGATAGAGGCGGTATGATCCTCCGGATATACCGATGCCCAATCCGTTTGTGATAAGCATCCGGTGTCTACATCGTGATCACTTTAGGGCATGGTTAGTGTATCACTTTGGAGATAGCTTTATGGAAGTGGTGATAAACTCCCGGATCCTTTCATTACGCCAATTGTTTCCTACGGGCGCGACTTGGGACTTTAAATCTACGTTTTGATTTGATATTAGCATTATGGACCTAAACTTGCCGATAGTGGTGCCTTTCAACACATGGGTCCCTGTCCATCACTACTGTCTACCAAAGGCAAGTCATAGGGAGTTGATTGTTAGGAATTTTGGCGAGGAGTATTATATTCAAGTTATAAACTCCCGGTCCCTTTTGTTGTTCCGTTTATACTTAACCGGTTTAAAGTGGTTATTTTGACTCTTTATTAGCAACAACTCGTATTATCTATATGATGGCTAAGTAGTGTTTTTAGGCTAGTTGTTAAGCTCTAAGTTAGTTGTGGCTAATTTGGCCCACTAGAGGTCAAAATGGAACTCTTCATTCTCATTGGTTGGGAAATTTAGACCAATGAGAGCACTTGGGCAAGTTCTTTGGGGTTTTGAGGAGTTTCGGGAGCCTTCGAAGGGAGTTTTTCAAGATTGAAGGATATGGTTGGAGACCTGACGAGGAGAGCTAGGATTTTGGCTCAAGAATGAAGGCGATTGAGCAAGTTAACACTCCGGTGTGGTGATTTGAAGTGGGAGAGTGAAATTTGGACCGATGGGAGAGTTTGAATGAATTCTGAGCGTTCTATGAAGGCTTTGACAGATCGGATTCAATAGACACAGAGTTTACAACTCGAATTTGCGATTTGATTGAAATTTCAGCTCGATTGGTTGAGTTTTGAGTGCAAAGCAGTAGTTTGAAATTTATGTACACAGTCTGAATTGCAGGATTGCACAGACTGTTACAGATTTAGTTCGACAATCATAACTCATGCTATCAATAAGATTGGTCAATAAAACTTGACAGAGTTGAAGCTTGGATGATAAGTCGTTTTCTTGCGAAATTTGAGTGCAATTGAATCAAAGGATTGGAGTTTATAGTGGTTTTAGTGCGCAAGGGTCTGCATATTGCCTTGTGATACAGGATATAGTTCGACATTTGTAACGAGAGATCTAGAATTAAAGAGCATGTGAAACTTTCCCGAGAGTTATGAATGGTTGCAAAGTACTTTTCTGCGAAGTTTGGCTAAGAGTTAACGGTTCAATCGTTGGTTACAACGATCCTCTTCCGTTGGAGTTTACCGGGTGCAACGAGTTGGGCATGGAGAGATGAGGAGATGAAAGAGAGGGTGATTGTCAGTTCACACGAGGACGAGGAGAGTTCTTCTACAGCTAGACGCTCAGGCGTTCTCAGAGTAAAGCTTTGTCCATGCGACAGCGTCCGAGTGCCTTGGCCCACAATCTAGCATCCCAGTGTTCCGGCTGTGCGCGTTTCCCGATTGAAACAATTGGTTTCTCCCGTCGAAGCTCCTCACATAACTCAGGGCACACGTAATCCCAACGCCATGATAGAAAAGCTCCGCCCAATTCCCTCAACCGTAATAATTTTGCCGGCGTCCAATCCGCCATTGGAATGAGAGGACGAATTCTCCCCATCGCTGGTTTACACATCATAGGGACTCGCATCCCGTTGCCTTGACATCGTATTCTTGCTCAATTCCTTGCTCTCTCTCTGGGTGTGCGGGTTCTTGGCACATACCTATATGAGCTCTTGAAATTTACGACAGACCGTTCGCCGCCTTAACAACCCTAACGCTCGCTATACCGTGCATCTCTCCCGTTGTGACTTCAACTCATACTCGTACACTCTTAATACAACATATTCGGCAGAATACACTCGTCATTCCCCCGAATATACCACTTTATTCATAAAACAAAAAAATAATCCTATCAACTCGTCTAAGTACTCCCTTACAACCTCAATATCCGATTGTAATTTGTAAGCTGGTGCTTTGTGGAAGGGTTCATAGGAGGAACCATTCGGGTTAACTGGGGAGAAATCTTCGCCAATAATGTACAAGCGATGACCACAAATATGAGAGAGGATGATAAAAGTGTGATGTATCTCTCGTCTTTCTTGGTGCATCTGTATGCGAAGATGGAGTGGATGACTCCTAGGGAAAGGGAACTATATCGATTGGAGTCGGGACTCTTAGACCTCGAAATAGATGTCGATGATGCCAACAACGTGTCTATGAGGAGCTTGGGGATTAGTGCGCCAATCAAACCACAATGAACCAGAGAAGTCAGGACGGTCACAAGGGAGAAACCCGATTCGAATTCGGATTTGGAAGTGATTGGCACCTCTCGGAAGAGGAAGAGGATAGTAGAAGAAGATAGTTCTCCTCGCATTTCGACGGTCAAGAAGGGGAAGTTAGGGAAGAAGAAAGTGGAGGAAGTAACTCTCCTTAAGTAGTCTCATTCGAAAGTCAAGACGACGAAGGAGATTGTTGAACCCTTGGCCTCTGTATTGCAGTTGTCGTAGAAACTGGAGACGGTGGTGGTCTTGGTGCTGATGGAATTGAACGAGATGGGACCAATATACATGCAAGGGTGGAATCCTCAAGCAAACGGATACATGGATTTGATCCAAATGATGAATCGGCTGGCCATTGGAAAAGAGGACCAGACTGACACTGTTCGGTAATTGACGGAAAATGTGAACAAGCTGTTCAAGCAGAAAGCCGAATTGGAGCAAAAGGTTCAAGAGGCAAAGATGGCGTATGCAGAGATTTGCCGTATTCGGGATGCAGAAATCAGCTTCGTGGAGAAGGAAAATTTGCATCTTCGGGAGGCAGTGCAAGATCTGAAGAGGTGGTTAAATCACAAGGATGTGAAAGCATCTGCGAGGTTGGAGACTCTTGCGAATCGGTGTGCGCAACATCTGTTTGCTTGGTATGATAGAGTAGAGACGCAGCAGTTAGAGCAGTTTGTGGCCGCAATGGAAAATCCGGAAGATTCAAAGGATCCAAGGAAGAAAATGTATAAAGCCTTGGATTGAGATTTCCAGGAAGCCATGGCTCTTCATCGACAGGAGATCGCGGCAGATGTATAGGAAATGCAGTTAGGAATCGATGCCTTCACGCAAGAGACAAAGGTGCAATCGAGCGGCTTAGATGGTCAGAGGAGATTTAAAAGAGAGCGATCAGTGTAGGAAGCAGTTAGGAGTAGAAGTTAGGAAATTCAGTATAAATAGATGTAGGAATAAAGAGGTGGGATCTTTTTTCTTTGCAAGTGTTCAATTGATTAAACCGCAATTGTAGTCATGATAGAACGAGCTTCAGGAAGCTTGTGTGATTATCGTGCTGTTGGTCTCGATTGATGTTGGACGCCTGCAAAGATAACCAGACATTTGCCCATGAGTCTGCATTGTGTAGTATCGTCCAGAAGTGCTTCGCTGAGAGCATCGCCTCGACTTCAGCTTGTAATGAAGATATCCCCATCACTTAGTAAACGGTGATTGCATCGATTCAGGAAACTATTGAGCACAAGTGTCACTTGTGTGTGTCTTTGTTTGGATGGGAATGATATTGTCAATGGAACATGATTTGTGATAGTCCTACCATCTCATTCTTCGGACTGTGAGGTCCAGAGTTACTAATTAGGTCTAAACTCACATTCACTTCCCTATAAGCTTATTCGGATCCCTTATTCCCTTGGGAACAAATTAGAAGACTACATTCTTGCTCATATTGAGATTATCGTGTCACTACAATGATCATCCAATTGCTTATACTAGTAGATAGATGGTGCACGCTTAGAGAAACTATTAAGTGACAGAAAGGGAGGCTTTAGTTGTGATCTTCTCACTCAAGAAGTTTTGACAGTATTCATTGGGAGGGAAATTTACTATCGTTACTGGCCATAAGGCTTTGAAGTACATTTTCAACGAGCCTAATGCTGAGGGTAACATAGCCATATGGAAGTTGTTACTGGTAGAGTTTGATTACATCATTGAGGATTGACCAGATAAGAAGCATGTCAATGCTGATTTGATGTCTCGGGCATACGATGAGGAAGGAGATCAACCGGTGGATGATACATTTCCAGATGAGGATTTGCTGATGATGAACAACATAATGAAGATACCGGCGGAATACAAGGAGATATGGGATTTCATCTTGAAAGGAGAGTTCCCCAATGCATGCATTCATGGGAGAGGAATGCATTGGTGAAGAGATGTGAACCTTATACCATCATAGATGATGTGTTGTTTCATCAAGGAGCAGATGGATTACTCAGAAGGGTTATTGAAAATGAGGAGTCAATTCAACTCATGAAGGAGTTTCATGAAGTCTTGGTATGTGGAAGACACTTTTCCGGAAAGGTAACTATATTTAAAATCCTAGATGCAGAGTATCATTGGAAGGGCATTTTCAAAGATTGTGTGGAATTTTGCAAGAGATGTGATGTGTATCAAGCTTTTGCTAAAAAGTCCATGAAAACCCATCCTTTGACATCAATTCTTATTTTAGGTCTTTTTGAGAAATGGGAAATAGATTTGTAGTACCCTTGAATCTTACTCCTCGGGGTAACAAGTTCATTGTGGTAGCTACAAATTATATAACCAAGTGGGTAGAAGCTAGACCTCTAAAATCTACTAGTGAGGAAGAAGTGGATAGATTTCTCTATGAAAGGATAATAACTAGATTTGGATGCCCTCTAGAAATTGTATCGGATAGAGGTGATGAGTTTGTTGGAAGCATTATACAAGCCATGTTAGATCATTTCTCCATCAAGGCACGAGTGACTACTTCCTACAAACCCAATTTGCATGATGTTGGCCAAGGATGCAGACATTGTCCCGACTTATGTAGTAGCATCTCTAGTTAGGTAGGTGTGCGTATGCAGGAGCATATACAGTAGTTAGAACCGATTGTGCAGTTAGCGCCGTTCATACCGGAACTCCCGTTAGGGCAGACATTGCCGTTAGGGATTTCTAGGGCTCAAGGGGTAGAGTTCGAATTAGGACCCCTTGTAGGGCAGTTTTCAAAGTTGAGCCTTTGAGAGTGTGGCTATGGTGGATAGTAGCTAGTGCGGGAACCTAGAGTCTTTGAAGCACAAAGTGGGTTTGACTTGACTGTAATCTCTCTTTTATGCTATGGTTATGAGCGGAGTGTCCTTTTGGACGTTTTGAGAGTAGAAAAGATTACTTCTAAAACTCAATCTGTGGTGAGATTTGGGAGTTCTTGGAGCGCTTAAGGTGTTTTGACGAGTTTGGATCGATGGTAGCTTCGATCCTTGGCTGCAGGGCGTTGCTAGAGTGCAACCCGTGGTGGTGATCTAGAAGTAGAGTCGATTTGAGGTTGATGTTATCGATTTCAAATTTCTGTATTTTCTGTTTTAGTGTAAATCCGAATCAGGAATTTTTGAGGGCGGAAGCGCTGCTGAAAATTGACAAAATGGGTCGATGCTTATAGTTATCTTGGGGCATTAATTTGAGATTGGCTGAAAAATATTTTGGACAGAAGTGCTCGAAGTCCAAGATTTGATGTTTCGAAATTTTCGGGTCGAAAATATGAGCAACAAGCTATCGGATTATCATATAGTGTCCGTTTGATCTGAAATTTGGTGGAGTGATAGTAGAGACATCAGACCCAAGGCTGACAGTGTCAGAATTGTGAAATTTTGAGATTCAGGGGTCTGAAATCGAAGTTGAAGATTTTCAGAGTCCCGCAGAAGTTTCAAACGGTGTCCGTTTGCCAAAAAAAAATTACGTTAGGTAGCAAATTGAAAAAGGCTAGCTTCAGGCAATGCCTTGTACGGCCGGATTACAAGTATCAGTTTATCGATCAGGAGAGCAGAAGACCTTCAAAAATGAGTTTTTGTATTTGTAAATGCCCTTCTAAGTCTATGTTAGTCCGGGTTGGGTTGGTTTGTCCCCTTTGATGAATGTTTTTGAGATGGAATATTGTTCTTTATGTTTCTTGTGATTGATATACCTCCATCTCTGCTTCCTGTTTGTGCACCACGTTTGTTTGTGTTGGTGCTTTGTTGTTTGGAGTGTTGGAGCTCCTATGTGTTGTTGATAGTGAGGCTGGATTTGCGGACCAGTTAGACTATCCATGTTTCTCCCCAATGAAACAGGACTTGCGGACCTGTAGACTATGTGAATGCATGTGGTGATGGCAGGTTTTAGGTTGCCCTTGTGTTAGCACCTTGTGGTGCCTCAGGTACCTTCTGTTGCGGTTTCTGGTTCTAGTTGTTGTTTGTGGTTCCAGTTGGGGACCTGTTTTTGTATGGTTGCGGAGGTGAAACATTAGTGTCACAGTGGAGTTTTCTGGAGGTTCCGGAGGCAAGACTACTCCGGGTAGCATTGGGTGCACCCGTAGCGGAGTGCGGTACAAACCTTGGTCTTTGAGGTTCACAGAAGACTCTGATTTGGTTTCAGATAGTGACGGAGCTGAGCTTGGTGATATCTTGGAGAGTGTACCCACACCGTTGTTGTGGGACATGGACGATATCTATGGGACCACCAAGGGTTCCAGACGATATTCGGGTACAATTGGCACTATTGAGTTGGATGACTTCATCTCGGAGTTTGACTCATGGTGTGATTTATAGCAGATTCACAACTCTACGTTGTTTAGTCCGTTTATGGCTTGGAAGGGATTATTCCAGCATTTGGAGGGTCTGCCGATGGATGATTATCATGAATTTCGACGTGAACACCTTGAGGAGATAGAGTTTTGTAGACAATACTGGTCTCCAAACTACACCTCTATTACTTCGGGTACAGTGTTTGGAGGTGCACGTTCATCCTCTGTACCTGACACTGATGATACGGTTGGAACAAGTAGAGTTGGGAAGAGTTCAAAGGTCCCAACCTTTAACCCTATTCTGGAGTTCTTCGCACTGTTGAGGAGAGACTATCAAGGGGTGAGAATTGACAAGCTACGAGGCTTGCAAAAGTTTCAACAAAAGACCGGGGAGAGTATTCGAGAGGCGTATACCTGAATGCATCGGTTGATCAGTGTTACCCATGGGGTGACAGAGGCCCAAGGTGTCCAATATTGGTATGGGATATTGAATAGGGAGTTGAGACGTAGAGTGAGAGATGCTACCTTACTACATGAGACATCACCTATGTTGGCCATTGTGTTTTGTCTCTTCGAGTTTGTGACCTCGGTGACTCTCACTCAGGTTTACCTCCGATGGCCTTTTGGAAGCTCATCATGAATCTAGAAGGACTAAGTCCCACCCTATGACCATGACCCTATTGCTCACTCTTACACAAACTCTCAAAGTCCAAGCTCTATTATGCATATTATCACCAAGAGTAAGATATCACTCAAAAGGAAAGGGATACTTTGGTAATCAAAGTCTTCATTGAATCAAGGTTCCACTCCGAACATGACGTCTCCAAGAACCAAGCTCCCCAAAACTAAGATCACCACACTATCTTCTCCCAAAACTAACTTCCATTGAAAAACTACTTGAGAGGTGCTTCTCAACCTCTCTATTTATACTACTTAGAATCTTACCCTAGTAACTACAAGTAATCACCATGTAACTTCCTCTTATCAAGTTTAAACGAGGTAGAGATCACAAACCCCAATGAAAAGGGTACATGGCAACATGCAATTGGTCCACTTGGATCTTCTAGAAGCCCAACTACTCCCTAATTGACTTCTAGTGTACCAAGTCAATCTCGCCCCTAGATTTAAAGGTCTTCACCAAGTCCAACCAATGAAAACTAGTCCAAGTCAAGGAAAGTCAAGATACCCATGTGATGGAATCTATTCCTTGATTCCTACTAAACAACAAAATAGTTGTTCTCATCTACCACACCAAAAGTTACTCTATATTTTCCTCCAACTTAACCATAACTAGCTAAACATAGTCATGACTAAGATAAACTTAGGCACAATTTAGATATACTTACATTTTATCCTATATGTACAACCATGGGTCTTACATTTACCCCTGGACCGAGATTTCACTTCGTCCTCGGAGTGAAAGAATCTGATCGTCGATGAAACGGCTTCAACTTGTCGTGATTCACCTGGTCAAAATGTCGTCCTCCCAACTCCTTCAAATCGTAAGTAAAGTTTCCCCACACCTTGTGAACTATGAAAGGACCAAAGAAGCACTTTGGAAGAAATTTCTTTCTTGCTCTCTTATATCTAATGGAGTCATAAAGCATTACCCAATCACCTTCTTTGAAAATCTTCATCTTCTTTGTCCCAAGTCGATTATCATGATACTTCTTCTGCAATTGTTGAGCCCGCTCCACACGTACCATGGCCACAGCTCGAGCCTCCTCCAACTCCAACAGTTGTTGACGTCTTGATTTGATAGCTTCTACTCCATTCTTCCTCTTTAACTTCCGTTGGATAGTTAAGAAGGTCGTCAAATCAAATTGAATTGGAAGCTTTGACTCGACACCATATACCATACGGAAAGGTGAGTACCCTGTTGATGTCTTCCAAGTCGTCCGATACTCCCACAAGATAGCATGCGACCTCTTGTCCCAATTTTGCTTGCTCCCGTCCATGTATGCATCCTTGGCCAACATCATGCAAAGCGTATAGTTGGTTATTTCCGCCAACCCATTAGCATTTGGTTTGTAGGAAGTAGTCACCCGTGCCTTGATGGAGAAATGACCTAGCATGGCTTGTATAATGCTTCCAACAAACTCACCACCTCTATCAGATACAATTTCTAGAGGGCATCCGAATCTAGTTATTATCCTCTCATAGAGAAATCTACCCACTTCTTCCTCACTAGTAGATTTTAGAGGTCTAGCTTCTACCCACTTGGTTAGATAATCTGTAGCTACCACAATGAACTTGTTACCCCGAGGAGTAAGATTCAAGGGTCCTACAAAATCTATTCCCCATTTCTCAAAAGGACCTAAAATAGGAACTGATGTCAAAGGAGGGGTTTTCATGGACTTTTTAGCAAAAGCTTGACACACATCACAACTCTTGCAAAATTCCACACAATCTTTGAAAATGCCCTTCCAATGATAGCCTGCATCTAGGATCTTAAAAGCGATTTACCTTTCATGCAAAGTGTCCTCCACATACCGAGCCTTCATGAAACTCCTTCATAAGTTGAATTGACTCCTCCCTTCCAACAGCCCTTCTAAGTAGTCCATCTGCTCCTTGATGAAACAACACGTCCTCTATGATGGTATAAGGTTCACATCGCTTCACCAATGCATTCCTCTCCCGTGAATGCATGCCTTGGGAAACTCTCCTCTCGAGATGAAATCCCATATCCCTTTGTATTCCGCTGGTACCTTTGTTATGGTGTCCATCATCAGCAAATCCTCATCTGGAAATGTATCATCCATGGTTGATCTCCTTCCTCATCGTATGCTCGAGACATCAAATCAGCATTGGCATGTTTCTTACCAGGTCGATCCTCAATGATGTAATCAAACTCCGCCAGTAACAACTTCCATCTGGCTATCATACCCTCAGCATTAGGCTTGTTGAAAATGTACTTCAAAGCCTTGTGGTCAGTAACAATAGTAAACTTCCCTCCCAAAAGATAGTGTCGAAACTTCTTGAGTGAGAAGATCACAGCTAAAGCCTCCCTTTCAATCATTGAATAGTTTCTCTCAACCTGCACCATCTGTCTACTAGCACAAGCAATTGGATGATCATGGCTATCTTCATCTAACTGGCTTAGAGTGCATCCTATAGCAATGTTTGATGCATCTGTGTAGAGAATGAAAGGTTTATCCCAATTTGGTTTGGCTAAAATAGGAGCCGTTACCAACGCCTTCTGAAGAAGTTCGAGCATGCACAGTTTGCCTCTCCATCCTTGAGTATTAAATCGTAATCCGTCCCCTTCTTCATGTAAACCGTCAAGGCATAAGCTTTGTTGGAGAAGGAAAAGATGAACCGTCGATAGTATCCCACCATTCCAAGGAAGTGCCTCATCTTGGTCAACGTGACTGGAAAAGGTAAGTGGAGGATGCGTTTCACCTTTTCTAGATCCACCGCTATCCCATCCTTGGAGATGATGTGCCCTAACAACAAACCTTCCTCACATCCAAAAATGCATTTTTCTGGATTGAGCAAGGACTTGGCTTTCTCCAAACGTTGTAGAATTTTGATCAAATGATCAAAATGATCCTCCTTCTTCCCATAAACACAAAAATCATCTATGAAATCTCGCACAAATTTCCCAATAAAAGGTTCAAACACCTTGTTCATGAACCTCTGAAAAGTTGCTGGAGCATTACATAGACCAAAGGGCATTACCCTAAAGGCAAAAGTTCCCCATGGCGTGGTAAAAGTGGTTTTGAGCTGATCTTCAGGAGCAATTTGAATTTGGTTATAACAACTATAACCATCTCCAAAACTATACCACTCATGACCTGCCACCTCCTCTAGAATCTCATCTATGAAAGGTAAAGGATAGTAATCATTCTTTTGTGACAAACATTCAACTTCTTGTAATCTACGCATACACGTAGCTTACCATTCTTCTTCTTGACTATCACAATAGGAGAAACCCATTCAGAATTCTCTACCTCATAGATGAAACCCGCATCCTTTAGCTTGTCGATCTCCTCCTTGACCACCACAGCCGTTGGTGGATTTATCCGACGTTGCTTCGGCGTGCTTTGACGAGCCTTCTCCTCTAACTCAATGCGATGAGTTTCTAAGGTTACTTCCTTCAAATCCTTGTAGCTAAAAGCAAAGACATGGATATATTTTCGAAATATATCCAAGAACCTTGACTTCTCCTCCATAGTAACCTTGAAACCAAACTTGAGAGTGGAGAGCCGTCGAGTTATCTCATCTTCACTCATCTTCATCTTGTCGGGATCTTTCACCCCCGGCCTAGGAAGTAAATCCATTAAAAGCAAGAACTTGAACTTGAACATCATCGTCCGAGGTATCTTCAGATGATGTCTCCTCATCGATCGACATGTTGGTGTCAACCTCTGAAAAACTACCACTTTCTTCACTCTCGGACTACGGTAATCACTCGTAGGTCTATCCAGTCCGAGGCGCTCCTCCGCCACTTGTGAGAGGGACCTTCACTCAATGATTTTTCGGCCCTATCTGAAGGTAACCCTTATGCCACCGATCGGTTGTCCTCACAGCCCTCAACCAAGATCTTCCTAACAACAAGTCGTAGCTAGCCTCCTCAAGCACTTGAAAGGATAACAAGGTTTGAACTCCCAAAGCACACTTACCACCACCTTGTCCACCACTCCAATGGGTCGCACCTTTTGCTTGTTGGCCATCCCAACAATGATGTTGGAAGGTCTTGAAAGCTTCATCCCCAACTTCTTCAACAAACGTTATGACATGGCCTTCACCGCAGATCCACCATCCACTAGTACATCCGAAACATCACATCCATTAATGCGTACTTCAATCTTTGAAGCATGAGTGCATACCTCCGAGGCAGCGGCATCCACCACTCCAACTCCAACATTCGCCATGGAAGCTTTCCCCTTGGATCGTCGCTTCTTGGTTCTTTTGGAGCTTAGGCCTCCCCTCAACTCCTTTCTTATCGTAGGATTTAGAGCAATCAATTGGCCAATGATTATATTGGCTTTTTGATTCCCCACATCCTCCACCACGTTGTATTTGAGTTTGGGTAGATGAAATGGAGAAATCATCCATTCCCAACTTCTTCCTCGGTGCTCTCGGTTGACTCACACCACTGGATCGAGTGCTCCGGCTTGGTTGATCTTCCATTGAGATGGACTCCTCTGCAAATCTTGCTCTCTTCTTCTCGTGTGCAAGAATATCAACTCTGGAACTTATAGAGCTCTCTCCCTTCTCAAGCGTGCGATGAGGAAACACATCAATAGACGCTACTCCCTTATCCTTTGATTGACTTGGGGCGGGAGTAGAATTGTTGTGTCTAACTCCATCATGTTGTCGAGGATTAGGACAATTTCGTTGGAAATGAGGGCCTCCACAACTAAAGCATGAAACTGTGAAGTTCCCTTGTGGTGGATTTCCTTTTGGAGGATAATTCCCATACCCTCTAGATCCTCCCCTACATTATGATTCCTCCTCTCCCATAGTTGTACTACGTTAATCTTGAGATCAACAGTGTTTTACGTGATAGATTTCAACTCATGGTGCAAGTCTACCCTTTGGAGAATTTACTCTTTGGCGCAACAACAACGGTAGGAGTTGCCATTCTAACCACAACGGTGGTGATGCTTCTCTAGCCACCAAGCTAGAATCATCGTCTTCTGGAGGCTCTCCTCCATTCGAATAGCAATGCGAATAGCCTCAACCTTAGAAGAGGGCTTTTCATATCTCACCTTGCTTGAATCGAGGCTTCAAACCTCAATGAAGTTCTTTGTCAACATCGCCACAATCCCCATCATGGTTGGCTCGACCTCGTCTCCACTCTTTCTCAACACCACACGAAAATGTGACTCCAGCTTCTCCGTTCTCTCCACGTATGATCTCACCTTCTCACTCTCTCCTTGCTTCAAAAGGTGACTTCACACATCGACTTTCGTAACTTTCATCCGGAAGAAAGTTTTCAACAAGATTCTCCGTCAAACTCTCCCAAGTGTCTTCCTCCACATGCTCCTTCTTGTACTCATTGTACCACTTCAATGCATAATCCTCCAAGAAGTCGGGCAAAAGGATAGCCCATTCGGGTTTCCTTCTCTCATTGTTTCCTATACATGCCTTCTTGAAGTCTCTCACAAAAGATTCTACATCTTCTTTCTCTCTCCCATAGAACACCGGAAGCTTCCCCATTTCCAACTCCTTTTGTCGTTGTTGTTGGAAATTTATACGGGGACTCCCTAATACAACACAAACAAAACTAGCTCCATTCTAGAGTAATTCATCAATGGCAAAATGAACGGAATTGGTTGGTCCAAGATTGCCATGGCTCTCTCCTCTCCTAAACACACTATGAGCCTTACCCTCATCGACATCTTCTCGATCATTCTGAAAATGATCTCCATCTTCAGTTAGAACTTTAGCCACCTGGAGATTTCAACTTTTCGGTATCTGCACTCAATTTATCTTCAAAGACCTCGACTAGTGACTCCAAAAGAGCTTTCACGCCAATACACTCGTGTCCTAAGGGAAGTCCGGTCACTCCACAATTTTCACAATAGGTTCCACTCTTGGATTCATGGGGAGATGATGGTCCCAGATGAAGGTTTAGCTCTCCCACGTTTCGTCTCTCTCTCAACCTCCGATCTTTGGTCCTCAAAGGACAACTCACAAGCTTATGTCCCTCCTCTCCACAATAGAAGCAACTCTCACATTTCGCTCTCGGGGAACTTTTTAGTGTCCTCTCTTCAAACTCCACTCTGAACTCCCTCGTGTTCGAATCCGCTGAAAAAATCACGTCCAGCCCTTGAGGTATCTTAGACAACCGGATCTTCCAAAGAGGTTGATCTCCCATTTTCCAATGAGTGTCAAGTCATCCTCACTATGCAAAACACCCATGCACTAACTCTCTCGAAATGACCATAAACAAGGAAAAAGCAAATCTGAAAAGTAAAGCGATTTTGCTCACTTTTATACCCCCCTATACTTCAGGTATCATAACTTTCTCTATAAAACTGATCTTTCAACGAAATTTGAACCCACATGTAACTTAGCTCCTGATAAAAAATCGTGAAAAGTTTAAAATCCTAATTTAATTCTTGCACAAATTGATGAGCTCTGTACACTTTTTCCCGAGAGCTATCTTTCAAAACCCGTCAAGACCCTAGCAAATTCTAAACATCATAACTTTTGATCTAGACATGATATGACTGTATTTCAAGTGCAAAACGTATCCCATCTACTAATCTAAAATCAATAAAATTATCGGAAAAACTTTGGAAAATAAAGTTTTCCTCCCAAATACGTATTATAGCACTCTCGCCTCATCCCAAACAACCCTTAAGTAAACAAAATGTATAAAATAACTTCCAGGCTATCATATAACACTACTGGATACACAAATGGTACATTACTATGCATCATGATCTCGGTTCGCCCTTCCCCCACAATCCTCTCCATATGAGTTCTCATCGTTGCGCTCTCACGGGCAAGAAACTGGATTCGAAACATCTCTACTCCTTCTAGATTAAGGTCCCGGCAACGGAACCAAAAATGTGACCTCCGGGCTGACTCTCACTCAGGTTTACCTCCGATGGCCTTTTGGAAGCTCATCATGAATCTAGAAGGACTAAGTCCCACCCTATGAGCATGACCCTATTGCTCACTCTTACACAAACTCTCAAAGTCCAAGCTCTATTATGCACATTATCACCAAGAGTAAGATATCACTCAAAAGGAAAGGGATACTTTGGTAATCAAAGTCTTCATTGAATCAAGGTTCCACTCCGAACATGACGTCTCCAAGAACCAAGCTCCCCAAAACTAAGATCACCACACTATCTTCTCCCAAAACTAACTTCCATTGAAAAACTACTTGAGAGGTGCTTCTCAACCTCTCTATTTATACTACTTAGAATCTTACCCTAGTAACTACAAGTAATCACCATGTAACTTCCTCTTATCAAGTTTAAACGAGGTAGAGATCACAAACCCCAATGAAAAGGGTACATGGCAACATGCAATTGGTCCACTTGGATCTTCTAGAAGCCCAACTACTCCCTAATTGACTTCTAGTGTACCAAGTCAATCTAAGCCCCTAGATTTAAAGGTCTTCATAAAAGTCCAACCAATGAAAACTAGTCCAAGTCAAGGAAAGTCAAGATACCCATGTGATGGAATCTATTCCTTGATTCCTACTAAACAACAAAATAGTTGTTCTCATCTACCACACCAAAAGTTACTCTATATTTTCCTCCAACTTAACCATAACTAGCTAAACATAGTCATGACTAAGATAAACTTAGGCACAATTTAGATATACTTACATTTTATCCTATATGTACAACCCTGGGTCTTACAGAGCGTATTGAGCTCAACATGCAAGAACAGAGGGTGGTGACTGTTGGGTTCAGCAAGGATTCACCAATTTCATCAACTTCTTCATGTTACCAGTCTACAACACAAACCCGGATTGATTATGATAGACATGTGAGACAGTCTCGACCATATGGACAGAATGGTGAAGGTGCAACATCGAGACCATTGCCATCCTTTTTAGGTCAACAATTAGTTGTTGGGATGGTATGTTGGACATGTGGTGGACCTCATCACAAGAAAGATTTCCTTCAAGGTCGAAGGATGGATCCCGTTGGATCAAAATCATGTGAACTTTGTCACAGACATGGTCACATGATGGATCGATGTTTTGATCTCCATCCAGAATTACGATCAACAAGAGTTGCCATGGCAGTCCATGGAAGAGGACGAGGAGTTCAAGATGGCAGGGGTGATGGTAGAGGACTAGCCCCTACTGAAGTGTTAGCCCATGAGGCTACTCATGAGGTGAACATGGCATCTCGATTGGAGTAGTTGGAGCAGAAGATAGCAAGTATGGCTATAACCCAATAAAGATATGATTCTAGAGCTGGTGCCTCTACATCATATGATGGAGATGTTGTGGAGTACATGTGTGCAGCGGCACAACCATGTGCAGTTGCTGTGACTCGTAATGCAACACATACTACTGAGTTTAGAGGAGCATCCGTGGAGTTGGATCCACAAAGAGGGGATGCTAGCCGACAGGTTAGACTTCCTCAGTCTTTCACATTATGGATGAGGTGTTCAATTGAACACCTCATCCATAGCTCCTAGACGACCTATTGGAGAGATAAGGGTGCAAGCCAATGTGGATGTACTTGGAGATGGAGCAAGTAGGGACCAGCCATCAACATCATCTGAAGTAGCATCTAGTGCAATGTTGGGGGCGGCAAAGACTCTTGTTCATTCTCCTGTTTTCTCAGTGAAGGATTTATTGGCGTTGGGGGTGTCATCATCCCATGTACTACGATTGACAGCCACACTTTGCGAAAGCAAAGTGGATGAGTTGGTTGCTTCTAGTAGTGTGAACACTAGTAGTGTTGATCCTGGGATCAAGACAACAATTAGTGAAACTTGGCAAGCTGCTGTCGCTCGAATGATGGAGTTATTAGCGAGGCTGGCAAATGAGCGTACCAGGGTGTCACCAAGTGCGGTGATGTTGGATAACAGAAGTGGTGTCTTCTGTTTGGTCGGACCTTCATGAAAGGTTTATCGACCTCAACGTGTGTTGTTGGATTCTGGTGCACAACCCCTTATGTTGAGTAAGGATGCACTACTTGGTCTTGGTTTGTGAAAGACCGATGTGGAGAGATGTCTATTCCAAATTCAGACATCTCTTGGAGGTTCTAGTGATGTCCCGACACCATACATCACCCGGATGGGGTTGACTATGCAAGTGCAACCGGATCATGTCACGGATAGCTCTACAACGTGAGCACGGGCTGTGGTTACACTTGCAGAGTCCTATGATATAATGGTGGATGCGGCAGTATTATACCCGATGGGGTTGTCTCCTCCCAATAATCAATGCTTCATTGATTATTGGGAGGAGACAACCTCTTATCGGCCAAGTTGGCAATCTAGCGAGGGCAGCGTGAATCGATTACATGTATGATTCATTACCGGTTCTAGGCCTTTACCAAGTGGAGGTTTGGCGTATGTTGCAGCCTTCAGTACTAGTGTTACTTGGCCTGGTGATTTGTTGGAGGGTAACATGGATGCTCATGATAGTCATGGTCGAGAGGATGTGGCTATCATGCCAAGTCTTAGTGGAGTAGTGTCATCCACGTTAGATGGAACACGAGATACTTCATGTATGAAGCTACAACAAATGGCTGATCAGCTCATACATCATGCTTGGAGTGAGTCTTTTGCTCCAGAGAGGGAGGAGACGAAGAAAGTTATTCCCACTTCCATTATGTTGTCACCTTTAGATACAACGTCTGTTGCTTGGCAGTATCCAAAGGAGGGTATATGTGTGCTGGATCTATTTGGAGGGATTAGCACAGGTTTGGCTACTATTTTGCAGTCTGGCATATGAGTACATCGATACTTGTATATGGAGCGAGATGAGATTGCAAGGCACGTGTCATCACACCATGTGGCATAGTTGGTGCGGAGATACCCAAATCTTCTACCAGTGTTGGCAGTTCAAGGATATCAACAGGCCTTGCCGTTAGATATTTTATTGTTGGGGGCGCAAGATCTTGCTTGGCATAACACCATACATTTGATTATTGCTGGATGGCCATGTCAGGGACACACACGTGCTAGTTATGGTCATGGGCTACAGGATTCACGTTCTAGCATGTTTTGGGAGATGTTATGTGTGTTACGTTCTCTCCCGTCACAGCAAACCTATTCTCATGCATACATTTTGGAGAATGTTCCCTTGTTGGGTGATCCAAGTGCACGGATGATGACGAGTGCACATCACGTGCGGTCATGGATTGGACCAACGGTATTGCTGGATGCAGCGAGAGTAGGATGTCTTGCACACCGTCCACGTCTATGGTGGACAAACCTTCTTCCAAGGGAGGTTTTATTGCGAGCATATGACGGAGTGGAGAGGCCCTCACATCTCACAGTGGAGAGTATTTTGGATGTGGTTAGACACTCCCTGTGCGTGGTCTATGCCGACACAGTCACCCATGGCAGTGGTGAACCTTGTGGGTCAGCCAAGAGCTGCATTACCCACGTTGGTGAGTTACCCAGCTTTCCATGCTTATAGAGAGGGAGGACATGGACTTGTATGGGATTCTCGCTTGCAGCGGTTGGTGGAACCCAATGTTGAAGAGAGAGAACGAGCTATGGGATTTTGTACCGGTACTACAGCAGTACCTACATTGTCAGAGGCATCACGACGTCAGGTGTTGGATCAGGCTATGGACCTGAACTGATTGATATGGATTGTGAGCCTTGGATTGGCCTAGCAGAGACGCATGCGATCCACATGTATGACTGCAAGATCATTAGTAAGCTCTTTGCCTACCGAGATGGTGGAGGCAAAAGCTGGGGACAAAAAGTGCCCAAGATCTCATCCTTTGTCTTATGGGGATGTTAGAGAAGGAGAGGTTGGGTCTTCTTCGAGTATCGTTGGAGTTTTTTGCGCGGAGCAAGCGGTGGTTACCACTTTAGACCTTTGTGAAACAACACAAGAGGTTACAGCTACAACAACAATAATTGTTCACACTGAGATAGTGGAGCTTGGTATGAGAGAGCAGAAAAAACTTTTTGCTCAAGAGGTTATCATTTAGCAACCAGATACTACGTCTTCTATCTCTAGTGTCGATGGAGAGGAGATTTGGGATATTGAGATTGGTCATGCAAAGGTTTTTAGTACATTGGATTTACAAGCAGGATATCATATGTTACGGATTCGAGATGAGGATAAGGTCAAGATAGCCTTTTGAACAATTGATTCGCATGGCAAGGATGTGTTGTATCAATGGAAGTTCTTACCATTTGGGTTGAAGAATGCACCTGCTGAGTTCCAAAGAGTGATGGATAGGATCCTAGCCGGACTTGATTGTGCCCGAGCCTACATCGATGATATTCTAGTGTATAGTGCTACAGTGAGGGAGCATGAGATACATTTGTAGGAGGTATTTGAGCGACTAATTGCTCATGGACTCAAGTTGCATCTTGGAAAATGCAAGTTCTTTCACGAGTAGGTAGAGTACTTGGGTCATACCATATACCCAGTGTTAATATCCCAAGCTCATCTAGTTGATATAGGTCGATCCGTGCCTAATGACTACAGGCCGTAGATCTAGGGTTGTTACATACCAATGGTACAGATCTGTTTAGGGCTAACCCGAGATTAGGGTTTCCTTGTACTCACCCTATATATACAGGGGAAGGCGAAGCCTTCCTCACCTCATTCTTGTACACTCTCTCTTGTCCCTTTGGTGTGCTCTCCTCTTCTTGGAGTGATTCCTGAAGAATCGGTTTCTCAACATGGTATCAGAGCATGGTGGGAGCATTAGTTTTGTAGATGTAGGACCCTAGTTAGGAATTTTAAGCTTGTTTTTTTGGTTTTCGGAATAAAACGCATGATATTCGGCGGAATTGAGTATTGACGAATACGAAGATGACTCTTAAGGCGAATATGCATGTTGAGAAGAGTATGTGTAGATTGAATCCGGGGAGCAATTCATTTTTGGTTAGGGGTAAAGTTGTAAGCGTATCGTTGAGCGTGGCGGGCAGAATCCAGCAGAGTGACACGATGAAGAAGCGAGTGGCATTGCGATCGGGAAGCACGGGAAGCTATTCGATTACCTCCTCCGCATAAGATGGCGAGTGTAATTAGACCTCTGGTGCCAAAACCGGACTGGACGTTGGAAGAATTGAAACGATTGGAGCAATTGGGCGGAGCGTTCTAGCATGGCGATGGGACTATGTCCGTCGGAGTTGTGTGAAGAAGTGAAGGCCAAGAAAGTTGCCAATCCGATTGGATGGAGAGGTTACCCGATTCTGGGATGCGATTCTATGGGCGGAAGCATTGGGCGGGATTATGCGAGAAGACAAGGACGGCATTAATTTGGGAAGGATCGGCTTTGCATACGTGATTCGACTTCAATGAGTCCAAGTGGTTTGATCCTCGAGGAAGGAAGGGGACCAACGGGTTGAAGATTGATTTGATTAAGGATGATTTCGACGGAAGATCATGTATACGTTGAATCAGCTATTTTCACATGAGAACTACTTACGCTAGTATGCATAAGGTGAGAATAGTGGAAGGATTCGTCGGAGGAAAGATCAAAGTCAAGCGGGAGAAATATTCGCTCGGAATGCGAGCCATGGGACGAAGTTGAAAGAGGAGAGAGAAGGAGTAGTGTACATTTCCTCTTTTGGTACACATGTACTCAAGGATGGGGTGGTTAACTCCAAGGGAAAGAGTGAAGTATCAGATGGATGCAGAGAATGTTTTGCAAGAGCCGAATATGAGTGAAGCCAGTAGTGGATCAACGAGAAGTGTGGGTCCCGAAGAAGGAAGCAATTTGCGGTCACACCGATTCAAAGGCGAGATGCCTTCAGACGAGTTGGATGAAGTAATGCGGGGAATTGAGGAAGCTCTATTCGGAGGAGAGGATTTGGCAAGAACTTCGGGGAAGAGAGTGCGAAGTCCGAGTGTAGAGGAAGTTCGAACGCCGGTCAACAAGAAGCGAAAGTTAAAGGAGATTATTAAGCCGAGAGCTTTGGTCTTTGAAAGTATCGAGGCCTAAGGTGAAGGCATCCAAAGTAGATGGTGGAGAACCGCTCTCTTCGGTGTTGCAGTTAGCACATAAGTTAGAAAATGTAGTTGTCCTTGTTCTCATGGAGTTGAACGAGATGGGAACAGACTATATTCGTGGGTGGAATCCTCAAGAAGACGGTTACATGGAACTCATTCTGGGGTTGATGAACCGCATTGCAACAGAAAGAAGGACCGCACCTGGACTATTAGCGGTTGACGAGTCGGTGGGGCGTTTGGAGAAGGAGAAGGCGAAGCACAACGGGAAGTGACCGGCGAAGAAGGCTTATGGGGAGATATGCAAAATCCTGTAAAAGAGTTGAAGTTTGTGGAAGTCGAGAATGAGCGGCTTCGGAATCAACTCAAGGAGGTAAAGCGCCAGTTGCACGAGATCGATACGGAGAGACCAGCTAGATTAGAAGTTTTGGCTAGTAAGTGTGCGAAGTATCTTCTTGCCCGGTGTGATGATGTGGAAGTCGATCGATTGAGGCCTTGACCACGGCGATGAACACTCCTGGCGATTCAAGGAGAAACGAAAGGAGATGTACAAAGCGATGGGTCGTGGGATCGGGAGAAAGCGATGCGAATTCACCGGAGGGAGATCGCAGAAGATATCAGAGAGTTGCAAATCAGCGTTGATGCTTTCACCTGGCGTGAAGAGACATCATCGAAGGGTGCAACAGATCACCGAAGTTGTAGTCGGACGCGATAGCGATTCGGATAGGACGTTAGAATTATGTATAAATAGGACTAGAGTAGTTAGAGGAGACATCTTCAATTTGCAAGAGAAAGTCAGGATTTGTTCCTGTGTAGCCAAGGTAGAACGGAAACTCTCGGCCGAGCGTAGATCGCGGTGGCCCGACCGAAGATCGGATTCCTCTGAAGATACCCAGGAATTCATCCCACGAGTTTGGCTATCGACGATTTTGCCGGGAGAACTTCAGCGAGCTTACGCCTGGTGAATATTACCTCTTGTAATTGGGATCACCCAATCTTAGTAAAAGAATTCCTTCTAGAAATTCTTGGAACTTTATGTCTTGATGGGTTTTTAAGTTATGAATTGATTCCACTCTTCGAACTGTGATTGTCTAGAGTTGATTAAAGAAGTCTAAACACACATATTCCCCACTTGATATTCGGTTAACACCCCATTCCCTTGGGAACGAATCAATAAACACTACAACTACCCAATTCTAATGTAACCTTGTTGTTACAGTAGATTAAACAAAGAGGAGTGCTGGAGATCAGTGAGGAGTGTGCCTCAGAATTGGAGGCTGTCCAGCTGAAGCGATTAGATTGTTGGGGAACCGTTTTGTATTTTCTCAGAATCTTCAATCGCATTTTCGGAGGTCAAGATGATCATTTTCATTAGGGAGTTGGGAGATCAATTTCTGATCTCCCAACTCCCTAATGAAAGTTGTCTTGCACAGAATGGTCAAATTTGGTAGCCATGAAGTTTTTGTGTGATTTGGGTTGTTGATGATAGTTATCGCCTTTCCAAAATCTTTGAGGAGCTGTTTGGAGGCCTAAACAGAGTTTATTAGAGGTTTCAGGGTTTCTACCTGAGCCAAGGCTCAGGTAGAAACCTTGAAACCTCTAATAAACCTCTAACTCAGGTAGCTGTTTTTTGCAGGTCTGTAGGTCGAGGCAAAGGTCATGGCAGAGGAGCCGGATATGGTGGAGGTAGAGGTCGTGCGCAGAACAAGACGCCGAACCAGCCAGGTTCGCCACCGGCTGCCAGAAGGCAGGTTAACACTTGCAACTACTGTCACAAGAATGGTCACTATGCCAAAGATTGTTACAAGCATCAAAACGACCTGCGCGCTTCTGGCCAACAGGGCCATGTAGCTGCTGAAGAACAACTACTCATTGTGACACACCAGAGTTATGCCGCTTTCGAACCTGATACAGATTGGGTGATCAATTCTGGAGCTACTAGCCACATGACGCCGCATCAGAAATGGTTTGCGTCGCTCGACACTGTGGAAACTCCTCAGTTCATGGTGACTAGAGATGATACGAAGCACGAGATCAAGCATAAGGGTAAAATTCTGCTTGATATTCAAGGATCTAATCTTTTTGGAATCGGAAACGTTTTACATGTTCCTACTCTGACTCGAAATCTATTATCAGTAGGACAGATGGTAGAACAAAGTTTCCAAGTGCGTTTCAACAAAGATGGATGCTTTGTTGAAGACTCCATGTATCTTGTCGTAGCTCGAGGTAGCGAGTGAGTGGTAGACATTTCAAGCTAGATGCTACTGATTAATGTCGAAGAAATGACCAACTACGTCATTACAGTAAGTGGCTTTGTAGTATCTGACATAGATATTTGGCACAAGTGAATTGGGCATATGAACTTTTAGAAACTGAAGACTCTTCCGAGTTCAGATCTAGTCACAAATTTGCCCAACTTCACTTTTGCTAAGCCCACTGCAGTGTGTCCCGCTTGTCAGTTCGGCAAGCAAGCTAGACAACCCTTTAAGGGATCAGGTAGGAGAGCGACCAAGCTTCTAGAGCTGGTGCACACAGATGTATGGACTTCTTCTCAACCAAGTTTATCTGGTTTTGAGTACTTCGTGTCCTTCATTGATGATTTCTCTCGCTACACCTTGGTTTACTTCCTTAAGAGCAAGAGCTCTTCAGATGTGTTGTCAGCGTTCCAGACTTTCCACACATTGGTAGAGAAACAGTCTAGACAATCTATCCTTTGTCTACGTTCGGATGGAGGAGTCGAGTCTCTGTCTGGAGAATTCACTACTTACCTCCGTAAGCATAGCATACATCGCCAGAAGACTTGTAGTTATACTCCACAACAGAATGGCGTTGCGGAGAGGAAGAATCGTCACATAGCGGTCGCTCACGCTATGTTGAACGAGAAGAACCCGCCTAGACCTTGTGACCTCGGGGGCCGACTCTCACTCAGGTTTACCTCCGATGGCTTTTTGGAAGCTCATCATGAATCTAGAAGGACTTAGTCCCACCCTTTGCCCATGATCCTATTGCTCATTCTTACACAAACTCTCAAAGTCCAAGCTCTATTATGCACATTATCACCAAGAGTAAGATATCACTCAAAAGGAAAGGGATACTTTGGTAATCAAAGTTTTCATTGAATCAAGGTTCCACTCCGAACATGACATCTCCAAGAACCAAGCTCCCCAAAACTAAGATCACCACACTATCTTCTCCCAAAACTAACTTCCATTGAAAAACTACTTGAGAGGTGCTTTTCAACCTCTCTATTTATACTACTTAGAATTTTACCCTAGTAACTACAAGTAATCACCATGTAATTTCCTCTTACCAAGTTTAAACGAGGTAGAGATCACAAACCCCAATGAAAAGGGTACATGGCAACATGCAATTGGTCCACTTGGATCTTCTAGAAGCCCAACTACTCCCTAATTGACTTCTAGTGTACCAAGTCAATCTCGCCCTTAGATTTAAGGGTCTTCACCAAGTCCAACCAATGAAAACTAGTCCAAGTCAAGGGAAGTCAAGATACCCATGTGATGGAATCTATTCCTTGATTCTTACTAAATAACAAAATAGTAGTTCTCATCTACCACACCAAAAGTTACTCTATATTTTTCTCCAACTTAACCATAACTAGCTAAATATAGTCATGACTAAGATAAACTTAGGCACAATTTAGATATACTTACATTTTATCCTATATGTACAACCCTAGGTCTTACAGACCGTTTTGGGCAGAAGCTGTTTCCATTGCGGTGTACTTGATAAATCGAACTCCGACTACAGCAGTTCACAACAAGACCCCGATGGAGGTATTCACAAGGGCCACAAGCCCGATTACTCATTTCTGAAAGTTTTCGGATATATCTGCTATGTACACATTCTTGATGAGAAGCGTAAGAAGCTGGATCCGAAAGTTGAGAAGTGTATTTTCCTTGGATATGCCTTAGATACGAAAGGATATAGATGCTATAATCCGACCTCTAGGCAATTCTATATAAGTAGAGATGTTGTATTTGAAGAGTTGCAATCTTGGTATGCACCTGCGATTGTTCTGGTCATACCCACTCTTCCCTCTTTGAAATCGCACCAAGGAGTCCGCCCTTGTGCCTTTACTGCAGTGGAGTTTCTGGAGTCACACAATCTAGAGCTGAGTCAACTGTACTTGGAGCTGCTACGGATGAAGTTCATCGAGCACCATCCAGACCGACTCCTAGTCTTGAGGATCATGTTATTTTGCAACATATGATGTCCTCACCACGGATTACCTATATTCATCTGTTGGATGAAGCGTCCCAGAACGACGCTGCTGGTACCTCAGATCCGAAGCAAGGGGAGACAAACAGTTTATCTGATACTGCCCTACGTAAATCTGCGAGAGTTCGGCATCCGGTTCAAAGATTTATGCATGGAAGTTTCCTTGCTGATCATCATGCATACATGACTCACATTCTTGCTGAGCCAGAACCGAGTACGCTTGAGGAGGCGATGCACAAAAATGAGTGGATTGAAGCCATGGAGATAGAACTTGCTGCACTTAGTCACCAACAAACATGGGAGTTGGTGGACTTACCTCAAGGTAAGAAAGCGATTGGTTGCAGATGGGTCTTCAAGGTCAAGCGCAACTCGGATGGCACTGTATCTCGATACAAGGCCAGATTGGTAGCCAAGGGCTACGCACAACAGCATGGAGTGGACTACGAAGAGACGTTTAGTCCAGTTGCCAAGATGGCAACGATTTGTACGGTGGTTGCTATTGCTGTCAACAAGGGATGGCGAATGCATCAAATGGACTTCAAGAATACCTTTCTCAATGGTGATCTCGATGAAGAAGTCTACATGCAACAACCATCCGTTCTGACGATCCGAAGTTTCTTTCCCGCGTTTGTAAGTTAAGGAAATCCCTCTATGGTTTGAAATAGGCTCCGAGAGCATGGTATGAGAAGATCAATTCCTTTATCATATCTCTTGGATTTGTAGTTTGTCATTCCGACTCATCGCTATACTGCATGAGATCAGGAGTTTATGTAGTGATGATTTCCATCTACGTAGATGATCTTATTGTCACTGGGAACCATGAGGAGATGATTTCTTGCATCAAGAGTATCTTATGTTCCGAATTTGAGATACAGGACTTAGGATATCTCAAGTTCTTTCTTGGTGTGGAGTATATTACAGAGGGAAAGGACATGTGGCTAGTACAACGCCAATATGCTTTAGATAAGCTGAAGGAATTCAAGATGTCTGATTGTAAACCAGTCGATACTCCTCTCCAGCAAGGTCTGAAGCTAGAGTTGGAGGATGGAGAGTTACTTACAGATCCCGCGCATGCATGCATGGATGGTTGGGAGTTTGATGTATCTGACTATCACTAGACCAGATTTGAGCTATGTTGTTGGTCTAGTCAATCAGTTCCTGCATGCTCCACGGGTACCGCATATGATGGCGGTCAAGCGGAGTCTCCGCTATGTGAAGTCCACACTTCATTTTGGACTTCGATCTGATTTGGAGGTGAGTGAACCGCATGGCTACACCGATCTTGATTGGGCGGTGAGATATTTATGGCGGGAGATCCACGCCCGGATATGCGTTTGGACTTGGGAGTGCGGCTGTGAGCTGGGCTTCTAAGAAGCAACCGACCATGGCATTGTCTTCCACAGAGGCAGAGTATCATGGTGCTATGAATGCCACTTGTGAAGCAATTTGGCTTCATTCCTTGCTTTCTGATATTGGAGTAAATTATCCTAGTCCTACAGTTATCCTAGCTGATAACATTAGCATCATGATGTTAGCTAACAATCTTGTTTTTCATGCTAGGACAAAGCACATTGAGGTGCACTATCACTTTGTTAGGGAGAAGGTCCTTTCAGGTGTAGTAGATCTTAGATATATACATACAGGAGATCAGGTTGCAGATATCTTCACCAAAGTTTTACCTAGAGAGTCGTTTGCTATATTTCGACATTGTCTAGGAGTTCAGGATGTACAGTTGAGCTTGAAGGGGAGTGTTAATATCCCAAGCTCATCTAGTTAATATAGGTCGATCCGTGCCTGATGAGTACAATCCGTAGATCTAGGGTTGTTACATACCGATGGTACAGATCTGTTTAGGGCTAACCCGAGATTAGGGTTTCTTTGTACTCACCCTATATATACAGGGGAAGGCGAAGCCTTCCTCACCTCATTCTTGTACACTCTCTCTTGTCCCTTTGGTGTGCTCTCCTCTTCTTGGAGTGATTCTTGAAGAGTCGGTTTCTCAACACTTAGGAGGATTGGGAGTTCAGTAAACCAAGGTAGAGGCAATCTTGCGTATTCCACAACCCTCGGATGTGAGTAGGGTGCAAGCCTTCCTTGGACTTGCAAACTTCTATCGTCGATATGTGCGAGGATTTAGCACTATTGCCAAAGCCTTGACAAAGCTGACAAAGCTAGATCAAGAGTGGAGTTGGGGAGATGAACAAGAAAGAGCTTTTGTTGAGCTCAAGGGAAGGTTGACATCTGCCCCTATTTTGAGGAGACCTGTGAGAGGTCGTCAGCTTCAAGTACATACTGATTGGAGTATGTTGGGTTTGGGAGCAATGCTTACCCAACATGATGATGAGGGGAAGGAGTTTGTAGTGGCTTATGCAAGTCGTTCCAACAATGCAGCGGAGTCGAAGTATAGTTCTTATGAAGGAGAATGTTTGGCAGTTGTTTGGGTGGTGGCACATTCCAGATGTTATTTGTTTGGAAACTCCTTCACTCTCATCACTGATCATCAACCACTGAAATGGTTGATGGAATCAGACAAGCTTACAGGAAAGCTTGCACGATGGGCTCTTATCCTACATGAGTATGATTTCAAGGTTGTTCATAGACATGGAGTGGTGAACCATGATGCGGATGGGTTAAGTCGAAACCCATGTACAAGTCAAGTTGACGAAACCGGGGCTCGATGGCACGGTGATACAGATGAGGAGATGGTGCCGGGTTGGCATGCATTTGCCTTTTTGAGTATGTTGGCGCTTGAGAGCTATATGATATCTCTCTTGGGTCAGAGAACAGATATGTTAGCCTTGGACGCTGAGACTGAGGACAATTTGATGGTAAACTGAGACATCCATGATGACATGTTGGTGTTGGAGTATCTTCGTACAGGTGCTTTGGTGGGTACCTTGAGTGCAAAGGAGCGGGATTGAGTTTTACAAAGAGCTTGACAGTTTAAATGGAAAGGTAGACACCTTCTTCGAGTATGGAGAGATGGCAACGTTCGTGTTGTGCCACTTCCAACTCAGAGAGCACAATGTAACACTGAAGGCAATGACTCCGGAATGACTTCCAAGATGAGAAATGTCTTCTCAAGACCTCTCCTTGCTTTATATACTATAGGACTAGAGAAGTCCGAAATCCAAACTATGCCACATGGCTAACATGCGTAGGTTGCATGTTTTGTTATCTTATCCTAACCAATTCCTAACAGACGTCTAGCACACAATCTGATCCACCAATGCATGGTAGCCACCTCGTCATTTACCTTTTGCTTTTTGGATAGTGCACACCACTATCTTGTCTTTTTATGATCTAGTGACTACTCTACGCTTTGGCTAAACTAACTATGGCTAACCAAGATTGGTTACAAACCTCCCCCCATTTAAGTCGCCGCAACGTCCTCGTTGCAAGAAGACTCAAAAGTCTCTACAAGTATCTTGGCATTTATAAGATTTGCCAATGGTTCCCAAGTAGCTTCATAAAGTGGATAACCTTTCCATTGGACTAGATATTCCATTTTTGGTTTCCGCTGACCTCTTGTCTGTTTCTTGAGGATTCTCTCAACCTCATATTCCTCTACATTATCAATCATGGCTGGTAAAGGATGAGGTTGATGTGGGTTGCCAAAGGAAGGAGATCATGGTGTATACTTCCTCAAGAGAGGCACATGAAAAAGGGTATGTATTTTCATGTGTGTTGGTAACTCTAACTTGTAGGCAACTTCTCCAATCCGTTGGACAATCAAGAAAGGTCCAATAAACCATGGACTTAACTTTCGAACCCATATTAATGACAAATTGGTAGTAGACAACCACAATTGATCGCCTTTTTGAAACTCCACATGTTGTCGATGAGCATCAGCGTATTGTTTTTGACGATTTTGGGCAATGGCTAATTTTTGCTTTGCCTGATGCACTCCTCGTTGGACTCGTGCCACAAACTCGTTCACCGCTTCAACTTGGGTTGATGGTTCCTGCATGTGACCTACACTCATCAAGCTAGATGGTGTGATGGGGTGTTCTCCATACATCAAGAAGAAAGGGCTGACTTTTGTGGATGCATTGATTGAGTTATTATAAGCAAACTCAATCAAGGGTAAAAGTGCATCCCAACCTTCTTGCTCCTCCAAAGTGAAAGCTCTAAGCATGTCTTCAATAGTTTTCATTTGGTCTTTCAGTTTGCCCATTTGTTTGAGGATGATAAGCTGTGGACATGGCTAGTTTTGTTTTGAATAGCCCAAATAGGGTTTTCCAAAATGCTAGTAAATTGAGTGCCCATATCAGTGATGAGAACTGTAGCTAAACCATGTTGAGCAAAAATTGCATCCATATAAATTCGAGCAAGTTCAAGTGCAGTAACTATCTTTGTTGTGGGCCTAATGTGAATCATCTTGCTCAATTTATCCACAAAAATGACTATCGAATCATAACCCGTAGACGTCATTGGTAACTCACATACAATGTCCATACTAACATACTCCCATCTTCTAGTTGGTGTTGGTAGAGGTTGTAGTAGACTTGCTGGTTTCTGATTGCTAGCCTTATTTTGTTGACAAGCCACACAACTTCAAACATAGCTGGTGATGTCCTCTCTTAGTTTTGGCCAAAAGTATACCCGTTGGACGCCTTCAATGGTCTTCTCCACTCCTACATGGCCAGCAATAGCTGAATCATGTGCCTCCTCTAACACTGTTGTACGGAGAGCAACATCTGAGGGTATCCAAATCTTTCCCTTATAGAACGCCAATCCCCGTTCTAAATATGCTCGACCCTGCTGAAGGGCTTGTGCAATCTCTTCATCCTCCTTGGTAGCTCGATTTAGGTTCTCCCACCATTCAGAATGAATCTTCACCTCCGTGATGTGATTAATGCACGGCATTCGTGTCAATGCATCGGCAAGCTGCTTCTTCCCCTCCACATACACGATCTTCATGTTGAAACACTATCGCCATTCAGCCCAACGAATCTGCCGCTTTGAGAGGTCCTTTTGAGTTTCTAAATAAACCAAAAGCTTGTGGTCTTTCTCAACCACAAACTCCTTATCTCCGAGATAGTGCTTCCAATGTTTAGTAGCCAACACAATGGCTAACTCCTCCCTCTCTATGGTATGATAATTTTACTCCGTCGGCAAAAGTTTCCGTGAAAAGAAAGCAATTGGGTGCCATCCATCTTTCCATTCCTGTTGTAACACTCCTATAACTGCCACACCTGATGCATCTGTAGCAAGTTTTGTTGGTCTACCGGATTCATACCATTTAAGGATTGGTGCATGTAAGAACGTGTCCTTCAAAGCCTAAAATGCAATCTCTTGAGCTGTACCCCATTGCCATTTTTGCCCTTGACTTAAGAGATTTGTTAAAGCTTGAGCAATACGAGCAAAAGCTTCCACAAACCTTCTATAGAGGCCGGTTAAACCCAAGAAACTACGTAGTTGAGTCTTATTCTCTGGAGTACTCCAATTTTGAATGGCTTCCACTTTGTCACTCATGACTTGGATGCCATGTGCATTAACTCTATAGCCTAAGTAATCTCCTTCTCTTTTGCCAAACTCACATTTTGACATCTTAGCATACAGCTTATTTTCTCTCAACACTTGGAGTACTTCTCGCATATGTTTCTCATGATCTTGTAAGGACTTGCTATATATCAAGATATCATCTAAAAACACAATCACTGATTTATCTAGATATTTATAAAAAATATCATTCATAAGTCCCATGAATGTGGCAGGGGCATTGGTTAAACCAAATGGCATAACTAGATACTCAAAATGTCCATATCTAGTTCTAAAAGTTGTCTTTTGTATGTCTTCATCTGCCACTCTGATCTGATTGTATCCGCTTCTAAGATCAAGTTTGATGAAATACTTAGCTCCATGAAGTTGATCAAACAAGTCATCCATTCGCGGTAATGGATACTTGTTTTTCACCGTTTGTTGATTTAGAGCATGATAGTCCATGCACATCCACATGGAGCCGTTCTTCTTCTTCACAAACAACACTGGAGCTCCATATGATGACACACTAGGTTGGATAAATCCCTTCTCCAACAACTCTTCCAATTCTGCCTTGCATTCCTCCAGCTAGTTTGGTGCAAGTCGATAGGGACTTTTACAAGGAGGAGAACTTCCTGGGAAGATCTCTATCTTGTGATCCACTCTCCTTCTTGGTGGTAAACCTGAAGGCAAATCATCTGGAAAAACATCTTGAAACTCATTCAAGATACAGATTAACTCCTCGTGTATAAAAGATTACTCTTTTGGAGCGCTTACATCTCTTATTGGGCCCAAAAAATATACATCTTTGTGACTGATAGCGGTTCTTTCTATCACATATAGAGGTAAGTTTTTTTGTTCTGAACTAAGTCTATCTCCAAAGATCCTCCAACTGATAGTTTTTACTATCTTCCTTTGCCAATCTACCTCATGATGATATTTTTCCATCCAAGGCATACCCAAAATAGCATCATAGCGAGCTAATCGAATTACTCTCCACTCCAACGATTCCTTGTATTGCCCAATCTTCAACTCCACTTTCCTGGAGATGCTCTCAAAGCTCTCTGTTTGCCCGTTTGGCAACTCTACCTTTTCACTCTCATCTTTCTCTAAAGCTAATCCCAACTTATGGCAATAGATCGAGATAGGAAATTTTCAGTAGCTCTTGGATCAATCAATACTCTCACTTTTACTCCTTATATCTCGCCATCTGTCACAATCAAACATGTTTCCTTCTTTCTCAAACCATTTACCTCATGTTTGTGCTTCCTTGCCTCGCCTTTCCTCCTTTTCATCAAACCAGTAAGGCCGCGAGGCAAGGTTACTGGTGCTCGTCGTTTCTCGGATTTCCATCGGTCACTTTGCTCCATCTTCAAGATTGTTGAGAGCTCGTCGATAGGGAGGTCTAGCTCCTCTTGCTAGAACTCGGGTACGGCAATTCATGGCAATATGACCAAATCTTCCACAATTATAGCATTGCCTCATTTCTCGTCTTCCCTCCACTCCGTCTCCTCTTCTTGAATTTGCTTCTTGATGAGGATTCGAGTTGTGACAATCTCCTCCTTGTTCGTTCACTCCCCTTGGAATGAAATCTTCTCTCCTCCTTATGTTATCCAACTCCATAGGCATTGGTCCATAGTATTGATTTGTGGGAACTGATACCTCTCCACCGTTATGGTAGACGTTGGACATTCGTTGTGCACAAGCAATAGCCTCGTTCAAGTTGCTTGGATTGTCTCGAATCACCTTCTGTTGAATCTTTTTCTTCAACCCTCTCTTGAATAAATCAAGGGCTTCAGCTCCACTCATATCTCGGATCTGAATTCGAAGATCTCGAAATTCCTCAATGTACTTCTCCACACTTCCCTTCTGTTCAAGTTTCCACAACCTCATCCGTGCCGTGATGATGGGATCCACTGCTTGAAAATTCTGAAGAAGACCTCGCTTCATTGCACTCCAAGTAACTTGTTGGCTTGACTCATTGAGCCCCATCATCCAACCCTGAAACCAAGTAGACGCTTTCTCCAACAACAGAGTACGAACAAAAAGTCCTGCAATGTGATCGTTGATATTGAACAAAGCAAGATGGTACTCCCTTCTCTCAATCCAACCCTCCAAAACTCCCATGGTCCGACTACCTCGGTAAGGTGTTATCTTACAAGCTTTTGTCATCTTCATAATCATGGATGTCTAAAGATCTAGCTCTCTCGCTTGTTGAGCCGTTTGGGCTTCAAGAGCACGGGCTCTCACTATTTCTTCACTCTCCACCATTGATGGTGACGTCTCTATCTCCATTTGAGTTTCTCTCATTCTCTCATTTTCCATTTCTCTCGTTTTGACTGCTATCAATTCTTGAGCTAACTCTTGTACTTGAGTCTGACTTTGCTCAAATGCGTTTCTCAAATCTCTCAACTCTTGAATCATTTCTCTCAAAGTGTCCTCCATGATTCGTCTCCGTCCACTCTCTCTCATTATAGGGTTAAGATTAACACTCTCCAATTTCTCAAGATTGGCAACACAAAAGGAATAGGTGATGCTATCACCTCGTGGTAATACTCCTCTCCAAAGTTCTTAATAACTAGGCTCTGAAACATAGCTTTTGGATGATACATGTAGGACCCTAATTAGGAATTTTAAGCTTGTTTTTTTGGTTTTCGGAATAAAACGCATGATATTCGGCAGAATTGAGTATTGACGAATATGAAGATGACTCTTAAGGTGAATATGCATGTTGAGAAGAGTATGTGTAGATTGAATCCAGCGGAAGCAATTCTGTTTCGGTTAGGGTAAGTTGTAACTGTATCGTTGAGCAGTGGCGGGCGCAGAACCAGCAGAGTGACACGATGAAGAAGCGAGTGGCATTGCGATCGGGGGCACGGGAAGATATTCGATTACCTCCTCTGCAGAAGATGGCGAGTGTAATTAGACCTCTAGTGCCAAAACCGGACTGGACGTTGGAAGAATTGAAACGATTGAAGCAATTGGGCGGAGCGTTCCTAGCATGGCGATGGGACTATGTCTGTCCGGAGTTGTGTGAAGAAGTGAAGGCCAAGAAAGTTGCCAATCCGATTGGATGGAGAGGTTACCCCGATTCCTGGAATGCGATTCTATGGGCGGAAGCATTGGACCGGGATTATGCAGAAGACAAGGACAGCATCGATTGGGAAGGATCGGCTTTGCATACCGGATTCGACTTCGATGAGTCCAAGTGGTTTGATCCTCGAGGAAGGAAGGGGACCAACGGGTTGAAGATTGATTTGATTAAGGATGATTTCCGACGGAAGATCATGTATACGTTGAATCAGCTATTTTCACCGTAGAGAACTACTTACGCTAGTATGCATAAGGTGAGAATAGTGGAAGGATTCGTCGGAGGAAAGATCAAGGTCAATTGGGGAGAAATATTCGCTCGAATGTGCAAGCTATGGGACGAAGTTGAAAAGGAGAGAAGGGAGTAGTGTACATTTCCTCTTTTCTCAGTACACATGTACTCAAGGATGGGGTGGTTAACTCCAAGGGAAAGAGTGAAGTATCGGATGGATGCGAGAGAATGTTTTGCGAGAGCCGAATATGAGTGAAGCCAGTAGTGGATCAACGAGAAGTGTGGATCCCGAAGAAGGAAGCAATTTGCAGTCGCCAGTTGCAGGCGAGAAGCCTTCGGGCCGAGTTGGGGAAGTAATGCCGGAATTGAGGAAGTTGTATTCGGAAGAGAGGATTCGGCAGGAACCGGGGAAGAGAGTGCGAAGTCCGAGTATAGAGGAAGTTCGAACGACGGTCAACAAGAAGCGGAAGTTAAAGGAGATTGTTAAGCCGAGGAGCCCGGTGCCGAAAGTATCGAGGCCTAAGGTGAAGGCGTCCAAAGTAGATGGTGGAGAACCGCTCTCTTTGGTGTTGCAGTTAGCCCAGAAGTTGGAAAATGTAGTTGTATCTATTCTCATGGAGTTGAACGAGATGGGAACTGTGACCTCCGGGCTGACTCTCACTCAGGTTTACCTCCGATGGCTTTTTGGAAGCTCATCATGAATCTAGAAGGACTTAGTCCCACCCTTTGCCCATGATCCTATTGCTCACTCTTACACAAACTCTCAAAGTCCAAGCTCTATTATGCACATTATCACCAAGAGTAAGATATCACTCAAAAGGAAAGGGATACTTTGGTAATCAAAGTCTTCATTGAATCAAGGTTCCACTCCGAACATGACATCTCCAAGAACCAAGCTCCCCAAAACTAAGATCACCACACTATCTTCTCCCAAAACTAACTTCCATTGAAAAACACTACTTGAGAGGTGCTTCTCAACCTCTCTATTTATACTACTTAGAATCTTACCCTAGTAACTACAAGTAATCACCATGTAACTTCCTCTTACCAAGTTTAAACGAGGTAGAGATCACAAACCCCAATGAAAAGGGTACATGGCAACATGCAATTGGTCCACTTGGATCTTCTAGAAGCCCAACTACTCCCTAATTGACTTCTAGTGTACCAAGTCAATCTAAGCCCCTAGATTTAAGGGTCTTCACCAAGTCCAACCAATGAAAACTAGTCCAAGTCAAGGGAAGTCAAGATACCCATGTGATGGAATCTATTCCTTGCCTCATACTAAACAACAAAATAGTAGTTCTCATCTACCACACAAAAGTTACTCTATATTTTCCTCCAACTTAACCATAACTAGCTAAACATAGTCATGACTAAGATAAACTTAGGCACAATTTAGATATACTTTCATTTTATCCTATATGTACAACCACGGGTCTTACATTTACCCCCGGACCAAGATTTCCTCCGTCCTCGGAGTGAAAGAATCTGATCGTCGATGAAGCGGCTTCAACTTGTCGTGATTCATCCGGTCAAAATGTCGTCCTCCCAACTCCTTCAAATCGTAAGTAAAGTTTCCCCACACCTTGTGAACTATGAAAGGACCAAAGTACTTTGGAAGAAATTTCTTTCTTGCTCTCTTATATCTAATGGAGTCGTAAAGCATTACCCAATCACCTTCTTTGAAAATCTTCATCTTCTTCGTCCCCAAATCGATTATCATGATACTTCTTACGCAATTGTTGAGCCCGCTCCACACGTACCATGGCCGGCTCGAGCCTCCTCCGGCTCCAACAGTTGTTGACATCTTGATTTGATAGCTTCTACTCCATTCTTCCTCTTTAACTTCCGTTGGATAGTTAAGAAGGTCGTCAAATCAAATTGAATTGGAAGCTTTGACTCGACACCATATACCATACGGAAAGGTGAGTACCTGTTGATGTCTTCCAAGTCGTCCGATACTCCCACAAGATAGCATGCAGCCTCTTGTCCCAATTTTGCTTGCTCCCGTCCATATCCGCATCCTTGGCCAACATCATGCAAAGCGTATAGTTGGTTCGCTCTGCTTAACCCATTAGCATTTGGTTTGTAGGAAGTAGTCACCCGTGCCTTGATGGAGAAATGACCTAGCATGGCTTGTATAATGCTTCCAACAAACTCACCACCTCTATCGGATACAATTTCTAGAGGGCATCGAATCTAGTTATTATCCTCTCATAGAGAAATCTACCCACTTCTTCCTCACTAGTAGATTTTAGAGGTCTAGCTTCTACCCACTTGGTTAGATAATCTGTAGCTACCACAATGAACTTGTTACCCCGAGGAGTAAGATTCAAGGGTCCTACAAAATCTATTCCCCACTTTTCAAAAGGACCTAAAATAGGAACTGATGTCAAAGGAGGGGTTTTCATGGACTTTTAGCAAAAGCTTGACACACATCACAACTCTTGCAAAATTCCACACAATCTTTGAAAATGCCCTTCCAATGATAGCTTTGCATCTAGGATCTTAAATGCGGTTACCTTTCTGCAAAGTGTCCTCCACATACCGAGCCTTCATGAAACTCCTTCATAAGTTGAATTGACTCCTCCCTTCCAACAACCCCTTCGAGTAGTCCATATGCTCCTTTGATGAAACAACCGTCCTCTATGATGGTATAAGGTTCACATCGCTTCACCAATGCATTCCTCTCCCGTGAATGCATGCCTTGGGAAACTCTCCCTCCCGAGATGAAATCCCATATCCCCTTGTATTCAGCCGGTACCTTTGTTATGGTGTCCATCATCGGCAAATCCTCATCTGGAAATGTATCATCCTTTGGTTGATCTCCTTCCTCATCGTATGCTCGAGACATCAAATCGGCATTGGCATGTTTCTTACCGATTCGATCCTCAATGATGTAATCAAACTCCGCCCGGTAACAACTTCCATCGGCTATCCTACCCCCTCGACATTAGGCTTGTTGAAAATGTACTTCAAAGCCTTGTGGTCGTAACGATAGTAAACTTCCCTCCCAATAGATAGTGTCGAAACTTCTTGAGTGAGAAGATCACGACTAAAGCCTCCCTTTCGATCCTTGAATAATTTCTCTCACTGCACCATCGTCTACTAGCATAAGCAATTGGATGATCATGGCTATCTTCATCTAAGCGGCTTAGAGTGCATCCTATAGCAATGTTTGATGCATCCGTGTAGAGAATGAAAGGTTTACCCCAATTTGGTTTGGCTAAAATAGGAGCCGTTACCAACGCCTTCTTAAGAAGTTCGAATGCCACAATTTGCCTCTCCATCCTTGAGGATTAAATCGTAATCCGTCCCCTTCTTCATGTAAACCGTCAAGGCATAAGCTTTGTTGGAGAAGGAAAAGATGAACCGTCCATAGTATCCCACCATTCCAAGGCTGCCTCAACTTGGTCAACGTCACGGAAAAGGTAAGTCGAGGATGCGTTTCACCTTTCTCGGATCCACCGCTATACCATCTTTGGAGATGATGTGCCCTAACAACAAACCTTCCTCACATCCAAAAATGCATTTTTCTGGATTGAGCGAGGCCTTGGCTTTCTCCAACCGTTGTAGAATTTTGATCAAATGATCAAAATGATCCTCCTTCTTCCCGTATACACAAAAATCATCTATGAAATCTCGCACAAATTTCCCAATAAAAGGTTCAAACACCTTGTTCATGAACCTCTG
This sequence comes from Marchantia paleacea, assembly GCA_014180765.2. NCBI lineage: Eukaryota > Viridiplantae > Streptophyta > Marchantiopsida > Marchantiales > Marchantiaceae > Marchantia > Marchantia paleacea. Next base: position 674,251 of record MUAA02000118.1, read on the forward strand.
AAAAGTTCTTTGGAGCATTACATAGACCAAAGGGCATTACCCTAAAGGCAAAAGTTCCCCATGGCGTGGTAAAAGTGGTTTTGAGCTGATCTTCGGGAGCAATTTGAATTTGGTTATAACCACTATAACCATCTCCAAAACTATACCACTCATGACCTGCCACCTCCTCTAGAATCTCATCTATGAAAGGTAAAGGATAGTAATCCTTCTTTGACAAACATTCAACTTCTTGTAATCTACGCATACACGTGGCTTACCATTCTTCTTCTTGACTATCACAATGGGAGAAACCCATTCAGAATTCTCTACCTCATAGATGAAACCCGCATCCCTTTAGCTTGTCGATCTCCTCCTTGACCACCACGGCCGTTGGTGGATTTATCGACGTTGCTTACGGCGTCTTTGGGCGAGCCTTCTCCTCTAACTCAATGCGATGAGTTTCTAAGGTTACTTCCTTCAAATCCTTGTAGCTAAAGGCAAAGACATGGATATATTTTCGAAATATATCCAAGAACCTTGACTTCTCCTCCATAGTAACCTTGGGACCAAACTTGAGAGTGGAGAGCCGTCGGGGTTATCTCATCTTCACTCATCTTCATCTTGTCGGGATCTTTCACCACCCCCGGCCTAGGAAGTAAATCCATTGCAGCAAGAACTTGAACTTGAACATCATCGTCGAGGTATCTTCAGATGATGTCTCCTCATCGATCGACATGTTGGTGTCAACCTCGAAAAACTACCACTTTCTTCACTCTCGGACTACGAGTAATCACTCGTAGGTCTATCCGAGTGCGAGACCGCTCCTCCGCCACTTGTGAGAGGGACCTTCACTCGATGGTTTTTCGGCCCTATCTGAAGGTAACCCTTATGCCACCCGATCAGTTGTCCTCACGACCCTCAACCAAGGTCTTCCTAACAACAAGTCGTAGCTAGCCTCCTCAAGCACTTGAAAGGACAACAAGGTTTGAACTCCCATCACACTTACCACCACCTTGTCCACCACTCCAATGGGTCGCACCTTTTTTGCTTGTTGGCCATCCCAACAATGATGTTGGAAGGTCTTGAAAGCTTCATCCCCAACTTCTTCAACAAACGTTCGACATGGCATTCACCGCAGATCCACCATCCACTAGTACATCGAAACATCACGTCCATTAATGCGTACTTCAATCTTGAAGCTTTGAGTGCATACCTCCGAGGGCGGCGGCATCCACCACTCATACTCCAACATTCGCCATGGAAGCTTTCCCCTTGGATCGTCGCTTCTTGGTCCTTTTGGAGCTTAGGCCTCCCCTCAACTCCTTTCTTATCGTAGGATTTAGAGCAATCAATTGGCCAACAGTTATATTGGCTTTTTGATTCCCACATCCTCCACCACGTCGTATTTGAGCTGGGTAGATGAAATGGAGAAATCATCCATTCCCAACTTCTTTCTCGGTGCTCTCGGTTGACTCACACCTTTGGATCGAGTGCTCGGCTTGGTTGATCTTCCATTGAGATGGACTCCTCGCAAATCTTGCTCTCTTCTTCTCGTGTGCAAGAATATCAACTCTGGAACTTATAGAGCTCTCTCCCTTCTCAAACGTGCACTGATGAGGAAACACATCAATAGACGCTACTCCCTTATCCTTCGATTGACTTGGAGCGGGGGGTAGAATTGTTGTGTCTAACTCCATCATGTTGTCGAGGATTAGGACAATTTCGATTTGGAAATGAGGGCCTCCACAACTAAAGCATGAAGCTGTGAAGTTCCCTTGTGGTGGATTTCCTTTTGGAGGATAATTCCCATACCCTCTAGATCCTCCCCTACATTCGATTCCTCCTCTCCCATAGTTGTACTACGTTAATCTTGAGATCAGCGAGTGTTTTACGTGATAGATTTCAACTCATGGTGCAAGTCTACCCTTTGGAGAATTTACTACTGGTTTGAACAACAACGAGTAGGAGTTGCCATTCTAACCACAACGGTGGTGATGCTTCTCTAGCCACCAAGCTAGAATCATCGTCTTCTAGGCTCTCCTCCATTCGAATAGCAATGCGAATAGCCTCAACCTTAGAAGAGGGCTTTTCATATCTCACCTTGCTTGAATCTGAGGCTTCAAACCTCAATGAAGTTCTTTGTCAACATCGCCACAATCCCCACCATGGTTGGCTCGACCTCGTCTCCACTCTTTCTCAACACCACCGAAAGCGTGACTCCGGCTTCTCCGTTCTCTCTACGTATGATCTCACCTTCTCACTCTCTCCTTGCTTCAAAAAGGTGACTTCACACATCAGCTTCGTAACTTTCATCCGGAAGAAAGTTTTCAACAAGATTCTCCGTCAAACTCTCCCAAGTGTCTTCCTCCACATGCTCCTTCTTGTACTCATTGTACCACTTCAATGCAGAATCCTCCAAGAAGTCGGGCAAAAAGGATAGCCCATTCGGGTTTCCTTCTCTCATTGTTTCCTATGCATGCCCTCTTGAAGTCTCTCACAAAAGATTCTACATCTTCTTTCTTTCTCCCATAGAACACCGGAAGCTTCCCATTTCCAACTCCTTTTGTCGTTGTTGTTGGAAATTTATACGGGACTCCCTAATACAACACAAACAAAACTAGCTCCATTCTAGAGTAATTCATCAATGGCAAAATGAGCGGAATTGGTTGGTCCAAGATTGCCATGGCTCTCTCCTCTCCTAAACACACTATGAGCCTTACCCTCATCGACATCTTCTCGATCATTCTGAAAATGATCTCCATCTTGATTAGAACTTGAGCCACCTGGAGATTTCAACTTTTCGGTATCTGCACTCAATTTATCTTCAAAGCCCTCCACTAGTGTTTCCAACAGAGCTTTCACGCCACTACACTCGTGTCCTAAGGGAAGTCCGGTCACTCCACAATTTTCACAATAGTTTCCACTCTTGGATTCATGGGGAGATGATGGTCCCAGATGAAGGTTTAGCTCTCCCACATTTCGTCTCTCTCTCAACCTCCGATCTTTGGTCCTCAAAGGACAACTCACAAGCTTATGTCCCTCCTCTCCACAATAGAAGCAACTCTCATGTTTCGCTCTCGGGGAACTTTTTAGTGTCCTCTCTTCAAACTCCACTCTGAACTCCCTCGTGTTCGAATCCGCTGAAACAATCACGTCCAGCCCTTGAGGTATCTTAGATAGCCGGATCTTCCAAAGAGGTTGATCTCCCATTTTCCAATGAGTGTCAAGTCATCCTCACTATGCAAAACACTCATGCACTCACTCTCTCGGAATGACCATAAACAAGGAAAAAAGTAAATCTGAAAAGTAAAAGCAGTTTTGCTCACTTTTATACCCCCTATACTTCAGGTATCATAACTTTCTCTATAAAATGATCTCTCAACGAAATTTGAACCCACATGTAGCTTAGCTCCTGATATACAATCGTGCAAAGTTTCAAATCCTGATTCAATTCTTGCACGAATTGATAAGCTCTGTACACTTTTTCCCGAGAGCTATCTTTCAAAACCCGTCAAGACTCTAGCAAATTCTAAACATCATAACTTTTGATCTAGACATGATATGACTGTTATTTCAAGTGCAAAACGTATCCCATCTACTAATCTAAAATCAATAAAATTATCGGAAAAACTTTGGAAAATAAAGTTTTCCTCCCAAATACATACTATAGCACTCTCACCTCATCCCAAACAACACTTAAGTAAACAAAATGTACAAAATAACTTCCAGGCTATCATACAACACTACCGGATACACAAATGGTACATTACTATGCATCATGATCTCGGTTCGCTCTTCCCCACAGTCCTCTCCATATGAGTTCTCATCGTTGCGCTCTCACGGGCAATAAACTGGATTGGAACATCTCTTCTCCTTCTAGACTAAGGTCCGGCAACGGAACCAAAAATGTGACCTCCGGGCTGACTCTCACTCAGGTTTACCTCCGATGGCTTTTTGGAAGCTCATCATGAATCTAGAAGGACTTAGTCCCACCCTTTGCCCATGATCCTATTGCTCACTCTTACACAAACTCTCAAAGTCCAAGCTCTATTATGCACATTATCACCAAGAGTAAGATATCACTCAAAAGGAAAGGGATACTTTGGTAATCAAAGTCTTCATTGAATCAAGGTTCCACTCCGAACATGACATCTCCAAGAACCAAGCTCCCCAAAACTAAGATCACCACACTATCTTCTCCCAAAACTAACTTCCATTGAAAACACTACTTGAGAGGTGCTTCTCAACCTCTCTATTTATACTACTTAGAATCTTACCCTAGTAACTACAAGTAATCACCATGTAACTTCCTCTTACCAAGTTTAAACGAGGTAGAGATCACAAACCCCAATGAAAAGGGTACATGGCAACATGCAATTGGTCCACTTGGATCTTCTAGAAGCCCAACTACTCCCTAATTGACTTCTAGTGTACCAAGTCAATCTCGCCCCTAGATTTAAGGGTCTTCACCAAGTCCAACCAATGAAAACTAGTCCAAGTCAAGGGAAGTCAAGATACCCATGTGATGGAATCTATTCCTTGCCTCATACTAAACAACAAAATAGTAGTTCTCATCTACCACACCAAAAGTTACTCTATATTTTCCTCCAACTTAACCATAACTAGCTAAACATAGTCATGACTAAGATAAACTTAGGCACAATTTAGATATACTTTCATTTTATCCTATATGTACAACCCTGGGTCTTACAGAACAGACTATATTCAGGGGTGGAATCCCCAAGAAGACGGTTACATGGACCTCATTCAGTTGATGAACCGCATTGCAACAAGAAAAAAAGGACCGGACCGGACTATTAAGCAGTTGACAGAGTCGGTGGGGCGTCTGGAGAAGGAGAAAGCAGAAGCACAACGGGAAGTGACAGTAGCGAAGACGGCTTATGGGGAGATATGCAAAATCCGCGGGGCAGAGTTGAAGTTTGTGGAAGTCGAGAATGAGCGGCTTCGGAATCAATTGAAGGAGGTGAAGCGCCAGTTGCACGAGATTGATACAGAGCGACCCGCTAGATTAGAAGTTTTGGCTAGTAAGTGTGCGAAGTATCTTCTTGCCCGGTGTGATGATGTGGAAGCTGATCGATTGGAGGCCTTGACCACGGCGATGAACACTCCTGGTGATTCGAAAGAAAAAGGAAAGGAGATGTACAAAGCGATGGGTCGTGACTGTCAAGAAGCGATGCGAATTCACCGGAGGGAGATCGCATAAGATATCAGAGAGTTGCAAATCAGCGTTGATGCTTTCGCCTCGCGTGAAGAGACATCATCGAAGGGTGCAACAAATCTCCAAAGTTGTAGTCGGACGCGATCCGTGTAGGTAGCGATTGGTATAGGACGTTAAAATTGTGTATAAATAGGACTAGAGTAGTTAGTGGAGACATCTCCAATTTGCAAGAGAAAATCAGGATTTGTTCCTGTGTAGCCAGGGTAGAACGGAAACTCTCGAAGCCGAGCAGAGATCGTGGTGGCCTACCTGACTGGAGATCGGATTCCTGTGAAGATAATCAGGAATTCGTCCCACGAGTTTGGCTATCGACGATTTCGCCGGGAGAACTTCAGCGACCTTACACCTGGTGAATATAACCTCTTGTAATTGGGATCACCCAATCTTAGTAAAAGAATTCCTTCTGGAAATTCTTGGAACTTTATGTCTTGATCGGTTATTAAGTTATGAATTGATTCCACTCTTCGGACTGTGATTGTCCAGAGTTGATTAAAGAAGTCTAAACACACCTATTCCCCACTTGATATTCGGTTAACACCCCATTCCCTTGGGAACGAATCAATAAACACTACAACTATCAAATTCTTATGTAACCTTGTTGTTACAATACACACAATAGATTTCACACCGTGTGTTGAATCTCACCGGTGGTGGTCTATTGAGGTCCATCTCTAAACTAAAATGTATATTGTGAGATCCCAAGTAACATCGTAAGTGACTATAGGTAAGATAACCGGATCTCGAGATCTCATCACTTGGTCCATGAAGTTGGCACCAAAATGATAAACCAAATACTGAGTTAACCTTGCTCTCTCAATGTATAACAGTTTGACATGAAAAGGATTAAGAAATGAGAATCTCAATACTATTCTATCTCCCCCATCCATAACCTACACCCACAATAACCCCCTTCCACTACTTGCAACTTAATGGCCACTGCCAACCTCTAACAAACACTCTCTCCTCAAATAATTGTACCAACCCAGACTATTCTTCCAAGAGGGGTGATCCACACTCATAGGAACAATAAGCATGCTCTTATACCATTGTAACACTAAAGGCAATGACTCCGGAATGACTTCCAAGATGAGAGATGTCTTCTCAAGACCTCTCCTTGCTTTATATACTGTAGGACTAGAGAAGTCCGAAATCCAAACTATGCCACATGGCTAGTATGCGTAGGTTGCATGTTTTGTTATCTTATCCTAACTAATTCCTAACATACGTCTAGCACACAATCTGATCCACCAATGCATGGTAGCCACCTCATCATTTACCTTTTGCTTTTTGGATAATGCACACCACTATCTTGTCTTTTTGTGATCTAGTGACTACTCTACGCTTTGGCTAAACTAACTATGGCTAACCAAGATTGGTTACACACAGTTGGTCAGACATGCTCATGAGGAGTTAGGTCATTTTGGAGTAAAACGAACATATAGCTTACTTCAAAGTCACTATTGGTGGAGAGGTATGCAAACTGAGGTGCAACAGTTTGTGGCCAGATGTATGGTATGTGATCGTGTTCGAGCATCATTCAATGCCCCTACACCACAACTACATCCTCTACCGATTATGGGACTTGGTTATCGTTGGAGCTTGGATTTTGCAGGACCTTTGCCATTCACTATACGACATCATCGATATGTGTTGGTCATGGTGGAGTATTTTTCCAAGTGGACTGAGTTGGTGGCCTTGCCCGACAAGTCAAGTGAGGGAACAGCTTATGCGTTCTTAGCTACAGTGCTTAGCCGATTTGGTGCACCAGCAGAAGTGTTGACTGATGAGGGTACTGAGTTTTTGGACGAGTTTCAGGCTTTGTGTGATCGAGTGTTGATCGATCATCGTACCATCTCAAGAGATCATCCCGAGGCTGATGGTCTAGCAAAGAGAGTTGTTCAGACGGTGAAGAGAGGATTGAGAAAGTTTGGCTCGGAGAAAGGTCATCTAGGAGACTGGGACATCCAGCTACCATGGTTGGCCATGGATTATCGATTTAGCCGGCAAGCATCTCTAGCGTCATTCTCACCATACTTTTTATTATATGGTAGAGATCAAGACTTACCTGTAGCTATCCGTCAAGAGTCAGGTGAAGTCTTGGATTTGGCTAATCCTGATGTTTGGGTTAGGGTGTGTTCTCAAAGGGCAGAACTCTTCTGTAGAGTCATGCCCATGGCATTTGAGAACATGACTATTGCTCATCATAGAGATACTTTGCGATATGCTGCCATCCGAGGAGGTGGATATCGACCTTCAATTCGTAGATTTCATGTTGGTGATTACATTTACTTGCAGCATAGTGCATCGATCACATTGGATGTTACGACTGGTCGCACGATTCTACGAGTATATGAGGTTTTACCTTTTGGAGTTTTGGTATTGGAGGGTCGTGATGGTGTGATTTGGAAGGATCATGTGCGTAATTGTGCGCCATGTCATCTTCCAAACATTGATGGTACTATGGATCCAAGCCTGGCAGTTGTACATCAGGCTTGAGATGTATGTTATGTGGATCAGCTAGTGGAGCAGCCAATATGTTGATTTGTGATTCTTGTTCGAGAGGATGTCATATGTCATGTTTGACACCTCCTCTCAATGCGGTGGAGATATCCTCGATGCGTTTAGCATGAAAGCAGGTCTGACTGTTACATGATATGGATTGCAGATAAGCGACTAACGATGGGGCATTGTAGCACCCGACCTCCTGATCTGTAAGACCCAAGGTTGTACATATAGGATAAAATGTAAGTATATCTAAATTGTGCCTAAGTTTATCTTAGTCATGACTATGTTTAGCTAGTTATGGTTAAGTTGGAGGAAAATATAGAGTAATTTTTGGTGTGGTAGATGAGAACTACTATTTTGTTGTTTAGTAGGAATCAAGGAATAGATTCCATCACATGGGTATCTTGACTTCCCTTGACTTGAACTAGTTTTCATTGGTTGGACTTGGTGAAGACCCTTAAATCTAGGGGTGAGATTGACTTGGTACACTAGAAGTCAAATTAGGGAGTAGTTGGGCTTCTAGAAGATCCAAGTGGACCAATTGCATGTTTCCATGTACCCTTTTCATTGGGGTTTGTGATCTCTACCTCGTTTAAACTTGGTAAGAGAAAGTTACATGGCGATTACTTGTAGTTACTAGGGTAAGATTCTAAGTAGTATAAATAGAGAGGTTGAGAAGCACCTCTCAAGTAATTTTTCAATGGAAGTTAGTTTTGGGAGAAGATAGTGTGGTGATCTTAGTTTTGGGGAGCTTGGTTCTTGGAGACGTCATGTTCGGAGTGGAGCCTTGATTCAATGAAGACTTTGATTACCAAAGTATCCCTTTCTTTTTGAGTGATATCTTACTCTTGGTGATAATGTGCATAATGGAGCTTGGACTTTGAGAGTTTGTGTAAGAGTGAACAATAGGGTAATGGTCATAGGATGGGACTAAATCCTTCTAGATTCATGATGAGCTTCCAAAAAGCCATCGGAGGTAAACCTGAGTGAGAGTCAGCCCGGAGGTCATGGATCTTAGCCCCACAAAGGGCATATCATGTTATGGACTAGATGGCTACCTTGTGTTAGAGGGACCTAACCGCCAGTTAGGGGGGTGATTGTGGTACACTTGTGTTGATGTATGACGATCTATGTGTTGTGATGTGACAGTGATGTATGTTGTGATGTGATATGTATGTGAACGACAGTTGTTCCGACTTATGTAGTAGCATCTCTAGTTAGGTAGGTGCTCGTATGCAGGAGCATATACAGTAGTTAGAGCCGATTGTGCAGTTAGCACCGTTCGCACTGGAATTGCCGTTAGGTCCGACATCGCCGTTAGGGGTTTTAGGGCTCAAGGGGTAGAGTTCAAATTAGGGCTCCTTGGAGGGCAGTTTTCAAAGTTGAGCCTTTGAGAGTGTGGCTATGGTGGATAGTAGCTAGTGCAAGAACTTGGAGTCTTTGAAGCACAAAGTGGGTTTGGCTTGAATCTCTCTCTTTTATGCTATGGTTATGAGCGGAGTGTCCTTGTGGACGTTTTGAGAGTAAAAAAGATTATTGTGGTACACTTGTGTTGATGTATGACAATCTATGTGTTGTGATGTTTGATGTGACAGCGATGTATGTTGTGATGTGATATGTATGTGCACGATAACATGGACGGAGCAAGCAAAATTGAGACAAGAGGCTTCATGTTATCTTGTGGGAGTATTGGACCACTTGGAAGAAATCAACAAGGTACTCATCTTTCCATATGGTATATGATGTTGAGTCAAAACTTCCAATTCAATTTGATTTCACGACCTTCTTAACTATCCAATGGAAATTAAAGAGTACGAATGGAGCAAAAGCTATAAAATCAAGACGTCAATAAATGTTGGAGTTGGAGGAGGCTTGAGCTGTGGTCATTGTATGTCTGGAGCAGGCTCAACAATTGCAGAAGAAGTATCATGATAATTGACTCGGGACGAAGAAGATGAAGGCTTTCAAAGAAGTTGATTGGGTAATACTTTACGACTCCATTAGATATAAGAGATCAAGAAAGAAATTTCTTCCAAAGTCGTTTAGTCCTTTCATAGTTCACAAAGTGTGGGGAAACTTTACTTACGATTTGAAGGAGTTGGGAGGACGACATTTTGACCAGATGAATCACGACAAGTTGAAGCAGTTTCATCGACGATCAGATTCTTTCACTCCGAGGACGGAGTAAAATCTTGGTCCGGGGATAAATGTAAGACCCATGGTTGTACATATAGGGTGAAATTTGAGTATATCTAAATTGTGACTAGGTCTCTCTTAGTCATGATTATGTTAAGCTAGTTATGGTTAAGTTGGAGAGAAATATAGAGTAGCTCCTGGTGTGGTAGATGAGAATAACTATTTTTGTGTTAAGTAGGAATCAAGGAACAGATTCCATCACATGGGTATCTTGACTTTCCTAGACTTGGACTAGTTTTCATTGATTAGACTTGATGAAGACCCTTGTAACAAACAGGTTACACAAAGGTTTTGCCATTTGTATAGAATTTCAGTTTGTTCCCGAGGGAATGAGGTGTTATCTTTCTGTCAGCGACGAATATGAATGTTTATGCTTCTTTTGAAGACTCTGGACATGCATAGTCCGAAGAGTGATGTGACAGAGTAGTCCAAGACCACTAAGTCAAATTTACAAACCATTACCCATCCATTACATTGCACAGAATTACACATGTAATTGAAATTTCACTCCAGGTTTACTGATGGGAGTTTGATCACTCCTTTACAAGCTATCGACAAGGCGATGTCCTCGATGAAGTTCTACTGCGAAGTGAATCCGACTATGGCTCATGGACGAATACTCGGGTATCTTCACAGGTATTGCGCACCAGCCAAGGCCAATCAAATGCAACATTCAACAGCTTCTCGAGCACTTCGTTCTACCCTGATTACAATTATGGTTCTCAATGAACACTTGTAAGTAAAGCGATAATCCTACTCTAACACTACTCCTATTTATAAAATCTACTCGCACCGATTCCTAATCGTCGCCTACACGGATCGCGCCCGACTACTTCTTTGGAAAGTTGCTGATCCCTTTGATCGCGTCTCTTCCCTCAATGCGAAAGCATCAACGCTCACTTGCAACTCCCTGATGTCTTCTGCGATCTCCTTCCGATGGACTCGCATTGCTTCCTGGCTTTCGCGTCCCATGGCCTTGTACATCTCCTTCCTTCGATCCTTCGAATCGCAAGGGGTGTTTATTGCCATTGTCAAACGTTCCAACCTTTCAAAAAGGTATTGCGAGCACGCCAAATCTTCTAATCTAGCTGGTCATTCAACATCGACTTCATGCAATTGCCGCTTCGTCCTCTTCAATTGCTATTGAAGCTTCTCATTCTCCCTCTCCACAAACTTCACTTCCGCGCTCCGAATCTTACAGACCTCACTGTACATCTGCTTCACCGTAATAGCTTCATGCGCTGCCTCCTTCTTCTGCTTCTCCAAACGCTCCACTGACTCTGTCAATTGCTTTATAGTATCCGCCTGACCCTTCTGCCCTCTGGCGATGCGGTTCAGCAATTGAATCAGCTCCATGTAACCTTCTTCCTGGGGATTCCACCCTTGGATGTAACTGCTACCCATCTCATTCAGCTCCATCCGAACTGGCACCACCACGTTCTCAAAACCTGCCAAGCGCTAACGTGAACAATCAAGAAAGTGGTTCTTCTACTATTAACTTGGTTGCTTTCACCTTAGGCCTCGATGCCTTCGGTACTGTAAGACCCAGGGTTGTACATATAGGATAAAATGAAAGTATATCTAAATTGTGCCTAAGTTTATCTTAGTCATGACTATGTTTAGCTAGTTATGGTTAAGTTGGAGGAAAATATAGAGTAACTTTTGGTGTGGTAGATGAGAACTACTATTTTGTTGTTTAGTATGAGTCAAGGAATAGATTCCATCACATGGGTATCTTGACTTCCCTTGACTTGGACTAGTTTCATTGGTTGGACTTGGTGAAGACCCTTAAATCTAGGGGCGAGATTGACTTGGTACACTAGAAGTCAATTAGGGAGTAGTTGGGCTTCTAGAAGATCCAAGTGGACCAATTGCATGTTGCCATGTACCCTTTTCATTGGGGTTTGTGATCTCTACCTCGTTTAAACTTGGTAAGAGGAAGTTACATGGTGATTACTTGTAGTTACTAGGGTAAGATTCTAAGTAGTATAAATAGAGAGGTTGAGAAGCACCTCTCAAGTAGTTTTTCAATGGAAGTTAGTTTTGGGAGGAGATAGTGTGATGATCTTAGTTTTAGGGAGCTTGGTTCTTGGAGATGTCATGTTCGGAGTGGAACCTTGATTCAATGAAGACTTTGATTACCAAAGTATCCCTTTCCTTTTGAGTGATATCTTACTCTTGGTGATAATGTGCATAATAGAGCTTGGACTTTGAGAGTTTGTGTAAGAGTGAGCAATAGGATCATGGGCAAAGGGTGGGACTAAGTCCTTCTAGATTCATGATGAGCTTCAAAAAGCCATCGGAGGTAAACCTGAGTGAGAGTCAGCCCGGAGGTCACATTTTTGGTTCCGTTGCGGGACCTCGGTCTAGAAGGAGAAGAGATGTTCGAATCCAGGTTTATTGCCCGTGAGGCGCAACGATGAGAACTCATATGGAGAGGACTGTGGGGGAAGAGCGAACCGAGATCATGATGCATAGTAATGTACCATTTGTGTATCCGGTAGTGTTGTATGATAGCCTGGAAGTTATTTTGTACATTTTGTTTACTTAAGTGTTGTTTGGGATGAGGCGAGAGTGCTATAGTACGTATTTGGGAGGAAAACTTTATTTTCCAAAGTTTTTCCGATAATTTTATTGATTTTAGATTAGTAGATGGGATACGTTTTGCACTTGAAATAACAGTCATATCATGTCTAGATCAAAAGTTATGATGTTTAGAATTTGCTAGAGTCTTGACGGGTTTTGAAAGATAGCTCTCGGGAAAAAGTGTACAGAGCTTATCAATTCGTGCAAGAATTGAATCAGGATTTGAAACTTTGCACGATTGTATATCAGGAGCTAAGCTACATGTGGGTTCAAATTTCGTTGAGAGATCATTTTTATAGAGAAAGTTATGATACCTGAAGTATAGGGGGTATAAAAGTGAGCAAAACTGCTTTACTTTTCAGATTTACTTTTTTCCTTGTTTATGGTCATTCCGAGAGAGAGTGAGTGCATGAGTGTTTTGCATAGTGAGGATGACTTGACACTCATTGGAAAATGGGAGATCAACCTCTTTGGAAGATCCGGCTATCTAAGATACCTCAAGGGCTGGACGTGATTGTTTCAGCGGATTCGAACACGAGGGAGTTCAGAGTGGAGTTTGAAGAGAGGACACTAAAAAGTTCCCGAGAGCGAAACATGAGAGTTGCTTCTATTGTGGAGAGGAGGGACATAAGCTTGTGAGTTGTCCTTTGAGGACCAAAGATCGGAGGTTGAGAGAGAGACGAAATGTGGGAGAGCTAAACCTTCATCTGGGACCATCATCTCCCCATGAATCCAAGAGTGGAAACTATTGTGAAAATTGTGGAGTGACCGGACTTCCCTTAGGACACGAGTGTAGTGGCGTGAAAGCTCTGTTGGAGTCACTAGTGGAGGGCTTTGAAGATAAATTGAGTGCAGATACCGAAAAGTTGAAATCTCCAGGTGGCTCAAGTTCTAACTGAAGATGGAGATCATTTTCAGAATGATCGAGAAGATGTCGATGAGGGTAAGGCTCATAGTGTGTTTAGGAGAGGAGAGAGCCATGGCAATCTTGGACCAACCAATTCCGTTCATTTTGCCATTGATGAATTACTCTAGAATGGAGCTAGTTTTGTTTGTGTTGTATTAGGGAGTCCCGTATAAATTTCCAACAACAACGACAAAAGGAGTTGGAAATGGGGAAGCTTCCGGTGTTCTATGGGAGAGAGAAAGAAGATGTAGAATCTTTTGTGAGAGACTTCAAGAGGGCATGCATAGGAAACAATGAGAGAAGGAAACCCGAATGGGCTATCCTTTTGCCCGACTTCTTGGAGGATTCTCGCATTGAAGTGGTACAATGAGTACAAGAAGGAGCATGTGGAGGAAGACACTTGGGAGAGTTTGACGGAGAATCTTGTTGAAAACTTTCTTCCGGATGAAAGTTACGAGAAGCTGATGTGTGAAGTCACCTTTTTGAAGCAAGGAGAGAGTGAGAAGGTGAGATCATACGTAGAGAGAACGGAGAAGCTGGAGTCACGCTTTCGTGTGGTGTTGAGAAAGAGTGAGACGAGGTCGAGCCAACCATGGTGGGGATTGTGGCGATGTTGACAAAGAACTTCATTGGAGGTTTGAAGCCTCAGATTCGAAGCAAGGTGAGATATGAAAAGCCCTCTTCTAAGGTTGAGGCTATTCGCATTGCTATTCGAATGGAGGAGAGCCTAGAAGACGATGATTCTAGCTTGGTGGCTAGAGAAGCATCACCACCTGTTGTGGTTAGAATGGCAACTCCTACTTTGTTGTTCTTTGCGCTTGATAGTAAATTCTCCAAGTGGTAGACTTGCACCATGAGTTGAAATCTATCACAGAAACACTCGCTGATCTCAAGATTAACGTAGTACAACTATGGGAGAGGAGGAATCAGAATGTAGGGGGAGGATCTAGAGGGTATGGGAATTATCCTCCAAAAGGAAATCCACCACAAGGGAACTTCACAGTTTCATGCTTTAGTTGTGGAGGCCCTCATTTCCAACGAAATTGTCCTAATCCTCGACAACATGATGGAGTTAGACACAACAATTCTACTCCCTGCTCCAAGTCAATCGAAGGATAAGGGAGTAGCGTCTATTGATGTGTTTCCTCATCAGTGCACGTTTGAGAAGGGAGAGAGCTCTATAAGTTCCGAGTTGATATTCTTGCACACGATGAGAAGAAGAGAGCAAGATTTGAGGAGGAGTCCATCTCAATGGAAGATCAACCAAGCCGAACAATCGATCCGGTGGTGTGAGTCAACCGAGAGCACCGAGAAAGAAGTTGGGAATGGATGATTTCTCCATTTCAAACTCAAATACGACGTGGTGGAGGATGTGGGGAATCAAAAGCCAATATAGCTGTTGGCCAATTGATTGCTCTAAATCCTACGATAAGAAAGGAGTTGAGGGGAGGCCTAAGCTAAAAAAAAGGACCAAGAAGCGGCGATCCAAGGGGAAAGCTTCCATGGCGAATGTTGGAGTAGGAGTGGTGGATGCCGCTGCCTCGGAGGTATGCACTCGGGCTTCAAGATTGAAATGCGCATTAATGGGCGTGATGTTTCGGATGTACTAGTGGATGGTGGATCTGCGGTGAATGCCATGTCAGAACGTTTGTTGAAGAAGTTGGGGATGAAGCTTTCAAGACCTTCCAACATCATTGTTGGGATGGCCAACAAGCAAAAGGTGCGACCCATTGGAGTGGTGGACAAGGTGGTGGTAAGTGTGATGGGAGTTCAAACCTTGTTGTCCTTTCAAGTGCTTGAGGAGGCTAGCTACGACTTGTTGTTAGGAAGACCTTGGTTGAGGGCTGTGAGGACAACTGATCGGTGGCATAAGGGTTACCTTCGTATAGGGCCGAAAAACCATCGAGTGAATGTCCCTCTCACAAGTGGCGGAGGAGCGGTCTCGGACTTCGGATAGACCTCACAGTGATTACTCGTAGTCCGAGAGTGAAGAAAGTGGTAGTTTTTTGGAGGTTGACACCAACATGTCGGCCGATGAGGAGACATCATCTGAAGATACCTCGGACGATGATGTTCAAGTTCAAGTTCTTTGCTGCAATGGATTTACTTCCTAGGCCGGGGTGGTGAAAGATCCCGACAAGATGAAGAGGAGTGAAGATGAGATAACTCGACGGCTCTCCACTCTCAAGTTTGGTCCCAAGGTTACTATGGAGGAGAAGTCAAGTTTCTTGGATATATTTCGAAAATATATCCATGTCTTTGCCTTTAGCTACAAGGATTTGAAGGAAGTAACCTTAGAAACTCATCGCATTGAGTTAGAGGAGAAGGCTCGCCCGATGCGTCGAAGCAACGTCGGATAAATCCACCAAATTTGTGGTGGTCAAAGGAGAGATCGACAAGCTAAAGGATTCGGGTTTCATCTATGAGATGATTTTTGTGTATACGGGAAGAAGGAGGATCATTTTGATCATTTGATCAAAATTCTACAACGGTTGGAGAAAGCCAAGGCCTCGCTCAATCCAGAAAAATGCATTTTTGGATGTGAGGAAGGTTTGTTGTTAGGGCACATCATCTCCAAAGATGGTATAGCGGTGGATCAGAAAAGGTGAAACGCATCCTCGACTTACCTTTTCGGTGGCGTTGACCAAGTTGAGGCGGTTCCTTGGAATGGTGGGATACTATCGGACGGTTCATCTTTTCCTTCTCCAACAAAGCTTATGCCTTGACGGTTTACATGAAGAAGGGGACGGATTACGATTTAATCCTCAAGGATGGAGAGGCGGTGTGGCATTCGAACTTCTTAAGAAGGCGTTAGTAACGGCTCCTATTTTAGCCAAACCAAATTGGGGTAAACCTTTCATTCTCTACACGGATGCATCAAACATTGCTATAGGATGCACTCTAAGCCCGATTAGATGAAGATAGCCATGATCATCCAATTGCTTATGCTAGTAGACGGATGGTGCGGTGAGAGAAATTATTGATGGACTGAAAGGGAGGCTTTAGTTGTGATCTTCTCACTCAAGAAGTTTCGACACTATCTGTTGGGAGGGAAGTTTACTATCGTTACTGACCACAAGGCTTTGAAGTACATTTTCAACAAGCCTAATCTTTGAGGGTAGGATAGCCGGATGGAAGTTGTTCTTGGCGGAGTTTGATTACATCATTGAGGATCGACCGGTAAGAAACATGCCAATCTTGATTTGATGTCTCGAGCATACGATGAGGAAGGAGATCAACCCGATGGATGATACATTTCAGATGAGGATTTGCTGATGATGGACACCATAACAAAGGTACCGGCTGAATACAAGGGGATATGGGATTTCATCTCGGAGGGAGAGTTTCCCCAAGGCATGCATTCACGGGAGAGGAATGCATTGGTGAAGCGATGTGAACCTTATACCATCATAGAGGACGTGTTGTTTCATCAAGGAGCATATGGACTACTCAGAAGGGTTGTTGGAAGGGAGGAGTCAATTCAACTTATGAAGGAGTTTCATGAAGGCTCGGTATGTGGAGGACACTTTGCGGGGAAAGGTAAGCGCATTTAAGATCCTAGATGCAAAGGCTATCATTGGAAGGGCATTTTCAAAGATTGTGTGGAATTTTGCAAGAGTTGTGATGTGTGTCAAGCTTTTGCTAAAAAGTCCATGAAAACCCCTCCTTTGACATCAGTTCCTATTTTAGGTCCTTTTGAAAAGTGGGGAATAGATTTTGTAGGACCCTTGAATCTTACTCCTCGGGGTAACAAGTTCATTGTGGTAGCTCAGATTATCTAACCAAGTGGGTAGAAGCTAGACCTCTAAAATCTACTAGTGAGGAAGAAGTGGGTAGATTTCTCTATGAGAGGATAATAACTAGATTCGGATGCCCTCTAGAAATTGTATCGATAGAGGTGGTGAGTTTGTTGGAAGCATTATACAAGCCATGCTAGGTCATTTCTCCATCAAGGCACGGGTGACTACTTCCTACAAACCAAATGCTAATGGGTTGGCGGAAGCGAACCAACTATACGCTTTGCATGATGTTGGCCAAGGATGCGGACATGGACGGGAGCAAGCAAAAATTGGGACAAGAGGCTGCATGCTATCTTGTGGGAGTATCGGACGACTTGGAAGACATCAACAGGGGTACTCACCTTTCCCTATGGTATATGGTGTCGAGTCAAAGCTTCCAATTCAATTTGATTTGACGACCTTCTTAACTATCCAACGGAAGTTAAAGAGGAAGAATGGAGTAGAAGCTATCAAATCAAGATGTCAACAACTGTTGGATTTGGAGGAGGCTCATTTGTGGCCATGGTACGTGTGGAGCGGGCTCAACAATTGCAGAAGAAGTATCATGATAATCGATTTGGGACGAAGAAGATGAAGATTTTCAAAGAAGGTGATTGGGTAATGCTTTTACGACTCCATTAGATATAAGAGAGCAAGAAAGAAATTTCTTCCAAAGTACTTTGGTCCTTTCATAGTTCACAAGGTGTGGGGAAACTTTACTTACGATTTGAAGGAGTTGGGAGGACGACATTTTGACCGGGTGAATCACGACAAGTTGAAGCCGTTTCATCGACGATCAGATTCTTTCACTCCGAGGACGGAGTGAAATCTTGGTCCGGGGTAAATGTAAGACCCAGGGTTGTACATATAGGATAAAATGAAAGTATATCTAAATTGTGCCTAAGTTTATCTTAGTCATGACTATGTTTAGCTAGTTATGGTTAAGTTGGAGGAAAATATAGAGTAACTTTTGGTGTGGTAGATGAGAACTACTATTTTGTTGTTTAGTATGAGTCAAGGAATAGATTCCATCACATGGGTATCTTGACTTCCCTTGACTTGGACTAGTTTCATTGGTTGGACTTGGTGAAGACCCTTAAATCTAGGGGCGAGATTGACTTGGTACACTAGAAGTCAATTAGGGAGTAGTTGGGCTTCTAGAAGATCCAAGTGGACCAATTGCATGTTGTCATGTACCCTTTTCATTGGGGTTTGTGATCTCTACCTCGTTTAAACTTGGTAAGAGGAAGTTACATGGTGATTACTTGTAGTTACTACGGTAAGATTCTAAGTAGTATAAATAGAGAGGTTGAGAAGCACCTCTCAAGTAGTTTTCAATGGAAGTTAGTTTTGGGAGGAGATAGTGTGGTGATCTTAGTTTTTAGGGAGCTTGGTTCTTGGAGATGTCATGTTCGGAGTGGAACCTTGATTCAATGAAGACTTTGATTACCAAAGTATCCCTTTCCTTTTGAGTGATATCTTACTCTTGGTGATAATGTGCATAATAGAGCTTGGACTTTGAGAGTTTGTGTAAGAGTGAGCAATAGGATCATGGGCAAAGGGTGGGACTAAGTCCTTCTAGATTCATGATGAGCTTCCAAAAAGCCATCGGAGGTAAACCTGAGTGAGAGTCAGCCCGGAGGTCACAGTACTGGACTTCGGCTATGCAATTTCCTTCAGCTTCCGCTTCTTACTGCTGGGCTCATCAGTTATCTCCACACTTGGACTCCTCTTCTCTGTGGTCCCCACGAAGTCCTCCTTCCCGAATATTGCTTCTTCCTCCTCTCTCACTGCCTTCGCTCTAGCCTCCGAAGGTGTCTCTGGCGAGTGGGTTGCCTTTGGCGCACACACCATCATCTTGGTGGGGTCTCACACTTCTCGTCGACCCACTACTGCCATTGCTTGCCATGGGCCCACCGAGATTGCTGACCACATTCACTTCATAGCGCCTTCTCTCCTATGGTATCAATCACCCCATGCGCGAATACATATGCACCAAGAAGGAAGAAGTATAGATCACTCCCTTCTCTCCCGCTAGCAGCCTCTGTCCCATTGCTTGCACATTGCGAGCGAAGATCTCTCCCCACTTGACCTTTATCGATCTGCCGACGAATCCCTCCACTATTCTCACCTTATGCATACTTACATTAGTAGTTCGTTGGGGTGAGAAGAACTGGTTCAAGGTGTACATTATCTTCCTTCAGAAGTTATCCCGAATAACATCGATCTTGAAGCCGTTTGTACCCTTCCTCTCCCTAGGGTCAAACCACTTAGTCTCATCGAAGGTGAATGCAGTATGCATTGCCGAACCTTCCCAGTCGACTCCATCCTTCTCCTTCGAGTAATCTCTTCCTAAGGCCTCAACCCAAAGCAACGCATCCCACGAATCTGGATGTCCTCTCCAACCTATCGGGTTGGCTGTCTTCTTAGCTTGAACTTCTTAGCACAATTCTGGGCAGACATAGTCCCGTCGCCATGCCAAGAACTCCCCGTCCAAGTTCTTTAATCGTGTTAATTCTCCGGCTGACCACTCTATCTTTGGCACCAAAGGTCGATATACTCCTGTCGGCATCTTCTTTACTGGCAATTGAATAGTCTCACGAGCCCCCGATCGAATGGCTGATTTCCTCTTCATCCTATCTACTTGACCCGTCAGCTCGTGCTTGCTCCTCTACGGCTCATTGCGCTCGTCGATGTTGTTACTAACTGCCCTAATCCGTTCGACGCTTCAATCCTCCTTAACAACTCATTCGTCTTGGCCATCTTCGTACTTATTTCACCTATTCGTATTCGGCGGGCCAGACTTTCTCCGAATATCGTTCGCTTTTATTCCAAAAACAAAAAAAACAGGCTCCAAACCTCTAAGTAGGGTCCTACATACATCCATCCCTAGTTATGAGCGCCCTGCGAACAGAACTACTCATAATACTTCTTTATTCGCCACCCATTAACGTGTGTGGGAAACAGCGCATCATCCAAATCCAACAGCTACACTAACCCATTATCAAAGACTTCCTTGACCTCGTAAGGTCCCATCCAACGAAGATGAAGCTTCCCTGGAAACTTCATGTAGCGGTTGTCATATAATAGCACTTTGTCTCCTGCCACCACCTTCTGAGGGAGTAACCAACTGTCATACTTTTCCTTTCGGCGAAGCTGAATTAGCTTAGTCAGCTCCTTGGCTTCATCCCGAAACTCCTCCAACCTTGCCAATTCCAACAACCGGTGAAGTTGACTGTCATTGACTGACAATCGTTCCTCCACCAGAATTCGATACGTAGGGATTTCCAGTTCTATTGATGTAATCGGATGCATCCCATAGGTTAGATAAATTTGATCCAAGCAGATCCAAGTCGACCAATTGTATGTTACCATGAACCCTTTCATTGAGATTTATGATCTCTACCTCCATTAAACTTGATAAAAGAAGGTTACATGATGGTTACTTATAGTTACTAGGGTAAGATTTTAAGTCTTATAAATAGGGAGGTTGAGAAACACCTTTCAATTTAGTTTTATGAGAAGTTAGTTTTGTGATCTTAGTTTTGGAGAGACCTTGTTTTGGAAAGCTTGGTTCTTGGAGAAGTCATGTTCGGGCTGGAGCCTTTGATCATCAAAGTATCACTTCCTTTTGAGTGATATCTTACTCTTTGTGAGAATTTGCATCATGGAGTTTGGACTTTGAGAGTTTGTGTAAGAGTGTGCATTAGGGCCATGGTCATAGGGTGGAACAAGTTCTTTTAGGTTCATGATGAGCTTCGAAAAAGCCATCGGAGGTAAATCTGAGTGAGAGTCAGCCTAGAGATCACAGCTCAAAAGGACCACACCTACATAGTTTAGGAAATAGTATGACCATCAGCAATACCTCAGGTGAATATTCAGAGATACAACTTCGTGGAAATGGGAGTCTCAACCCCGTAGCATAAGCTAGTGGGAGGGCCGCCTACTAGTGAACTGCGATGTCCAAATGCATGCTATAATTGTGGTGCAGTTGGACATTGATCTCCTCAATGTCCTCAACCTGGAAGCATATGACTTATTAACTGATGTGAAGTAACTTCATGCGATTGGAATCACACACACATAGAATATGATCAAACCCCACAAGTACGAAAGGAGACGGAGCGATACCTCATCCAAGGGGTCAGGTTTGTAACTCTTGCTAAAAGGGATATGGGGTTAAACCAAGTTACCTTGGAGGAACGCATCTTAGAGCCAATAAGTGAATGGCCCTAGAAGGTTGTGGATATTTTCCGAGTTACTACACGAAGTGATAAAGGGGCATCTACTAGCTATGACAAAGTCCCAAAGGGTAAGGCCATCCTTGAAAGAAAGAAGCGGACCTTGCCAAAGGCAACACCATGTTAGGACTCGTCCATTCAGGAATCCAAGGGAAGTAATCCCAAGGATAGCATTCCAACGGCTGCGGCATTTATGGCCAATATTAGGACAAGATTAGGAACATATCTCAACTAACTCCTCATGTGTCAACCCGCTCCAACTTTACCCCTCCTCCAAAGGAACAACGAGGAGAGAAGCCTTCTAGGAACACTTCGGCTGGGTATTATGACCCAGTAGCTGATTTGTCTGAAGTAAAAGCCAACATCACCATGAAACAATTGTTGGATGACAACAAGGCTTACAAAAAGATGTTGATTCAAGTCTTGCAAATAAGCAAATCCCGAGTAATGAGGCAAGGGAAATTACCCATCGTCTATTCAATGGAAGAGGAGCATTTGGGCACCCTGGAAATAGAAATAGAGATTGCGGGGTGCATGCTCAAGGCTGTTCCCATAGACTCAGGTTCAAGAGTGAATATCATTATAGTAGATACAGGCCAAGTATTAGGCTATAAGACATAAGCTACCCCGCGGGTACTTCGGTTAGCAGATCAGTCTAAGAAACGGCCAGTTGGCATTTTGTGAGGAGTGTTGACATGTATCAACAGTGTCTTCTTTTCACTCACTTACATTATTCTTTAACCAAAGGAAGATAATGGCTACAAGGTGTTTGATTGGATGTCCATGGAAATATGGAGCAAAAGTCACAACAAAGTGGCAAAAAAAAAAATGCTTTCTTTCTTCGACCATGCGGCTTCTTTGGCACCAAGGGTGGTGATAACTTGGCACTATGACCTACGGGCTGACTCTCACTCAGGTTTACCTCCGATGGCTTTTTGGAAGCTCATCATGAATCTAGAAGGACTTGTTCCAACCTGATGACGATGATCCTAATGCACACTCTTACATAAACTCTCAAATTCCAAACTCCATGAGTTTGGAATCAGATATCACTCAAAAGAAAGTGATACTTTGATGATCAAAAGTCTTTATGAATCAAGGCTCCAACCCCAATATGACTTCTCAAAACCAAACTTTCCAAGACAAGGTCTCTCAAAAACTAAGATCACGAAACCAACTTCTCCCAAAACTAACTTGAGAGGTGCTTCTCAACCTCTCTATTTATACTACTTAGAATTTTACCCTAGTAACTACAAGTAACCATCATAGAACTTTCTCTTTTCAAGTTTAATCGAGATAGAGATCACAAATCCCAATGAAAAGGATACATGGCAACATGCATGTAGTGACACGGTAATTTGAATATGAGCAAGAATGCAGTCTTATGATTCGTTCCCAAGGGAATAAGGGATCCGAATAAGCTTTTAGGGAAGTGAATGTGAGTTTAGGCTTCTTTAGTGGCTCTGGACATCACAGTCTGAAGAGTGAGATGGTAAGACTGTCACAGATTCTATCTCATCAATAATACCATTTTCATCCAAACAAAGACACACACACAAGTGACACATGTGCCAAGTAGCTTCCTAAATCGGTGAAATCACCGTGTATTGAATGATGGGGATCTTCTTCTTACAAGTTGGAGTCGAGTTGATGTTCTCAACGAAGTACTTCTGGATGACATTACACAATGTTAGCTCCTAGGTAAACGTCTGGCTATCTTCGCAAGTCTCAATCACCAATCGAGGCTAACATCATGTCAATCATACCAGCTTCTTGAAGCTCGTTCTATCCTGACTACAATTGCGTTTCAATCAATTGAACACTTGCAAAGAAAGAAGATCCCACCTTTTTATTCCTACAACTATTTATACAAAATTTCCTAACTTCTACTCCTAACTGCTTCCTACACGGATCACTCTCTCTTAAATCTCCTCTATCCATCTATCCGCAGGATCACATCTCCACTTCTCGTGTGGAGACGTCGATTCCTAACTGCATTTCCTATACATCTGTTGTGATCTCCTCTCGATGAAGAGCCATAGTGTCTCGGAAATCTCGATCCAAGGCTTTGTACATCTCCTTCCTCCGATCCTTTGAATCTCCCGGATTTTCCATTGCTGCCACCAACTGCTCTAACCAATGCGTCTCTATTCTATCACACCGAGCGAATAGATGTTGCGCTCTAGAGGCTATTCAATTGCAGCCGATGAGAAAGATGCCGAAGCCTGATTGGACGGAGGAAGAGTTGTTACGATTAAAGAACTTAGGAGGAGCTTTTCTAGCATGGCAATGGGACTATGTGTGTCCGGAGTTCTGTGAGGAAGTTCGAATGAAGAAGACATCAAATCTGATAGGATGGAGAGGACATCCGGATTGGTGAGATGCGCTTCTGTGGGCTGAAGCGTTAGGTCGAGATTACTCGAAGGAGAAAGATGGCATCGACTGGGAGGGGCGGGCATTGTATACAAGCTTTAACTTTGATGATACAAAGTGGTTTGATCCTCGAGGAAGGAAAGACACGAATGGATTTAAGATCGACCTTCTTCGTGATGACTTTAGAATGAAGATCATGCATACCATGAATCAACTATTCTCTCCGCAAAGAACCACATATGTAAGTATGCATAAAGTGAGAATAGTAGAGGGATTATTGGGAGGATTGATCAAGGTGAATTGGGGAGAGATCTTCGTCCGGAATGTGCAAGCAATGGGCCAGAAGCTGAGAGTAGGTGAGAAGGGAGTGGTATATATCTCCTTGTTCTTAGTACACATTCAAGAATGGGGTGGTTAACACCACGAGAAAGGAAGAGATATTAGCTGAATGCTGCATATATTTTAGATGGGCTAGAGGAGAATGACGGAAGTAATGGCTCGACCAGATGTCTAGGATCTAGTGGAGGAGAGAGCTTGCAGTCTCATGTAGAGAAGAACAAGGATGAGATGCCTTTGGAGGAGCTAGACAAAGTAATGCGGGATATTGAGGAGACCATATTTAGACGGGAAGACTCAATGGGGACCACAAAGAGGAGAAGTCCTAGTGTGGAAGTATTTGAGGAACTCATCAGCAAGAAGAGGAAGCTGAAGGAGAACATTCAACCAAGAAGTCCAGTACCAAAGGCATCACGGCCCAAGGTAAAAACATAGAAGGTAAATGGTGAAGAATCGATTTCTTCGGTGTTTCAGTTAGCACAGAAACTGGAGAAAATGATAGTGCTTGTTCTGATAAAATTGAACGAGATGTGGAAAAATTACATCCAAGGATGGAATCCACATGAAGACGGTTACATGGACGTGATTTAATTGATGAACCGCACATCTCAAGGGAGGAAGGATCAGACACAGACCATCAAGCAGTTGACAGAGTCGGTGGAGCGGCTGGAGAAACAGAAGGTGGAGGCGAAGAAGGAAGCCACAACAACACGAAAGAATGAAGCACACATACATCAAAATTTGCAAGATCAGAGGCGTAGAGTTGAAGTCTCTAGAGAGGGAGAATGAGAAGCTTCAACAACAATTGAAAAGGATGAAGCAATAGTTGCATGAAGTTGATGTTGTGAGACCGGCTAGACTAGAAGTTTTAGCAAGCAAGTGCTTGTAAAATCTTTTTGCTCGATGTGACGACGTGGAGACTGGACAGTTGGAATGATTGAATGTGGCAATGAACACTCCTTGCAATTCAAAGGAGAAGCAAAAAGAAATGTACAAGGCCATGGGTCGCGAATGCTAGGAAATGATGCGTGTCCATCGGAAGGAGATCGCAGAAGATATTAGAGAGTTGGAGATGAGCGTAGATGCTTTTGTCTGGAGAGAAGAGACATCATCGAATAGACTAGCAACTTTCCGAAGAAGAGTTGGATTCGATCCATGTAGACAACGGTTAGAAATAGGTGCAATCAATTGTATAAATAGGAGTAGAGTTAGAAAGGGATTATCTTTCTCTTTGCAAGTGTTCATTGAGAACCGCAAGTGTAGTTAGGGTAGAACAAAGTGCTTGAGAAGCTGATGGGTGTTGCGTTCAATCAACCTAGATTGGTATGATATACCTATGAAGATACCTTGGTATTCGCCCATAAACCATGGTCAGATTCAGTTTAGCAGTAGAACTTCATCAAAATCTACACCTCGACTTCAGCTTATAAAGGAGAGATCAATCTTCCATCAGTAAATCATGAGTGGAATTTCATTTACATGTGGAATTACATGTAATCTAATGGATGGGTAGTGACTTAGTAATCAAATTGAGTGATTGAATACTGCTTATTCGCAACACTCTTTGGACTGTGATTGTCAAGAGTCTACAAAAGATTCATAAACTCATGTATTCGTCGCTAGTAGTGAATTAACACCTCATTCCCTTGGAAACGAACTTTAATTCTTTACAATTAGCAAACCCTTATGTAACTTGTCTGTTACATGATGTTTGATGTAAAAAAAATGTATGTTGTGGTGAGACCTATATGTGCATGACAACATCAATAATCTAACCACTTTGCAAATCTAGCTTCACATCGTCAGCATACAACAAGACTACTAACACTCCACAAAATAAAAAATCAATACAAACAAATATGGTGCACAAATAGGAAGTCAAGATGGAGATTTGTCAATCATTAGAAAGATAAACAACAATCCTCCACCTCACAAATATCCATCAAAGGGATCAAACCAAACCAACCCTGACATAGCCTTAGGAGGGTAATAAAAAATACTAAAACTCAATTTTGAATTCTTCTTACCGATGGATAATTTGACATTATTAATTTGGATGTAAAAAGATTTTACTTCAATTTTCTATGTTTCACCATTTTTTTTTTCACAAACAAACATAATTTGTAACTTTTATGAAATTTCGAAGATCTTTGACTTTAATTTGAGATCACTAAATGGATTAATTTTACAATTTTGAAACCATTGAACATGTGCTTGACTTTTTTTATCCCCATGTGAACTATCTAATATCTTCTATGACTCATTAAATTTTAGATCAAAAGGACACTATATGATAATCATATAGCCTATCACTTCGAAACAACGATTCTTGAACTTTGATTACTTCTATTTGAAATTTTTTCCACCAATTAGATTTTATACACAAACATTATTTTAAGCATCAATCCAGTTAATCAATTTTTAACAAACTCTCTATTCGGAAATCAAGTACTCAATTAAAAAAAATAGAAACTCAAAATTGATCACACAAACTTTGAATTGCTTTCATTTTTAGATCACCACCATGGTCTATACTTTGTTAGCATCTTACACATTCAACCACAAGTAGATTAAAGATATCATAAATCAAAACTTGTCAAAACACTTCAGCGCTCCAACAACTCACAATTCTTTCCACATAATCAAATAAAAGTTTTCAAAGTAATCTATTCTATTCTCAAAACATCCATAAGGACACACCGCTCATAACTAATGTATAAAAGAGAGATTATAGTTAAACCAAATCCATTTTGAGGTTTAAAGAATCTATTTTTTGTCACTTAGTTATTGTATTATAGTCAAACTCTCAAACATCCAACTTAAAAAGTTACCCTCCAACGAGCTTTAATTCGAACTCTACCCCTTGAGCCCTATATCTCCTAATAGCGCTATTGGCCCTAACAAAACGGCCATTATGAATGGCACTAATTACATTAGTAGCTTTAACTATTATATTTGCTTTTGCTTGCGCATACTTATTTTTATTAGGGATGTCACTACACAAGTTGTGACAACACTAGAACAATTATTGATATTCTCTTACTTGACTTAGACATGTAAAATGAGCAGTTGGGACTAAGATTCGACACTCTCTTGCTCAACTTTGATATGTTAAATGAATAATTGAGACCAACATCATATCATTAGCATTGATTTTGGAAAACCAAGTTAAGAGGAAGAGCCAATTATTCTTTAAGTCATATCTTCCATCTCCAAGGATAAAAAGACTCTCTTGGATGATGAAAATCTCTTTGAGTAGAATGAGGAATCTTTATTGATGTCGACAAAGTTGGCCTAGTTTCCAAATAAAACATGATGTTGTAGGACCAAGTCATCTCCTTGAGACTAGAATATCCAAGCAAGAGTCCATCACATCTCTCAACAAAAACTCCTCTTCACTGAAAACAATCATTAGTGGATCTACTCTTGTGCCGTATGATGAAATAATATCAATCCTCTAAAGGTGGATATTGATTTGCTTTCTACTAAGACATACGCTTCAGATGTACTAGACGAAATTAGAAATCTTGAGCTTAAACCACATATCTTTTTTCAAAACTCAATGGTTGGCATTTTGTTCACACTTTTTTACTTTCATCTACATGCTAAACAAAATATTGCATTTATTCCAATGCATTAGATCAGAAATTATTAAGTGGGGATTTGTTAGATATAGATTGATTCTAATCCAAAAATCTAACAATGATAGACATTACAATCTTGTGCTTATAAGGTTCAATCTACAAACACAAAGCAATGTGTTTATTGATCATTTCAACATGGGCATTTTTATAGCATTATCACAATAACAATTCAGTGTTGGTGATCATAGATATTTTTAGATATTCTTATGTTTTCATTAGCAAGTAAAGATTCTTCACTTATGTTTCTTTTACTATTCTAATCAATCATAAAACCTTGCAGATAGATGAAAAATTTAAGGGGTTTTATTATGGCTTGCATGATCTTGCATTACTCCATGAGATGTTATGCTTGCATTCAACTCTTTGAGAATCATTAAAGAAAGATTGTTTGGAGAGTTGTATCACTCCAAAAGTAGTAAAGGATTTATGTGCATACATTTATTTATTACGTCTAAGAATGTAATCCTCCATTTCTAAAGAGTGAAGAATTCTCCAAGTATTATACCTTTATTCTACAATGTTTAATGAATTCTTAGGTTTATCATAATATTTGTCAAACTACACATCATTTCTTGTTTTTTTAATTCATTAAGAAATAATATTTGTTTTAGATTACATACTTTTTCTCATGAATGTAAGTAGGAAAAAAGATAAATATATCACTTTGTTTTTCATGAAGTCAGCTTTGATTTTTGAAATCAATTTTTTTCAATCTCCGCATCTCCCAGACAAGTAGAAGAGTGAAACCTGTATTATTTCTTGGGAAAGACCATCTAAAAAAATGATAGATCTCTTTGAAATGACTTAACATGAAGAAATAAAAATAAGAACATATTTTCAACCTGAGTTTAAATCATTATGCATGATGCATCTTGTATATTTAAAATCCAAGGAGTATAGGAAAAAAATCAAACAAATTTGATAGCAAGGTCAAATTATTATAACTGCCAAGTCTAAATAACCAGAAGGTATTTGCAAAGCCACAACATTTGAAAAATATTCAAGAGGAGATTTTCATGATACCAAATGCCCTCACATAAAAGAAAAGTGTATCCAAGCTTCAGATTTATCGAAGTAACAAGTGAATGACATTGTTAGCCTTGCAATTAATTTCCAAAGGAGTGGATTATGTTTTTCTTTCCTTCTCATAAAAAACAAAGAAAACTTGTTAAAATATTGATGTATTTTATTTTTCATTTGATTATTATACTTGTATGATAAGTAATCCAATCATAGGTTAGATGCAATGTTAATTATAGGAATGAAATATATTGAGGAAGTGACATTGAATTATTTTCATGTTGAATAGTATATACAAAAAGAATTGCTTGTTTAAGATATTCTTTGTATATTAAAAATGATTTATTAATTACATGATGATGATTTTTTTATATATTCATTATTTTAAGTTAAAGAACATAAATTATGTATATAACCTCAATTTAAAATATTTTTTAATAAATCGATGTGATTTTTTGACATAGTTATATGCTATAAAAATTAACTCAAAATATTTTATCACTAAATTTTTGACAAAACGCAAGTATCACGTTGAAATTTGTATGGTTATAAATCTTTTTTTAATAGTGGATTGTAATTAGATCTTAAACCAAACACAGAGATGTAATCTTTTAGATAAGTTGTCTAAAAATTGCTAGAGTTTTACTTAATATACTCAAAAGAAGACATGTATTATTGGCAAAAAAGCATATTTCTTGACAATGATCATGTTCAGTCATTTGTGTGTCCACAAGAATAATATTGAAAGCTTAGTGAAAATCATTGGATAAACATACTTTGAATTTTTTTTAATAATTTTTCATTAGCACATCTTGTTAAAATATATATAGAGTACAATGCATTCAAATGGTTTTTGATTTTATAATTAAAAAATAAAATTACAAAAAATGATTCTGATTTATAATTTGCCAAGGCCAAGAAAATAGTCATTTCAGCTACATAGATTTGTATTAAGAAATTCACACTTGTGGTTGGATCAAAGATGTATTATTCAATATAATATAATCACTTGCTTATGCATTTGAATTTCATAGAATTCGGGTACCATCAATTGAAAAAGCAAAAAAGTTTTACAAATTTATGACAAAGATTCAACAACATCACAAATTTGACCAAAAAATTTTTATTTTTAATAAAAAAATGTTTGAACAATATATTTCATGATTCTTAGAGAAAATCTTACATGTACAAATCATAGATTGGAGGATTTTGAACTTAAGTTCAGTTAGGAATTTAAAATTTTAAAGATATTTTTTGAATATTTTTATGTTTATTTTTATTATTTATTTCAAGATTATGATCATTTATATTTATTTTTTATTAATAATATTTGATTTTTATTATTTATTTCAAGATTATGATCATTTATATTTATTTTTATTAATAATATTTTATTTTTATTATTTATTTCAAGATTATGATCATTTATATTTTTTTTTATTAATAATATTTTATTTTTGAATATTTTATTTTCAAATATTCATTTTAAAAATATTCATTTTAATTTTTAGTGCGATATTTTTTTCAAAAAATTGAATTAAATTTGTACGTTTATTTTTTATCTTTTATGAGATTATAATTTTTTAATATCAATTAAATAAAATATTCATGGACATATTTTTGACAATAAATATCTAGGTGGAATAGTCTACATACTACATGAACATATGGAGAAACATCACGTAACGTGATTGCTGTCCTATGGATTGTACAAGATAGTGCTCTTTGTAAAGCAATGGATACAAGTTGATATCTTAGGTACAATAGGACATATTTCCATTATGATGTTATTGAGGCCTAGTCCCATCTTAGTGCTTTTGTTTCATCCATGTACGGCTAGATAGGGTCTTCCCTTTTGCTATATATTTCTTATTTGTTTTTTTGACAATTGATTTGAACTTTTTAGAGTATTGAGGTGCGTAGTTCAAATATTTTATGTGACATATTTGAAATATTGAGATAGATATATTGACCTTTTGAATTAACATAGTGTAACATTCCATTGCAAAAGTTGGAATCGGGTGTGTTTTATTTTAATGAATACATTAATTTTTTTAAAATTCATTCACTCTTATCATTGGTCCTCAGCCATTAAAGTGATTGATGAAATCAGACAAGCTTGCATGAAAACTTGCAAGTTGGAATCTTATCTTAGAAGAGTATGATTATATAATTATACATAAAGCTAGAATGATGAATCATGACTTAGATAAGTTAAGTCAAACCATGATCATTTGGTCTCACTCTTCAAGTTTCATCTTTAAAAAACAAATTATCTTTATGTAACCCTTTTGCATGACAATTATAAACGTAATAGAATCACCATTTGGCATCGACTTGGAACTTTCAATCCCAATGATGGATTCATCTTGGTTGTCTTTTGGTTCATCATTATTCTATATTTTAGGTTCCATGACTTAGGATTCTAGTTTTGATTTCGTCATAGCTTTAAGGTGCATGGAACCTTTGCCCTTCACCTTTTGTCTTGAAGTTGTTATGCCTTTTGCCATTGTGTCTCAATCACAACTTCAAATCTTTATTCCAAAGCCTAGTTGTCTCACTTCTTGCATTTCTTAGTCATTTTCACCAAGACTCTCGCTCTAATATCATATGTTGCACATCTACAATACTAGTGAATCTTAAGTACTATGGAGCTTCACTTTAGAGTAGGCTACAATTTTAGCACCAACTTGCGAGATTACACACTTGAAGGTTAACATCAAGCTCTAGATTTTGTTTGGTTAAGGATAACACCACTTAATATACCTTTAAATTTTCACCTTAGTGTGGTTTCCACCTAACCCCAACATGAAAAAGTCACTAAATAACTTGGTTAGAACTTTATTTCTAATCTAGAGTCATTGACATGAAGTTTGATTCCTTAGTGCTCCAACCACCCATATTTTTTATCTAAATTTTACTCTTAGATCCATGATGGATCATAAGTTCAATCATAGGATCTTGGATTTCAATTTGCATCCTTAGATTCACCTTTGTTCCTTAAATGATCTAGACATGAGTATTTGGATCTAATATTCATGTCTAGATCTAAGAACCAAACGTTGGCGGTAAGATTCATGGTTGGATCTAAGATCAAGTCATGAAATCTAAGGACAAGATAATGATCCAAAGTCTAAGTCTTAGATTCATTAGGATTCCTAAGTTCCTTGTGTCAAAGTTTGGATCCAATAATTTTTAAATATTAACGTAGCCATCGTCGCATGGTCCAAGGTTGGTCCGAATCCAACCTTAGTTTAGAGGGGACACAATTGCTCATTGGTATGCTCATAAACATCACTCCACTCATATATACTCTTGAAGTTTAGTTGATTTGTCATTCTCCTTGATCCTTGAAAATTATACCCCATCCCATTGTGTGATTTCATTAGACCTTATTTACAAAACTGATCATAAATTTTGGTTTCATAAGATGTTTGCTCCGATCTTGATGGCATTAGAAGCACCTTGTCATAAACTTTTCAATGTTATCTTAAACTCAACAAAAATGAATGAATCTTTGAACTTGTGTATTGATGTTTATCAATCATTTCAACAAAGTTATTTTTAATGTTGATGAAATCAAAAGGTGTTTTGATTCTTTTTTTTGTACACTAAGACATGATCAAACAATGTTTTTTTTCATGGTAAGAGTGTCAAAAATTTATAAATCAAATGCATAATACTAAAACTCACATGAATTCTATCATTTTGTAAAATTTTACAATAACTGATTTTTTCAATGACACATTTGCTACCATATGGTGATTGATTGAGTATATCAATATCTTCAGTTTGGAAGTACATGTGTGAACATATGGATTGAACATATAGTTGCTCAACATAATTAATTTAAAAGTTATTCAAAATCTTGGAAGAAAAGGGAACACAAATGATCTCGAAATTTATATTTTATGTAAAAAATTTCTATTTCCACCTGAAGTTTTGATGAATCCATATCAGATTGGAATACAATCTATTCCATTTAACATATAATGTTCTAATCAAGGAGTGTCAAAAGAGGTTTGAAGTGATAAGAAAAGATGACAAGACATTGATTTGAATACTTTGATTCATGATGTGACAACTTCAATAAATCTTCTATCATTTCAGGTGATTTATGAAACAAGGAATAAACAATCATTACTTTCTTATAATCGGTCTGGATAATTACTTTTTGCAGGTTGGCACCTCACCTATTTTGACAACCATTAAAGAAACA
The DNA here is from genome assembly GCA_014180765.2 of Marchantia paleacea. NCBI lineage: Eukaryota > Viridiplantae > Streptophyta > Marchantiopsida > Marchantiales > Marchantiaceae > Marchantia > Marchantia paleacea. The sequence continues at coordinate 707,275 of MUAA02000118.1, forward strand.
TGGGTCTAGTTGTTTCCTTGTTCAAAATTTTTTTTATGATCACATGATGAATTTTGATAGACTTATGGTTTCAAGTTTCAAGAGCAGGATATATTAATTAGTACTGCATATGCCTATAATGAGGAGAGGTTGGGGTGAAAAGCCTTGTAATATTTTAAGAGCTAGACTATCACAACTTCAATAAGAAGCACTCAATGCATGTGTAACAGTTAGTATGCATTTTGATGTTAGATTGCTTGAACCTTGGCAACCACTTGGTCAGGATATGGCATAGGAAGAAGTCATACAGCAGGTGAAATCAAGACCTGCAGTAGATTTGAACGAGGACCTTGATTCTCCCGTCAGTAATACTGTATTCTTGATTTGACTTTTCCCCATGACATTTTGAGTAAGAATGTTAGTCTCAACTTAAGATATAGCTCACAGTAGTTGAAGAGAAATCTACAAATGTTTACCTTAGTAAAGAAATTAAAATTTTTATTACTGGTTTTGAGGTTTTGCCCATGGTGTATAAACTGTTCTGTGAGTTTGTGCAATCTTTTTTAACATTTCTTTTTTGTCGCGCACTCCTTGCGCGTAAAAAAAACTTGTGTGAACGAGTTTCCTTATCACTACGGTAAGAGGACTGCAGGTTTCATCCACACTTTGTGCAGAATGTACACACAGGTCTGATACTTACATTTACTGATTTACGTGTTGCTTAGGCAGTTATCTCCTGCGTGCTTGATATGTATACTTGTGTATCACAAGATGTTGCGAGAGTGTAATCATGCGGAACAGAGTACAGTGGAAGGATGCATAAGGAATGTAGAACAAAGTGATGAGAATATGGAGAAGCACGAGGTCTACAGAGAATACGCGGAATAGAGAGTGGAAGAAGGGCTCCAGCTAGGGCTGCGGGAGAATGCCCTAGAAGGTCGGATTAGCAGGAAAGTGCAGGGAGGGTGCGGGGGGGATTGACAGGGTTTCCGCAAAAGGATGAACAATGCCAGGTTGAAAATGGGCTAAAGCTAAACAAAGTGGGGCTCGGGAAGGGAAGCGTGTGTGTGGCGTGGAAAGCTCCAGAGTTCGCATTTGTCTTCTTTCGGGCTGTCCCATGGCTCCCGAGTCCCGACCACCTCACCCTGTTTCATTCAAACACTGATTCACTATGCATGTAATGGGCGAACTCGAACAAATCTATGTGCCGTTACTGATGCCCTTTTTTATGCAGCACTGCAGAAAAAATGACTGTTCTAACTATGGCGAGGGATGAGGGGTCAATTCGGAATCTGATGGAGACGTCTGAGCAAACTTCCAGCGCATGAACGATTGCGCTCCTGTAGATCCCTCTGCCGCATAAGAACAACGCCTTCAGAAAATCAGGACTTTGTTTTGAGTTTCGTAAGGAGAACAGTAGTCACATACGTCGACGAATGATGAACGCAGGGAAAAACAGAACAGTGGTTTGGATTGAGGTGCATTAATTCGCCAGTTTAGGAACCGAGGGGGAGCAGGGCTGCATCTTTTCCCCTCACGCTCTTTAATAGAGGAAATGCCAAGTTGAGGGGGGAGACCGTAGTTGACCAGACTTTAGTTGCCAACCACGTTAGAGGCCCTGGGCCGGCCTGGGCCGGCCTGCCCCTTGGCCCCTGCCAGGAGGTAGGGTTGGGCCAGATTGTCCCAAAGGCAAGGCAAGGGAAGGGAAGGGAAGGGAAGGGAAAAAAAAATAGTTGTCAGCAACTTGCATCCCCGAGCTCCTCGTCGTCCTCGAACGGACTGACTTGGGACTACGAGCAGTGGTCCTCGAACAGTGCAAGACCTTCTCATCGATATGCGAGTCAACGAAGCGGATAACGCCAACGGGTGTGAGAATACCCGCATACGTTCTCCCCGCACCCCGATCATGACTCTTTGCGGAGGATCTTCCTCCCTCGTCGCCAAAAGGTGTAGGGAAATTAGGTTCTCCTACCATCCATGATCCTTGTTGCTCCCCCCACCGTCTGAATGTGGCAGACCACTGTCTCTCTCGCCTGGCCTCGGGCCCCCGCCTCTCGCCTCCCTTGTCCTCGCCTCGCTCGCAGCGGAATCTCTCTCTTTGCAGCATTTTCCTCCCCTGTCCGTATGCAGCGACAAGCAGCATGAGGAGATCAAGATTTGTACGTGTGTAGCATTTCATATTTCCCTGTGACACAGAGTCATTGGAAGATCATGTTTCCATCAGTACTCCTTAAAGAAGACCACGTGGGAGATAAAGAGTTGGGATGTCCGTGGCATGACCTCACAGTGAGGTCAAGTACGCGAGTTTACGATTCTCTCGTCCATTCTCCGTATCCCTTCCCTTCCCTTCCCTTCCCTTGCTCGCCCCTCTGCGAGACTGCGACTCTGTCTGTCTGTCTGTCTGTCTGTGCTCTGAACATCTTCCTCTACCCGTAGGAATTAACGTGAGTAATCTGGGGATTCTGAGCTAAAGCCATATTTAGAAACTCCACTAGTAGGCCGAGGTCGATCTACAGCGCTGCTATCCGTCCCGTCCCATCATCACGTTATGCTGCATCGCGTCCCGTCCCACAGACCCACTTGGATATCTTGTGACTGGAGATAAGCAATCCACTAGGGTGGATATATGCTCCATGATAGGTCAGATGTGTCGGCACTCGGCACTTTCCCGAGTGTCCGCTCTTCTATGTGATTTGCATGGGCAGCATTAAAGTCAACAGAGTCTTAGGCTCTTAGCAGCAACTAGTCGAGCAGGCCGGGAATATAATGGCTTCTCTTCAAGTACCGCCTAACGGAACAACCTCGCTGGATTTCGTCACGTAATCTTGTTTCGTGACAGCTTATCTCGCTTATATTCTCCGCCCCTCCACTTTATGTTATTCGGGGGTGCATGCATTCTCTCCTACGCATGATCTAGGCTTCATTATTTGGATAAATAAAAAAGTTGGCTGCGTCTCGCGGAATTTCACCTGATGCCTCCCCCACCCCCCAGGCTTTGAAACTTTCCACCTCGTCCAAGCTCTTCGCTGCGAGATCGCAAGTGGGGCTGTGAAAGCCAGACCGTTTTCTCCCCCACCCCGCCCCCAGAAGTCAAAAGGTCGTTCGTGAGTCATTGTTGGTGTTCAACTTGTTGCATCTAGGAAAATGTATTCACGTTGTTCGCTTGTTGATGTCATGATTATACGGAATTATTATGACTTTCTTTTATAGATAGATCTTTTTTATCCCATCGCTACCTCTACCATTGCGACCTTGGTTATAAGCTGGAATTCCTTCTCGAGCTTCAAAAACCTTTGTCATTGGAAACTAAGCCAAAAGGAACAGCAGCCCTCTTGAATCAAAAGTCAATTGTCTGATTGGTTGATTGCCCTGCCTGCCTGCCTACATTCCCCTCTCTCACATACTTTCTCGAGCCTGCGAATCCAACCGCCTGTGCTATGAGGATTCGTCAAGACGCTCAGATATTTGTTGACTGGTTTTGTGTAGATCCACTAGGACTTGCGCACACCGAGCGAGCTATGCTTGGGGATGGCTCGCACTGGTCTCTCACTCTCCTCATCACGGTCAAGATACACAATCGGACAACTGTTTCTCAAGGCCACAACTATTTGTTAGGACGAATCTTTGTCTTGATCGTCCACAAGCTGCGAGTCCTCCTCACAAAACGTCCGATGTCATGCCCACTGTGCGCTTATGCGAGCTCAACCAGTCGAGTGTCGGTGATTATTAGAGATCACCCTCGCCTTGGACAAACTCAGGACACTGATGGGAGCTTGAATCACCTGGGATGCAATATAATCGGCTCTAAAGAAATGGGGTCCAGTTGTTGGATCTAGAACGCGGAGTGGTGTGGGATTTTGGTGCGACCTAAGACAAGGCGTGCTCTTTAAATGCATAGCTCGAGTTGTCGTTATAGGACTACTCGGGAGTGCCGGAACAATCAATCATGCCGACACGAAAACAAAAAGCAAGCAAGGACGTAATGGTTGCATGAGATGTGAAATGTGAATGGTTACAAAATAAGCCAAACAGGAAGCTCGAGGTACAAACAAGCTCTACGAAAAGGGGAAGTGAAGCAGAAGCAGATGGTTGTTGTTCGTTCTTTGTTCCCATGTTGTAGGAGGAGCGGTGCCTCAGGTTCTTTCTGTGGTTAGGCCGCCGGATTACCCCCCTAGTGGTTCCTCATTAATGGTAATACGGGCATCATGTAAACAATCAGCTGGAAAAAGTTCGTACTTGCGCATGAAGGGAACTGAAGGGAAGTCGTAAGGAACAGAAGGAAGGAACGAAGGAGTACCTCGCTCCCTAAGGCCATGGGCAACACCGCCCTTCGTACTGCATGGTGTGGATTGGTCGGGGGCCCCGGACGAATTGTACTGCCCCGGGTACGATGAAGGAAAGAGACTGTGTAGGAACAGAGTAGCAAGTGTAGGAGATCGTTCGCTTGCGAGCCCTACCTCCCGAGTCCCGCGATCACTCCCTCGGAGCTCTCTCATGAGGAAAGGCACAAAGTGGTCAGAGAGCTGGGAGGGGCCGAGGGAGCGAGGGACGGACTCGGAGGACAGGACAGGGGTGTAGGGGAGGGAATGGGGCATTCATTACTCACTCCTAGACTGTACAAGCACTGTGCACTCTTCCTCCACTGGGGAATCGGGAAAACTTCCAGTGGGATATAGTTAGAAAAATATCCCAACAACTTCAGGTTTGTCCCTATGGAGGAGGAATTTGCGCAAGTTTTCCTAGCTCGTGAACTCACGATGCTCGCAACTATTAAGCGTGCAAACAGAGTTTAAGTCTACGTCGACCTCCTTAGGACGGAGGGGAAGGAGGGAGGAGGAGTGGTTGGGTGAGTTGAGCTGAGCAGCTAAACCCATACTAGGGAATTCGATCTCGATGCTTTCGGGGAGGATGATTACTAGGTCTACGCTCGAGGGAGTAGTAATGATGGAAAGTCTCGAATTCGGGGTACTGTGGGAGGTGGGTTCAAACTTCCTTGCCAATTCAGTCTTACCGGTCAGTACTGGATGATTAGTTTTGATGGTGGGAAGATCTTGTGGGGAGTCGGGGGTAGGGAATGGAGTGCAGTGCAGTGCTAGAGTGGTACGTATATGTGCGTAGTAGATTTCCTTCCTGGCCTGCCCCCCACGCATACGGCCACTTGCAGCAGCAGCAGCAGCTTCTGTTCTATCATCCACTTATTATTATTGCCTTCTTCTACAGGGGAGTATGCTGCAGCACATGGTCATCGTCCCATTCTTTACATTAAGATCGTGAGTGAGCTCTGCACCATCATAAATAATAATTGAAAATGTTCCCAGATAGGAATAGATTTTGACTTGTAGGACAAGGGGCAATGAATAAACAATTCGCGCAAATTATTGCGTCGCGGATTCCCAATTATAGCTCCTAATGAGCGCGAGCCCGAAATTTCTAGACAAATGAAGGGACAACGGAGGAGAGCACGAACGTCCCTCCCTCCCCTTCCATTCAGCCGGAGCTCGCAGGCTCGGCATGCCGAAGTGGGGGGCTCCCCACCCCCGAGCCCCTCCCATCACCTGGCCTTCCCTCCCCTGAGTTCTCCTGAGGCCCCCTCCCCTCGCAGCAGCATCACATCCCCCGTGGTTAATACAACGAGGGGGAGGAATGACAGTCAGTAAAATCCTATTTCAGACACCAGCGGAAATCGGGGGTACGGGATCTATCCGACACAAGAGAGCAGCTCTGCTCTGCTCCTCCCTGCTGCCTTTCTTCGTACCCTCAACTTCCCCTTTTTATGTGTGTCCCCCTGTCCCCTCCAACCTCTCCTCGTGTCGACACAACCATGTATTAATCCAGACTTAATTCCAACGAAAGAACAAGAAAATCGATTTTTTTAACGCCCCCCGTGCCCCATCGTCCGTCACCAAGCCCAGCCCCAGGCCCACGGGCCAGCCCCGAGCGGCCCCCGCACAGACCCCCCCGGCCCGGCCCGGCCTGGCCAGCCCAGGCCAGTCTAGTCTTCTCTGCTGGACGACTGTGCTCGTCTCGTCTCGTCTCGTCGGGGGCCTCGCTCGCCACGTGAGAGAGTAACAAGCAGTTATCGGGCGAGCTTTATGCTGTTGTTGTGGCTGTTGGCTGGGGGGTATGGAGGAGGAGGCCGGAATATATTTTATTCGCTGGTGCTCCTGCAGCTGCCTCTGCTGTGGTACCGGTAAGGCCGGGGAGGGCAGGGCAGGGTGCTGGGATGGGGCATGGGGGATGGGATGGGCCGGGGGGCCAGGAGGGGAAAGGGAGGTCGGTGGGTGAGGGAAATGGCATGGCGATGGGAATCATGGGATGTGATGTGATATGATACGAGATGAGATGTGGTCGCCTGCGCGCATGGTTTTCTTCGCGATGCGTCGCTGCTGAATCCAAATATTTCCAAGAAAGGGCCCTTAAGTGTTGCAAATCAGAGTTTGACATGCTCAATCTTGTCCCGCTGCGCATAACTCCAAGAAGACAGCGTAGGGCAGGGCAGGTGCTTTGACCTTTTCACTCGATCGCTCGGCTGGTGGCATTTAAGCAGATGAGAAAGCGTCCATCCATCCAAATATCACGAGAGATTTGGCAGCTCTGGACAAACCAGATGATAATGAAGGGACTCACCCTCCTCGTTGTCTTTTCTCATCAAGTTCATGCTCCAGGAATATTTCAAATATATTGTGTCATGAATATGCCCTACTCCCTTCCCTGCGCTTGTCACATCAGCTTAAAGAGCCAGTTAAGATCTCATTTAAGCAAACGAGGCCCCATGACGATAGCATTGCATCATCACAAGATCAAGCCCGATTGTTTGTTCCCCGGCATATGGTTAGAACATTAGCACGCACACTGGAAATTCGAGCTTCGCCTCCATCGTGTACGTAAGTTGTCTTCCATACAGAGCTCGGTAGCTGGGTCGAAGCAGATGCTGACGCCCGTGCTGATGACAACACCTACACCCGAGCTCCATGTAAGTTAAATTGCCTTGTGAATCACCAGATCGTGGATTGAAGAATTTGAGACAAAATTTGACGCATCATCTGCCAATTGCACAACCCCTCCATGAGAAAAGCTGTATGAATCAATGGGTATGACATTATAGACTGCAGATCCTCCTCCTGTGTTGCTCACCACATGGGCCGCTGGGCTTTTCCTGCACCAAAAAGGTTCTCCATAGAAAGCCTGATTTTTCAAGGTGGGAAGTTACTCGCCTTGACCGAGTCTCGAACTTGGGGGCCTAAACTATTGCTGCAGGCCCGTAGGTGAGGAATCAATACTATAAATTGACTTTAGGCAAGGGGTGCCATACTCAAAACATTACTACTTGCTTTATGACGCTCAGCCCTATTCCATTAATGTGGGTTCCAAAACGATTCGTGAATCTTCTTCTTCGCCTCCTACTCTGCCTCCTTCCGTCATTCCTTCCGTCCTTCACTCACTCGGTTCACTCTCCCTTTTACTTTACTCTGAGAACAGCCTTCTTCTAGTTTGTTTGGCCTCTTCCTCGCCCTCTCCCTCTTGCACTTCGCCTCAACCGCTCCTGCTTTTACTCCCTCCTCTACCTGGGTTTCATCTCTCTCTGTGTTGGGGACCCGGCCTGCCTGTGATCATGGAACATCGGCCCGGGATTCAAGCCAGCTAGGGCTAAAAAGCTCTGATCGAGCTAAATTGGCTTCACGCTGGTGCAATCACTGTTGGCCGATCATCTGGTTCTGCTTCGGCCTGCCTGCCTGGGGGTTATTCCATACACCCCCTGCCCGACTAGTGCTGCTAAATTTGGTCTGATAATGGGCAGCGGAGTTGATTAGTTGCCAGTTGCCGTTCCCCCGTTCAAAGGAACGGGGAGGAATTTGCAGTACCACATGTCGTACGCCGACTATGAGAGTAATAATTTTTCCCGGGGCCATTCGCCAAAGGATTTACTTCGCTCGAGCTTTTTGTGGTCGCTCGGTAATCACATGCAACCACATCAACAGTGCTTGTTTTAGTGGTGCCGCTGCTGCGGGCAGCGGGCTCTAGTCCGCTCCAGTTCAGGTCCACGAAGAGATTCTGGATTAGCGTTTTGCGTTTCGCATTTCGCGGTGAAACTCCGTACGGTGGACGTGTGATTCCAAGGAGAGTTTACTGAGTTCAGCGTCGGATGGCCGGGGAGCTTGACATTGCAGGTTTGAAATTTCCCTCTCACCCGCGATCGCAGGTTTTGTGGTGGAATCAGTCTGTATTGATAAGGATTCCAGTGATCATTCTCAGGTGCAACTAGGGCACAGCGTTTTGTGTCAGACTTTGAATACCCGTCGAATCGCAAACGCTTTTCGGTGGCAACTGGAACTTGGATTCTGCGTTTCGCGGGGGACTTCCGTATCCCGCAGTCACAGAGAGGGATGGTGGCAAGCGAGATTCCCCGCAGAACGAGAAACGCACAAGGCCAACGAGCGAGCACGGCGAGTGAATGGGCAGACTCAGGGATTCATCTGAGGCAGGCGAGCCAGGGATGAGGAAGGCAGGCGAGCTGGCTGGACTCTGGGGTGGCGGAGTGAGGAAGAGATGGGACTGACTGACTTGCTCCTTTTCTCACCTCTATCTCTCTCTCTGTCTCTGAAGCAAGAGGCAAGAGGAAGGGGGACAAGGGACGATGATAAATAACAAATGATGAACTCTAACTACAAGAAAGATCCGGACCGTTTACAGATCATGATAGAAAAAAGATCTCGAAGCGAAATGATTACGAGGAATTATCGAAGGATCCTAGCTTACCTGGAAAATCGTAGAAAGCAACAAAAGATCTGGAAAAGGCATCATAGCGGGGGAATTATCTATGGAACGATTCTTAACTCAGAGTCAGCCTTTCTTTGAGCAACGAGTCTATTATCAAAGGAAACAAAACCTCCACCTCCCTCGTCAGTTCATAACTTATCCGCTGGCAGGTATGAGACCGAATCGAAACTCAAACATGCTCTGGACTCTGAAGAAACCCCCACCCCGTTGAGCTCAGCTCAGCTCTCTGTGCCTGCCTCCCTGGACTGGAAACCACTCAGCTTCCTTCCGTTGAGTAGTAGTAGCAGTAGCAGCAGCGGGAGTAGTAGTGGGGGTGGAAGTGGGTAGCAGTAGATGTAGATGTAGATGTGTAGGACAAGTAGCAGTAGCTCTGTTGGCATGGATTGCGTTCGGTTCCGTTCCCTCGAGGTCTCCATGCCTTTCTGTCTTAAATTCGATCCAGCATATGGTGTGCGAAAAGTCGCTTTAATTGGTTTGCCAAATTATTGAGGAGGAGGAGGAGGAGAGAAAGAACAACGAAGACGAGGATTTGGCCTCACCTGATGCAACACAGCACCCCGGGGGCTACTGGACTCGGATCTAGAAACTAGCAGCCAACTTTACGCACTTGATGGATGGGATTGGAGCGAGGAGACTCAGCACAGGGGGGCTGGGGGGAGACTCCTGAGGCTACGATTCAGAAAAAAGGATTACAAAAGTAGAAAGTGTTGGCAGCGTCATCTTGAAGGGAGAAAAGTAGCTGACCGATACTAGAGAGACTGCACACACTCCCCCGCAAATAACGCAATTATTTCACAAAAAGACTTCTGGACCAGATGCTCTTCTGTTTTCTCAGCGTGTCCATGGAGCACGAGATGAGATGCATGATGAGCGGGATCCCCTTGAGAATCTACTCTGCTCTGCTCTGCTCAGACCTTTGGAAGCAACAAGTTTAACGTAAGTGTGAGTCAATAGTCGAGGGTGCGTGAGTGAGTGTTTATGTGTGCAAGTGTGGGGGTGCTGGTGTGTCGATACACTGTGCGGGTGCATGCTCCAGAAGAGAATCAACGTGAATTCCATAACAAACATTGAGACCACCACCACCTAAAATGAGTTGTCATGGCAGCACAGTGCTTCTGCTGGAATATGTTATCTGTCCAGGGCTAGCTATGATCTTATGCACAGCGATCTAGTCCAAGAAAAGAAGTAGATGACCTGAAGCAGCTGCAGGATGCATGCTGCTCATGCTGATGCTGTTCCGAGTCCCCCATTTGAATATCTAAAAGCCTGAACTCCAGATTCATATCGTCGTGATCCTCAATCGATCGGTTCATCAAACCCCCGGAAAAATTCCTGACTCGTGCACAGTGCCCACAATCAGCATCTAATGTCCCCCCTTCTTTAATTGGCCGACTCGCCCTGCACACTGAACAGCAACTATAGCAGTGGCAACCGCCTGTCTCACTAGCGGCAACGCGAGCCAGAACGCGGTCAAGAGGACCGAGTCTCGGCCCCCCACTCGACATAGATAGATAGATGGATAGACACAGTGCTCCCTCGCTCGCTATTTACTCTCTCTCCCTCCCTCCCTCTCTCTCCCTCCCCCACGAGCGAAAGCTCGCGGGCGGGCGGGCGGGCGGGCGGAGAGAGAGAGTAGTAGTAGCTAGTAGCTATCTATCTATCTATGAGTGTGAGTGTGTACGTCTAGGATCTATCTAGCCAGCCATCAGAGAGGTGGATCGAAGCTGCTACATCCGAGACACAAGGGCAGCTTACAGCTAGATTCCAATACTGTATGTTCGCGGTGAGAAACCCAAAGTACACGACTACAGGGGTCCAGCCCAGCCCACCACTTGCGAAACCTGCTGTGCTGTGCGGTTCGACTCCTCCTCTTCACTTACTGCAATTATTCCATCAACCCCTTTTGATCCTTCCGCAGAATCTGCACTGTCAGGTCATGAGTTTTTCTGGCTTCTGCCTCCATCACGCTTAGCTAGCTAACTGTCAGGCATCGAAAACATAGCCACACAGACTATCTGTGTCACCTCTTTGCAGAACGTCTGGGGACTCGGGTTCTCACCCCCATGCCAGTGCTCGAGTTCATCCAGTGTACGTGCGGGAAGTCAAGGGACCTTCTCATCTTTTTGACGATTCAACAACACAACGAACAATTCCCATCTTTCTTACTTCCCTTTCCTTCCTTCCTTCCTTCCTTCCTTCGACAGCGCCAGCAGCGGGGCGCACCAGCAGCAGCTCAAATGCTCCCTGCCTGCTGCTGCTGCTGCCGCCTGCCTGCCCCCTCCTGAGTTCTGCCTGCCTGCTTGCCTGTTCCGCCTTCCTGCCACGAGGAGAAGTTGAACAGCTTGCAGGTCATGCCTATCAGCAAGCCCGATCTTAGCATGCAGCCTTTGGAGATAGATCTCTTTCTCTCTCTTTCTAGCGTCGGAAAATTATGTTATAATACGCGCGACCTGTGACCTCTTCTCGATGCCAGGCATACAGCCACAGACGCGCACAGCCCACAGATACAGCCATAGACTCTACATGAAAGCGCACGAGTCGATTAACGACAGAAAATTGTCGTCAAGTCAAAGTGAAGGAGTTGCACGAACCAACCAACAAGCCAACCATCGAGCCATGGAACCCGAGGAATCAAATATACTAGCCGAAAAGGGGGTAGATTGATTGATAAACGTTTTCAAAAAATGATATACATGTGTTGGGATCGAACATATACATGGTATCTCGGGAAAGTCGAGCGGGCGAGCTGGCGGGCGCATACATTCTCAGTCTGTCTTCCCGAGGATTGAGCATGTGCAATCGTAAAAGTGGGTCGAGAGATGCCCAGTCTATCTATATGTTCGTCCTCGACAAAATTTCTACCGGTTTGGGACCTATCAGTTAAAATGTCATAAGGACCTTTTAAAAGCCGTTGGTAGATCTACATCATACTGGGTTTCTATACAAATTACACCTCGAGATCTGGGGTGTGTGATCTGATCGAGGGTCTGTCAGACGTAAGGGTGCCAACCTCAGGTCACCGGTACCAACGTAGCATCTTCACATCTGCGCGCACCCGTCCACAGACAAAAGAATGAGTCTTGTCCTTCTCCTAATACGACTTTAATGCTTGATTGCTTGCCTGCTTGCTTCCTATCGATCCTTGTTCCCGACCGCCCTCGCGCTTCGAGGCCCCCCAGTGAATTGATCGTGATCGGTCTTTCTGTCTGTCGAGTGGCAAACTTTCGGGTTAAGCTCGAGGAGTTTGATCGAGAAATTCAATACGATGATGATGACAACGCGCCGTGACATTCAATTTAAATTCACGCACGCTGCTGCTGCTCGGTTTTCCTGATCCACATCTCCTGCACATTTTCCTTGAAAAGGCTCCAAGAATGCTCCGACAGCAGCATGATGTCTCCGTCCTTGTCCTTGTAGACAATGTCCAGGCCCTGGGTAAAGTCTAAATGCGTGAACTGCAGAAGCTCGCGCTTGAGCCCTTCCACGGAATGAAAATTTGCCAGACTTATATTGAGAAATTTCTCGGGCGACCATTGCAAATGACATTTCACTACGCCCCCGGTAGGTCCAGGCGCGTTGCCGCCGGTGATAATACTAGCGGGCTGCGGGGGCTGCTGCTGATCGACTCGACAGCCGCGCGTGTCAGTTGTCGTCGAGGTAGTATTGGTTGTGGAGCTCGGCAAAGGGAGACCTGGGGCGCAAGCTTTGCTGCTGCCAGTTGGTGCGCGCTCTCCCGCCGCGCCTTGCACCGGCGAGCAATGTCTCTTGGGAGACTTCTGCTCCCTGTCCTCCGCGGTCGATGTACTGCCGCTGGGTTGCGTGCTGCTCGAGAAATGAGAGGACTCCGTGGTGAAGGAGACCTGTGTAGTGGACTCGGAATGTTGAGCCAACGAGAGGGAGGTGTCCGGGGCACCGTCTCTACCGTACGAATCAGCCGGACCCGAGTTCTTCAGATTCTCCAGAATTCCCACCTTCCTCTTTCTGCTATCGCCTCCGAATTGCGGCCCGGCCAGCCCCAGAGACACCACCGTCCTCGCTGCTGCCGACGGGCCCCCGGCCTCCTGCAGCTCGACTCCGGCAGCCCGAGCCGCGCTGCCGCTGTTCATGTTGGTCGACGATGCGAGCTGCAAATTCGAATGCGAGGCCGCTAGTCGAGTGACCGGAGATTGCTCGGCCCCTCGGCCTCGCACAATTGACAATCCCATGAATGACGATTGCTCCTGCTGCTTGGCGCTAGCCGCCACCAGCACCGGTGCGGGCGACTGGCCATGCAAAGATCCTTGGAAGGATGGCAGGATGCGCGCAGTGGGCAAGTGCTGCTGAAAACTTGACTCCCCTTGATGATATGACGACGCCCTGCTTAAAGATTGCAGCTGCTGGGCATAAGTCTGCGACTTCCAATCGTTCAAACCCGAGACCACTGCGGATTCTCGTTCGGTGCTTCTCTGAGCGGACGATGACGACGTCTTTTCCAAGTCCACCCCGAACAGCCTCGTGCCCCCGCTCGCACTGGCAGGGGCGGCCGACGTCGTCGTCGCAGCATCGCCAGCAGGCCCTTCCACGAGCTGCTGCTGCTTGACGACCGTATTCGTGGCAGCAGCGCCCGTTCGGTCCATCGCTGCCACTCCCCCGTCGGTGCGTCGCCCGAGCTCCAGCAGCGAGAAAAAGTCATCCCCGGTCCTAGTCTGGTGCGGGAGGGACACACCGCTTTCTAAATGCTGCTGTTGCTGCTGCCTCTGCTGCTGTTGCTGGAGGCTCGAAAAACCGGACAGTTGTTGCGAGTGCATGTGCTGCGGAAAAGCCTGCCGTGCGTAGAGCATTTGCAGTTGCTCCCTTGATTCGAGAGAGGATTGAAAGTTCTGCAAACTGAGCTGGTGCCACACCGCCGGATTCAGGCCTCCGGCCGGGTTGGGCAATCGGGGCACCCAGGGTCTGTTTCGAGCGAAATCGGAGGCCGAAGTCGACGGGCCCGGGAGCATCTGAGCGACCTGATTGTTCAGGCGCCTGCGGAAGTCAATGTAGAGTTCCTGGTTGGGTCCTCGCTCGAAGGACACCGTATCCCCAGCCTCGAGCTTTTTTTCCTTGACGAAACGGCTCCAGCCTTTGGTAAACACGTAGCTCTGCGAGCTATTCCAGTACGAGTACCGAAATCGCCAATGCTTGCCCGACACATCCTCGAACGAGAGGGTCTGGCACGGCGCATTCAAGGCCAGGTCCAAGGGGAAGCACCTCTCAGCGTGCTGCTTCGGAATCACCAGCCTGTTCAGCTTGCCCACATCGCTCGGGGTCACGGCCTTCTCGAACAAATGCTCGCGCTGCATGGTGGGCTTCGGGGGCAGCGAAGGTGGGTCATCGCTCTCATTCGGCGGATTGGGCACCATACCCGCGGGGGTTTGCGGGGATGTGGCGCGCATGCTCGCCAGCCTCTTGCTCTGCTCGAGCTCTTCCTCGTACGTGTGCCTGCGCAGCATCTCCACAATCTGCTCCTTGGAGTACTGCCGGAGGAACACGGCCTCGGGATCCGTCTCCTGGACCGGGCGAAAATTGGTCATGGCATCTCTGCCTCGAAATTTCATGGCCGCACGGTCGTAGGCGCGAGCCGCATCTTCCTCGCGATTGAAAGTGCCCAGCCACACCCGCTGGTGCTTCTCGTAAATCTGAGCGCCCCATCTGCCATTCGGCTGCGGTACCACTCCCCGATACTGCGACGATGGCAGCTTATTGACCCCCTCCTTCAACACCCCCCCGCGGCCGTCCTCGCCCCCGTCCGAGCTCTCCTCAGGCGGTCCTGTGACAGCATCCCCAGACACTCCCGAGAAACTCCTCTCGCTCGCTGCTCGCTCGTTTATGCAGCTGCTGCTACGAGGATTGGTCACGCAGCCGGGACCCCATGCTGTACCCGCCCACGAAGGGGGCCCTCTCTCCACTCCCCTCTCTCCTGCTGCAGCTGAGGCTGCTGCTGCTACTCCTACCAAGACTGCTGCCGCTGCTTCATCCTGTGAGCAAGCGCCCACCTCCAGGTTCATGCGCTTGTCTGAGCTCGAGCACGGAGAGCTGGAACACTCTTCGGAAGCGGCGCCCTCATCCTTCACGTCCCCGGACACCTCGAGCTTGTGGCTCTGAGAGAAATTGGCGAGATTGATCCCCGAACCCGCACCGGCTGCTGCTGCTCCTCGTTCAGCCCATTCGACTTTGATGGGTTGACTATTTTTTACCATCTGCTGCTGATGAAGATGGTGGTGGTGGAGGTTGTGGAGGTGGTGGGGGTGCTCACCAATCTCGAGCTTGGCCGTCTTGCGCTCGACGGTGACCAGTTCCTTGTCGTCCGAGGAGGATGAGTTGACAGCGGTGTTGATGTTGATGCTGGCGTTAAGGTTCTTCATGTGTTCATGATGGTGATGTTGTTGTTGTTGTTGCTGTTGTTGTTGTTCGGGAGGGCTGGAAGAAGAGCTGTTGTCGTAAGACCTGGTGGACGACTGCGTGGTCCTGGCGCCCGGAGCAGCTTCGTGATTTAACGTTAGACCATGTCGGTTCAGTCTCGGGCTTGTCATCTGCTGCTGCAAGCTCGCATCGGTCGCGTTCGATGTGGATGATTGTTGATCCCACACGGCGCGCAGTCTCAAAGTAACATCAGGACCGCCCTTGCCGGGGGTCGAAAGTGGTGAGCGTTGGCTTCGTAATACAGCATTGGACCACAAGTCCGCAATTTCCTTAGGATCCTGTAGGAGGAGGAGGAGGAGGAGAAGCACCCACAATCACCATCATCAGGCTACGTAAAGGCGAGGCGAGGCGAGGCGAGGCAAGACTAAAGTGAAGCAAAGCAAAGCAAAGCAACGCGAGACAAGAACGAGACTCCTGGTCGTTAAATTTTCAAGCACACTGTGTGTCTCTCAGAAGAAGGAGCAGACGAAGGAGAAGACGCGCAGCGGCAGCATATGTATCGATAAGAACTGACATAGGGAGCTGGCAAGGGTGGAAAATCGTCACTCCGCATAGTGGCAAGCTAGACTGCTGGAAGTATGTAGTTTACTAGCTTGATTTGCTTGCGACGCTAAAAATCTGACGATCCAGGCAGGCGACTCTAGCGTGGTTTGACTTCGAACACTCAACTTGAATGCGTATGAATCATAAGCTTCTGAAATGTTTCGCAGTCGTCGACCATTGGCAAGCCATAGCAATCAGTGCTTTCCGCTCTGGACAGCATATGAATGATGTTGTGACGTAAGATTGATCGTCCAGACGTCGGAAGCTAGTAGATAGATAGAGAGAGAGAGAGATGGAGAGTGAGAGTGAGAGTGAGGAGGGAGGGAGAAAAATGGTGGAGATAACGAATGGAGAAGTCTACTTACGGAGTGGAGACGGAGACACGTAACGCGAGAAGTTGCGGCGGTCATCATATTGTGTCGATGGTTGTCTAAATACACGATGAGAAGATGAGGAGGTATTGCTCATGGACAACCCTCCCATCCCTTTCGCATTACTCGATCTTGTCTCCCAGAAAACCCCCAGGCTTCTTTCATTGGGCTCTATGTCGGTCCCTCGCGCGTTATACGAGATCTACAGATGACGGAGCTGCTAGTGGAGACAAGGGCAGAAATCACAAGGATTGGTGTCGGTAACAATGATTGAATCAGAACGAGGAGGCTGGCCCGTCTCTCTCTATCTCTCTCTCGCTCACTCACTCAATCACTCGTAGGCTGCCTGCTACAGACAGAAGGGAAGTAGTTGCGAGTTCTGAATGAATGAATGAATAAATACGTGAAGACATCCTCTAACAATGAAGAAGGAGAAAATGGCCCGAGACCAGACCAGACAAGGCGAGGCGAGCGAAGGCACGGCGGCTCGCAACTATCTATCTTACTATCCCTCTCTCTCTCCCTCCCTCTCTCGATGCGATGCGATGCGATGCGATGCCTCATACATATTTACCTATCCATCTATCAGACAGACAGACACGCAGGCAGGCAGGCAGGCAGGCATGCGCAGACAGAAGAAGGAGATGGTGGATTGACCGAGAGAGGGGGGTTGGGTTGTGGTTGTGGAAGCGGAAGAAGCAAGTGATTTGAGGGGTGAGAACGTCCCTCGGAAGCAAGCTAAGGAAAGGAAGGAAGCCAGACAAGCTTAGACAGGCTGCACTACTGAGCAGAGCTCTAGCGAATGAAGCTCCCTCATATAGCTCATCGGACAGTGCGCGGAGGCGAGCAGGAGCGGACAAGTTTTAAAATGCTGTCGCGTCGCGATCAGGGAGGGAGAGAGAGAAAGGGGAGGGGAGGGGAGGGGAGTGGAGGGCCGGGCTGGGGTGGGGTGCGATGGGGTGGTGAGCCAGCCACTGGGTGGGGGCCGGGGCCCGGGACACAGCCAAAAAAAGTACAAGGCCGAGAGCTGCACTTCTGCTAAGAATGAATCAAGCCACAGACAGACTGAGACTCAGCCCAAGGCCAAACCCAAGTCGGGAGAGGAAATTAAGTCAAGCTAATGGTAAAGGTAAGGTAAGAAGCAGTGAAGTGAAGTGCAGTGAAGTGGGCGACTTCTGCTGACTATGATGAGATAGCTTGTAGATGTTTGTTGTTCATTGCCCCAAGCAAGCAAGCGAGCCAAGCCAGACCCAGCAAAGTGATACCGATTGCATTGCCCTGCAGTGTGATGCGATCGCATCGCATCCCATCGCATCTCACCTCATCTCACTCACTCACTCACCCTGCCCATTGCAATCGCATCCATCACGCCCCACCCCACCCATCCCCATCGCACGGGCACAGAAAGAAGGCAGCAGCAGGAGAAAAAGTAAACCCAAGCAAGGCCAGCAGCAGTAAATAGATGACCAGTAAATGCGGGCCGGGATGCGATGGCGAGGAAGGGAACCAGGGTGCATACACGGCTCATGTGTACTGGAGTCAGACCCCAGATACGGGGTCGGGTGGTGCAATGCGCACTGCCTGCCACGGCAGTCAGCAAGCGACCATCGCAAGTGTATGCGAGCGAGCGAGTGAGTGAGTGAGTGAGAAGCGTCCGGAGTCCTCCTACTCTAATGCAGGGCAGCACAGCGCAGCGAGTGCATTGAGTTGCTTGGCTTGGCCCCGGCCTTGGCTTGCCAACCTAGCTTGCTACGGTAGCTAAGGGTGGCTGTCGTAGCTAGAGCAGCAGCAGTAGCCGCTGCTGCTGCTCTGCAGAGAGTATCGAGTCCAGTCCTGAGCCAAAAAGATACTTTGTTAAAGTCAAAATATTTCAAAGATAA
The DNA here is from genome assembly GCA_014180765.2 of Marchantia paleacea. Taxonomy (NCBI): domain Eukaryota; kingdom Viridiplantae; phylum Streptophyta; class Marchantiopsida; order Marchantiales; family Marchantiaceae; genus Marchantia; species Marchantia paleacea. Next base: position 725,267 of record MUAA02000118.1, read on the forward strand.
GTCCTTCTAGTTCATCGCAACAGGGATCGTTGCGTTGAATACAATGAAAAGGCTCCGGTTCGGTTTGTTTTGTTTCTCTCGAAGATTGGAATGTGCAGTCAAACATGGTAACAAACGGCCCCCACCCTGTACGCATGGAGTTGGCATGGCAGTCATTCAGTCAGTGAGGCAGGCAGGCAGCAGGCAGGGAGGGAGGGCAGGCCAGGGCAAGGCAAGGGCAGTCATTCGGTCAGTCTCTGTTCTGTTGTGTGAACATGGTTACTGCTGCTGGAGCAGTGCTGGTGCTACTGCTCTGCTCTGCCCATCCCCAGCCCAGCCAGACCAACCTGGAAACGATGAACATTCGGATCAACTCAACCCAGTTCTGTTCCTGGTTGTTGACTGGTCTCTCGGGTCTGGTCTTGTCTGGCCTGGTCCTCTAGTCTTCTCTTCCAAATTTACTCTCGTCTCTCCCCCCCACGCATACGCAGCAAAACAACCACCCTTATCGCAGTGCAGCATCGCCTAGTTTTGCGCAGTCACCCCCAAATTCGAGAATGTCATTGAACAAACCCTCGGCTCCAGGTTCAGCGGCACCAGCAGCATATTCAAACTCAACAGACCACAACACAACCGCAACACAACAGCAGAAGCAGTGCTTTTCCAAGTCCCATCGCATCGATTTCAGTCGGTCGCTGTGACGAATATTTTTCTCTTTTCTTCCCTTCTCTGCTTCTTCTTTACTTTTTCTTTTTCTCTTTTTCTGTTCTTCTGCTTTTTTCTTCTTCTTCTTCTGCAGCAGTAGCTGCTGCTGCTGCTGCTGGGCTTCATCCATCGCTCCATTCCATTCCTGCGGAACAGCTCCAGTCAGCCAGTCAGGCGGTCAGTCAAACATTCAGCTGTTGACCGTTCCCTTGACCGATGGGTCCTACCCCGACCCCTCCCCATGCCTGTCTCATCTGGCATGCGATCGTTCGCTTGACAAACGTGGCAGACTGCCCTTCCCTCTCATATCTGTTACCCGAGACCGTGACGTCATTGCGTCGTCCAATTCCCATCTGCCAGCATCTCCCCGCACCATCGCACCGCCTCGCCTTGCCTCGCCGGGCCAGTGTTCCGCTCATCCGCACCCGGTCCCCCCGTATCTCCACTCCCAGGAGCCAGCGATGGGGCCTGCGATTAGCCCTTCCTCGGGCTTCAAGCAGATTGTGCCGTCAAAGCATTTTTCCCGAGATCTCCCCATTTGCTCAGACGGATCACTGTGCCCTGGTCTGGAAACTGTCCGTGACCTCCCTGGCGGCAGCTTAACCCAGGGGCGGTACAAATCTGTAGCCTTCCTACTTTTCCCCGACCTTTGACTCAGGTTGGGTACAACTGCAGTAGGATCTCGAGTAACCACGGTCGTCAGGCTGGCTTGCTGCGCGGCGCTGTAGCGGCAGGGTCATGGCGACAACATTCGAACCCGATTAATTTGCCCGGTGTTGGGTTTGTGGTTCCTCGCACCCTCGAACGGGGTCAGGTTTATCCGTGGTTAGGCTTCCGCTAGGCAGATCGCAGGGACATGTCGAGAGGCCGAGAAGTGGGCGAGGTGTACAATATCTGAAGTCTCGGGGAATCTCAGGAAAGTGCTCCGACGGCAGACTCTCTAACCCCTCATTAATACTAATCTCAGGCTGGGTGTATCGCTCCGAATGCCAGGCCAGTGTTCCGCTGATCCGGACCTGGGCCCCGTATCTCCTCCTTCCTTGTCACCAGCTGCGAGCAGCATGAGCATGCCGGTCGCGCTACCGACAGCGCCAGCGCTCCTCGCCGGAGCCGCATTCCCGGGAGCATGAATTGTATGTCCCGACGATCGCTTCTCCGGCGGCAGGCGGGCAGGCAGGCATACTACTACTCCTCCCCCGGCTAACCCCAATCATCCACAATTATTTCCACCACCTGCACACGTGGCCTTCTACCTGCGCTGTCCGCGTGGCTCGCTCGGAAAGGTAACGATCCCGAATTACTCTATCTCCAGCACTTGACGGTGGTGAGGCTGACTTATTGTCTTTATTCCATCGATTTTCCGATTTGTTTACTAATAAGATTATTACTACAAAATCCGGTGAATTGACAACGAAAAAGCCAAAGGGCACAACAGAACATGTGATCGTCGGGGGCCTGTCATCGGGCGAGAACGAGGAATATTTTTGCAGGCAATAATTTTGAATACATGTTACTGAGCTTCTTGAAAAAGAAAGGAGAATGTGGCAAACAACTCGTAGCTGCACTCACCAGATTGGAGGAAAATAAATTTTCATCGCCTTCCTCGAGTTTAGAACGTGGCGAATTATCACGAGTGGGGGAAAAAGATGGAGATGTGAGATGGAAAGATGTATCGCATGTGACTTAGACAAAGATATTATTCCTTGGAATGGAGAAAGAAGAATTTCTTTTCCCCCGTTCTAAACAGAGGCCTCTCTGAAGGCTCTCGCTTGCCACATAGTCTGGAGGAGCAAAAAGGCGGACGCGGACGAGGTGTCGTAAAGCGGAGGCCAGAGGTCGAATAGGATACGCAAACAGCGCGAAGATTGTAATGTGCTGTTGGTGACGGAAGGAAGGAAAGCCGGTGTTCTCGGGACGGGGGGAGGGTAACGAGGTTCGTTGGTGTCTGACTGACTGATTCGCTCGCAGACAGTCCAGTCGCGTCTGACTCACAGCCTGAGCTCAGCCTCAGCTCGAGAGGCTGCCGTAGGGGTTGTTGCCCCGTTCTGTGGGGCGGGGGTTTATTTTTCCTTTTTTCCTTCGCTCTCCTTCCATGTACGTCACGATGGGGGATTCTTCCCATTTCTATGCACAGCAGGTTATGGTACTTACTGCCCGCCTGCCTGCCCTCCCCTGCCCTGACTCACAGCCTGCAGTCAGTTGTTGCGGGATGATGTGGTTGAATTCGAGCTGGGTTGGCTTTCATCGCATTGCATTGCGCTGCATTGCGGTTGAGTTACGTGTGTGTGAGTGTGTGTGTGTGGGGTCGAGACAGGAAGGGCGCATGGTGATGTTTGTTTGTGGGTTGTGCAGATTGTTCTTTTCTGGGCTGGCTGGATGGCTGTCTTTGTCTACCTACAGTATATATCTGTCTTGATCTCTGGGTCCATCTGGAGGCTGTCTCTGGGTCCACTCTCTCTCTAATTGTTAGCGCTCAGGAGTAACCTGAATAGTAACACTCGAAGAACATTTCAAATGCAGATTTGCAGATTCGTGACATACATAACAAGTTGTCTCCAACATACAGCTTACAGGTTTCAGGTTATTGCGAAAGGGATCTTCGCCTTAGATTAGCTTCTATAAAGATAATGATTTGGTCTGAAATAAAAATTTACAAATATTACTCTTCTTGGTTCAATGTGGCTTTAAAATGTCTGTGGTTTATAGCATTCTTCTTATACTTTATGAACTCTTGCAGTGGCCCCGCCGCGCAACTTTGGGTCCGAGCGTTTCAGGTTGTCGACATCAGCACTGAAACCCTCTATTTTCACTTTGGCAACATGGTCTGCTTCAAATTGCTTCCAGCTTTTATGGCCTTGAAGACTTGTATCTTTGCTTCTGCGACCCTATCCGACTTGAACATCGAGGCTATCCAGTTCATCTCCAATGACTCGCCGGTTCTCTCTCGCAATGGCCACACACGAATGCGCTTACATTTTTTGCCGAATTGGTCTTTTGAAGACTTATATAGCAAGCGGGTACATCTACTTCCTACCAAAATGTATGTCGGTGTCCTACCCCTCAGCTAGCTCGTTGCCTACTAGCCAAAAATCGCGAGGTCGGATGACGATAGAGCCAGGCAGAAATCTGCAAGGTGTCCAGTGTCCAGTAGATAAGATTTTTCACCATAAATTATGATACGGATATATGTATAAAAAATACATTTTACTCATCAATAGGTATTACTATAATTACTTGATTTCTTATAGACTGAAAAAACCCATTGTTGTGTATAAAACTCATTGCAAGGATACAATAAATTAAGCGATTTATATCGTCTAATTAATACCTGGATGTTTAAAGAACATTTCAATATCATCAAAAATTTATAAAGTCAGATGTCATTAAATCGATGTTATGCATTAGTCATTTTCCTATCATTTTTCTATGATCTTCATTTTAACTGAAGAATCTTTAAAATATGACTCTTTATTTTACCTACATAAAAGGAAGATGTTTTGCTGTCTCCTTAAATTTAATGGATCATAAAAAAATTCATGAATGATACTGAATGGAATTTTTTACATAGATAGCACTTGACTTATTCCGTTTTGATTTCCCATAATCAAGCATATATCTGAATAATTTTATAATGTTACTTATAAAAATTGATTACATAAATTTGATGTGATTATTTTATTTTTTTGAAAAAGAAATATTCGGTGGATAGTTTCAGTGTGTTAATATGAAGCTACAATTCAAGATCAATCACGGATATGCACATATATAAAAGCATGAGGATGTATTTTATGAGCATTTGATGAAAATTTGATTCTTTTTATTAATTGTAAGATTATTACTATGATTAAAATATATGTATGACTAATAAAGATTCAACTTGAACAGACCACATTTTATAAATTTCCATATAATTTTATTCTGAATAAATATAGATATCATTATTTTTATTAGATGTATAAATATTATTTGTATCTAACTAGGATTTATCTTGAGTGTTAAAAAATACATATAAAGCATCTCAAATGTAACTTTGCATACAACATAGTGAACGCATTTCATTTTGAGTACTATTCAACTATGTAATAATCGTACATTATCCTTAGCAGCTTAGTATAATATAAAGATACCATATGTGGAGAATTCCCCTTCCATTATAATTTAGGTAGAATATGGCTCTGGAATCATACAAGAACTCCCTGAATATCAAATGAACTAAATTTCGACATCGAAAATTCACGACGTGATACGACTGATGGTCGGATTTAATTCCAAAAGATTCGCAACCCCATTCCTTCACTCAAAAAGCAATTAGAAGTTAAAATATATTATTGGGAGAAGATCCGTCCTCATACTCATCCGCTCATACTTAATGACTAAAAATCTATTCCTCCTTTCCTTCGAGAGCATAATTTAAAGGCACCAACAACAACTTGCGGTACAGTTCTAAGGACCAGGTCCATGATAATGATAATATTAATATTACTCTAGTGGGCAAGATGTTGTTCCACTGAGGACCAAGGCCGTTTTCGTCCTCAGGTGTGGGTGGGCGTGGAAAAGAGTGACGTTCGACCTTTTGATCAGGTGTAAGAACGTTTTACGAGCGAGGTCATGTCGCTCAGTTCGAGCCATAGAATGAGGTCTTTTCATTTTCGACGGGTGACATATAAAGAGTATATACGATTTTGCCGACCCCTTAGTGGTTTCGAAGCACCAGAAAAAATCTGCCTAAGCATTGAAGTGAAAAATGTCGAAGGCAGCATAACGCTTTGTGTCATTGAATACTTCAACATCATATCAGCACCTGACAGTATTCTTACACAAATAAGTAATCAGAACAGATAGACAGATAGACACTCGACTACTCTTTTCCTCTGCAGCATTATGCATCATCATCGTCTGTCTTGTCTACATGAAGTCCTCAAAAAGACAAAACAATGGGCTCGCCTTCATACTCCACATGATTCCCCTCAGATTTACTACTACTACTCCTACTACTCAGGCTCGGCATCTATCCCTTGATCTTCCCCATACACTCACTACACGTCGGCAAACCTCCGGCCCTAACATAAATTACACTTAATAACGAGTATCTGGGGAGCGTGACAAAAGGGAGCTGGCCATGTATGATACATGGCGTTGGGCGATACTTGGCTCGGCTTGTTGGGCTGGGCTGGGCCGGGCTGGCTGGATAAGCATGCTATGTTGAACTGTCTGCTGGATAGGAGAGGGGAGGGTGTCATCGAGTAATGTACATCTGGATGAACAGGGAGGGCGGGAGCATCGTAAAATAACTGGGAGAGGGGAAAGGTGTGGGGCAGGGCCAGAATCTTAGGGGCCGTGATGTGGACGGATACAGGCCAATGAGAACCGGTCTTCTAGATCTCAAGCAGCAGACCAGAGGGGTCTAAATCACTGTAACAATCATACTGGAGCAGCGCTGAGGTGAGGGCGCATTGATGCTTTCATTCTCCGTGTAAAGAAGTTATTTGGTGGGCAAGCTGAAGTAGTTATTTGGATGGGCAAGTTGGTTCAAGCCAACAAGCAAACAAGGATGAATGAACTGCATGCGGGTGATGATGATGTGGGGGTAGTGAGTGAGTGGTGCATGAATCGATGGATCTATTCGATGTATCCATTTACCCTCTGGCACTGTAGGGGCAATCAATCAATCATGTATGTATTGTGGTCTCCTTGTCCAGCGAGTCGATCATGTTGAGTAGAGTGACAATACCGATACAACGAAATCCCTTATTTTAGTGGTCGCTGATTCCTTCCTCTTTTTCTTCATGTAGAGTCGTTATTTGGTGGTCGCGGCGTTGGAAGTATCATCACAGTAAACCCGATGAAGCGAATCATGCGCCAGAGTGAAAATATACCTGGTCCCGGCACTGTGACAATAGAAAGGGTATAATGAATCATATATTTCCCTGATCAGATGGATTTGCATTGGTGCTTTCATTCTCCCTGTACAGTCCATTTTTCCTGGATACGACATGTATAGTAGCAGATCACACAGCCCTACTGTACAATATTAAATTGCGATTTGGATAATCATGTATAAACTGGCCTTGGATCCGTGCGAGCATGTTTTGATCTCAGATCTACCTTACACTATACCTGTAGTGATACATTCGCTTCGGTACAAAATCACAATCATACACTCAAACTGATGTTGAATAACAGACGACAACAGCATGCCTATTTTATATTCCCTCATTTCCTCTAGTCGGTGAATTTTTCTAGCCCTAGATTTTATGCCTGTTAAATTGCCCATCCCCTCCCTTCATGTAGTGAACGGTTCAGGCCCAGCCGATCCAATCTCGACTCGAGCAATCAAGTCGTGAAATGCTTTCAAGTGTCGATGTCATATCTCCTCATGATTCTCTCCGACCTTCTTTTGCAAACTGCCCTCGGATCCTACTGTATAATACGGGATCTTGGAACGAAACGTCGACTTTCAATCAAGGCACCAGACAAAGCGTGTGGATGGTCTGAATAAAACATTAGCTCAAATCACTTGTTGCTCGTAATCTTCCATTAGACGAGACGGGACGGGGCAGTATGCCTCCGTTGTTTTCTGTCAAGGGCTACTACTGTACGCGTCTCCAAAGCACAAATGAGAAACATGAATGCGGGAAGGTGACGAGCTGGAATGGTGGATCACCCGAGCACGCATGTGGTAGATCGTTCCCACAGCATCAATCACTCGTTTCTACCCGTACCGTCTTAGCTAGCTAGCGGCAAGCAATTGAACTCTGGGGTGGTAGACGATACGCAGACGAAAAGTTGGTGATCCTGTTGTTGTTGCTGCTTCTTCTTCTGCTGCGGGTTCTCTTCACTCTCCCACATGCAAACGCACTCTAAATGATTTCCGCATGAGGTGGTCATGGACCGTCCTCAATCAAATGCACATGAAGATTCAGAAGATCTGAACTTAATGGTATACAACACACATACGGTTCCATCCATCCATCCATCCACGCAAGCATTCAATCCCTTGAGGCCTGCAAAAAGGGCTTGCTGCATCTTGCTGCAGTTGCTGCTGGAACTAGTATTCTTTCCCGTCTCTCTCTCTCTCTCTCTCTCTCTCTAATACACGCAAATCTTGAGGTGGACGATAGACTCGACGGACGTGCAAAAGATGAAAATACGTATAAACTGAAGGGTCGCGGTCTCGAGATCGAGCACAAGGTCTGATGGAACACGCAAAGGCAAAGGAGGGGTGGGGGTTGGGGTGGCCCGGGGTGCTCAAAGGGTGCGGACATTAGTGCGTTCCGTCACGGCGATTTTCTTGAAATGAAATTCACCTGGCTACATTTATGTGTGAAGAAATCGGGCATCAAATCAAGCCGGAAATAAGTCAAATGCGCACAGGTATGGGGAACCGGCAGGCAGGCAGGCAGTCGGCAATCTTTACTCCTGGCGCTATTCAGGAGGTGTACGCCATGGGGTGTCATTTGCGTCCTGGCATAGCTATGGCATGAAGCAAACATGGTGCAGGATTTATTCTCGACGAAAGATACATGTGGACGGTCAAAATCAGAAAATCATATCTCGTAATGTGCCTTGTCTGCTAGGAGAGCATTGGCATGGATACCAGCAGGGAGTCCAGGAGCAGCAGCATGGGCTCGTCGTCGTTGTTGCCAATCCGGTCAAAGTTAAATGATTTCGTCCATGACCACCGAAGGAACCCGCATGACAATGACAAAGATTCTTTCTCCCTTCATTGTGTTTGTTTGTACACATGCAACAATTGTGCCACCAATCTCTTTCAGTCGGTCGGTCAGTGAGTCAGTCAGACTGACAGATAGCAAGTCAGCAAGTCAGGCAGTCGTACGCCTTTCTCTCCAGGGTTTCGTCAAATCGCCCATAATCCTCGCTCCTTCTTTCAACGTTCTCGAAAGAATTTCTTTTCTCTCGTGAGGCAAATGATATCTTGTGGTCAATTATAGAAGCTGCTCTTCGGCTACACCCTCGGCCGCAACCCCCCAAAATGAGTGCTGGCTATGATTGAAATGTTTCCATGCCATGACATGCTCACTGCACTGCCGCACCCTCCTGCATAGCATTGCTGTGCCTTCTCATTGCATGGTTGGTGCATTGGATTGCATAGTAGATCAACTGTCAGGTGTCAAGCACTCCAGTTGTACCTTATGTTCCCTGAGCTCTCGTCAAACCGGCCCCCCAATATCTCTTCCTCCCCAACCCTCCTCTGAGTCCTCTGAGACTCCTCTCCTCCTCTCCAGAGACTTCTGCTTCTTCTTCTCCTTGTAACTCCTGTTGCTTCCTCCGCCTTCTTCTTCTTCTTCGGCTTCTTTTCTAGGCTGGTACAATTCGGGGCAGAAAGACTGGGATCTTTAATCGACTTTCCCTTCTTTTTGCCTTTATGGAATTCAAATATTTGTTTGTTGGCAATCATCATTCAGTAGCTACTCGCGGGCCAGCCTATGCTCATCCATTCTTCTTCGTCGATCAGTGATTCAGCCAAAGCTCGGAAAGTATGAAATAAATGTTCGAATTGTCGATCAACTGTCAGGTGTCAAGCCCCAACAGTACTCGTACGATTTGTTTCCGAACCTCGCATTTAAGATTAAAGTGTCAAGCTTCTCGAGAAACACATACAGTACATTTACATGTCAGTCTTTACTCTCACGCATATCGAAACTCGTGTTGTACAGTCCAGTCCAGTCCCAGTGGTACATTAGCGACGTTTTTTTCACCTCGTCCGAGCTTCCGCACATTGACTACATCCCATTTCCGACCCCTCGCTCATCATCACTACCGAGTGATGATGAGCGAGGGGTCGGAAATGGGATGTTGACGTTCAATGGGATGTTGCACTTCCTCAATATCCCGAGTCTCGACGACCCATGCATCCAAGCGGCTATTACAAACAAAGCCAGAACGGTTGAGCAATGAACCAATAATTCCCTGATCCAATCACTATTGCTACAGCCGCTATCACTACGAGGTAGTTAATATTGTGGCCACTTACTTTCTGGCATGCTAGTACCCATGAACATCACTTTCTGCTGCGTTTTTTTGTGAGCGTGATTTCTATTTTTCTGCTACCTCATACTTTGATGTCCTGATTCAAGGCTTTTTGAACCGCACCGGAACTCCGCCTAGCCAGCTGCCGTAAGTCTGACAGCATTTCGTTTTTGAACTGAAACATTTCGTTAGTTGTGCATTTGATTGTAACTTGAGAGAATGATAAGTCTCTCCCAGCGCATTTGGCATCTCTAGAGGTTTGGCGTTCAAAATCCATCATTGAAATGATGTCGGAGTCATGATGGACCTTCCTGGCCGAGTCCAATGACCTACTGTACAACGTCGAATTGCACACACATGAGGTTCGTTCAACAACCCTACCTTCCTTCCATACCTTCTCTATCGGGGTACATGCCATTTTCTACAATCCCGTTGCATGCATGTCCCACTTCGTTCTTCTTCTCTCATAAACTGTAAAACTCCAGGCCCTTATGACATCCTTTCTTCGTCCTTTTTTCTAGAACTACCTTCAATTGAATGACTATGATATGATCACAATTTTATCCATTAATATGTATGCTGACTTGTGAAGCATTACGTAACGACTGTCGAAAGAATTGATTATCACATGCATTAACCTACAATATTCTACAATTTCTTCAGAAGCTCTTGTTCTGAGTATGTTCCTGAATCCACATCCGAGCCAAATCGAAAAGAAAAAAATGAATAAACTCTGTATGAAGCTTTTAGATCGAGTGGTTAACTTAATAACATGATCACAGTCCGTAATCTAAAAGTCTTGAACTTTTAGCCCGTCAAATCATTTGATTACGTGTGACAGCTAAAACGAATTTGAGGATTTCATGGAAAATTCATCGTGTTGAACGAAGATCTTATTTATTCATTTCTTTAAAAAAAAACTAAAGATTTTGGAAATACTAAATAATTTTAATATTGAAGTTTTAAGCGAATTTAAGTTTAAAATCATCATCATCATGAAATATTTGGTTTTCATGCCTTGTTTCCTGTCTCTCGTAAATAACTTTATACAGATATGAGTATATACTTGCCATAAACCTATAATATGATCATCCGAAACCATTAATTCGTAATGTATTGATGTAAAATCAAACGCCTTGTGCAAGTGACTAACTCCGAGTTATTCATAACGTCAAGAGTACCCTTCACAACATACAAACATATATATATCTATATCTATCTATATAAATGTAATTTAGATTTCAAATTTTTTTCATGAGTTTCAAAATTTTATCATAAAAACTCACTAATTACATAAGAAATAAATATCATATTTTTACATCATAAAAATATATTATTTATTCTCTTATCACTAAAAACTTTTAAATAAAATAAAACATGTACGATGATTAAAAAAATGAAAGAGACGTCATTTATTTATTTAAAGAAGTCTTACTTCATCCGTAACTTAACAATAGATCTATGTCCACAAACTCACTGGCATGATATGCATCTAGCAGATTTGAGCTGTGACTATTGCATTATCTACTTTATATATACGAATACATGGAGCTTTTGTGAAGTATGAATTCAAATCCGGTTTCGATATATCAACAATTTTCTTTTAACCATTTTGCCGTATATATCTATATAAATGATCAAGATAAATAATACACCAAATAAATCCTCTCTTTTATCGACATATGGTGCTGAGCTGTACCACACTATGAGAAAATCGGATGGAAATTTTTAGAAATATCTGCTGAATTTCGAAAAAATGAAAATTAATAAATTGAGTAATTCTGAAATATTCATTCCTTATTTATGAATTTAAAAATATCGATCCGAGTTTAATCATGTGCAGAACGAGAAAGAAAAATTTGAGAAGACAAAATATATTGAAATATCGCTTTGAAACGGATTTTTAACTCCAGAGAAAGAGCAAGTCTTTGATAACAATATAATCTCTTTTATAATGAGGGAACAATTAGTGTATCTTAATCCTCAATCTCACCTAATCATGTAATGCAATCAATTCATCATTTTAAAAATTAAAAGGATGAACTGATATGCTTACTTATTTAGTTCAAAGGCAGGCTGTGTGTATCCCTACACTAATTTTGAGTGTAGAATAAAGAAATAAAGAAATCACAAAACATTACATGAGGCGCATTCTTACTCGTTAAATGTACTTACTTTTTCACTCGTCGCGAAAACATCAATTTAAGATACGGATTTGTAAGAATATCGAATTTCTTTCAAGTAATCCACGATACCATGGTAATTGCATCTGGCGAGGCAATTCTGGTCATGGGACTTGATATTTCACCTTGACTTTTGGTACAGTTCATACGATTCACAGTTTCATGTCAATGATGTAGCAGTTGAAAGTCTACATTTTCTATTGCAACAAAATACATTTCAATTATGCAAACTTCACTTAAAATCTCTCTAACATATTCCGGTTTAGGTTCCCGCAGAGCTTGATCTGGTATTACTATATGAGGTTACTTTCTGCCAAACCTTGGGTCCCCGGGATAGCTATCGGAGCTGTATATTTCCGGTAGCTTGTATTAATTACGACCTTCTATTTCTCTGTTTTTCCTTCTTGATTCTCCATAGTCTTGCAGCTACCTAAATGACGCTGACCGAACATCAAAACAAAGAACCATGATAAAACGAAAAAGTTTAATTTGGAATTTTAACACAAATCACCATGAGATTAACATCTCCTATGAGGAAAACTAATGTGGAGCCATCTACATAGGGGCGGAGAGGCTTTTCTGCTATTCTATGTCTTATTGAGTGGATATGCAACATGCTTAATTCGTAAGCCAGTTAATTATACATATATGTACATCCATACAATTATAGACGATCGAAATGAAAATCCCACGCTGGTCAGATGTTGTCTCCGTTATTTTCAGTTTTCTCATTACAAGAGTTTTGTTAAATTTTAATAGAAGAATGATACTGCATACTCCTTAACGTGTCTTGTTTCAATACTAGCACATCCCACCTTCTAAACTAGGAGAAAAATCTGAAATTGCCGTTGTCGAGAAAGTGAAGATCAGGAGTGGAAGTTTATGAATATGACATGATGAAAGGTTGGAATTTTGTTGGACGAAAAAGCTTCATGCTAAATTTTGTCCTGAATTGAAATTGATCACTGTTGTTAAACACAAAACCTATTTGAAATGCGTACTACCAGATTCATGTAACCTTCATAAGAAAGAGCAATATAGGTTTGTTATAAGAAAATAAACATGGATGGATATTTTGATCTGATATCATATTTATGTGTGAACATTTCATGTGGCATAGAAAATATAATTCATGTATATGAATTATATTTTCTATATACGCCTAAGTTTCATTAACATTAAACTCTTTTCTGGAAATTTCTTTTGTAAGTCGGTCTATTTCTTCTTTTCCTTGGGCTGTGCCTTATAGAACATGACGTACTAATTTGATCCATGTGTTCGAAAAGTCTGAAAATCTTGTTACATAAGAAGGTCATTGCAGCCAGCGAGATGTTCTTTTCATGTGGTAGACATTTGGATGATCTCATCTTACTGTAATGAAGATTCTGGTCGATAAACATGATGAGTTTTGGAAAAAAGGCGAAAAAAGGCGATGGAAAGTCCTGCTTCGCGAAGGTCAAAATTTGTAACCTGATGAGAAGATATGGAATATAAAGTGATATGGGTAGCTCTAGATACTCTACATACCGCCACGGCGCCTTCAACATGCAAACCATCAGGCCATCATTCCAAATAAGTCAAGGCTGTCATTTCGCTCGCTTTTCCGCCCTCCCTCCTCACGAGCAAATCAGTCGAAGTCAACAAATCAAGTCCAAGTCCTCGTCTTTTAGCATGTCTTCGTGTGAAAATCTCTCTCTTAGAATTATTTTAATCATGAGGGAGAAACAAACGAAACGAAATCTCCGAGTCTTTTCCCCCTTAATGCTATTGGCAACTGAGAATCCAAGTTTTGTCGTGACCAACAAGATTTATTTTTTTGTTTTTGTTTTTCTTTAAGGATTATGATGGGTGCTCAAGAGCTCCCATACTCATTTCATTTGGAAAAGAAACTGATGACACACTTTTTCATGCTTTCCACCAACCATCCAAAGAACTAGATCTGGCTTGCAACAAAAATTGTCAACCACACAACTCTATGCCCCAACACTGCTTTACGAGATTTTTATCTCGTGGTAAGACGAAGCTGTCGGAGTACCTAAACTCTGCTGTAGCCCACTACAGTAGATGAGAACCAACTTGGAATGATTGTGAGCTTGACCCCTGGGGCCTGGGACAAACAATAACTTTGCTCGGTAAACAACAAATGGCCTCGGGCCCTCAGTCGCATTGAATTTGAATTTGACGAGGGCCCAAAAGGACACTCATTCTACCCACAACGAATCCACTTCGTGTCTTTCTCGACCTTGGATCGGTTGGTGGGCCTCATGTCACTAGTGCATAAGGGAAGAGTACACTCATGAGGAGTTATTTGCGAACTTGGAAATTAAGCTGCGAATTTAGGCAATCAAGCTCCCTAGGGGTTAAGAAAAAAACACAGGTGGGTCACGTTTCATTTCATGCCTTGTGACGACCGTGAACACATTTCCACGTGAAACGAAGCTCGGTGGTGGCATATGATGGAACCAGGATCCATCTACTCCAACATGAAGAGTAGCATCCAGTCCAAGGAGGCTCCTGGGACTTTGTAATCTAACCTGGTTTTTGCCATCATCCACCTATGTCATCATGTCTTTTGCAAGCTTTGTCACTACTTAGATCCCCAGATATGGAATCTGCATGCATGAACAAAACTTGGCAACATTTGTTATACATTTGGCACCATGGCAACTGCTTGGGTCGCCATGACACGATTTATCTTCATGATTCATTCTGTTGAGTGAGTAGCATGGCGGTTGAAAGTTGGTTGCTTCTCGGAGATAGTGTATCCACCTTTTGTTTGTTGCGATTAAACTAATCTCTTCGTTCGGACATCATGGTATAGTCAGAAGGATAGAACTTTGGAACTTAGCTCTAGGTAGAATATTCATTTCTCTTTCCTTACATATTGATGACATCTTTTGGGTGGTTTCGTCGAGATTCCTGCGAGGCCCACTTCTTCTCATGACAACTTTTTCTGAATATACGAGGAAATTATATGACTGAAGCAGAAAGGTAAAGTGGACTACACCTAATATTTAAAACATAGTGCGCTTAATCATCATTTCAGGTATAGGAATATATTTTCGTAACGTAAGTTGATGTGTTTTGTTGTGGCCGATCGTTTGATGCATTCGTTGTTTATTACTGATTGGATGCAGTATTTAAGTAAGCTGATATTTGGATTTTCAAAGTCTTGTGACGAAATAAGGAAATGGAAAGAGGTCAAGGTAGCATATCCTTTGTCGTACTCGGTGTATATGGAATAACTTAAGGTTTCATAGAGCGTAGTGGCAAATTCTATACTTTAGAACTATGTGGAATCCTATTTTCCTTTTTGCAAGAAAAGAAAGACTTAAAATAAAAATAAAAATCGACGATCTCTAGAATCTGGAACCTCTTGAACAATGCGTTATCGAGCTTCCTCAAGGACAATTTCACATCTAGAGCCATGAAGTGTATGGAGCTGCTCTTATTGTGGATATTTTCTACTTCTGGAAACTCCTGGCTTCCATAATCTATAACTGTCATGGTAAAGAAGGTAAACTTGTCATCAAAACTAAAATTGGAAATAACCAATCCTCCCCTTTTCATTTCTAGGGGTAAGGAACGTATAATTCCTCACGATGGAATTCAAATAGAGCTGAAACAGCATTACCCTCTATCATATATAATCACAAGTTATTCATTGATTAGTTTCAAAAATTCCTTCCCACTTATATGGTGGGTTTTCAATCACATAGATACTCCACACTAGTATTCAGAATGCCAATGTTTTAGTTGATTCTCTTAAGATTGTGTCATGTGTTTACAAGAGGTTTCTTTCCTTAACATGAGCTGATTCTTGCTACTACCGCCACATATTAGGCTAATGAGGCACCACGAGCCTGGTCAGAACTCTATGTATATTCGGACAAGTGTGGTTCTTACACTTCTATGGTTTGGAATTAGCATGGGGGAGATAAAAAAAATAAAAATACTCACTTTTTCTCTTTTACTTTGGTCGGTTACTCTTGTGTGGTTGTACTCATGTAAGCTCAAGCACTACCATAGGATGAGTGTACAGTATTTTCTGCAAAATATTAATCACAATTCTTTTTCGAACAAAATCTGTTGATCAATTTAATGAAGTGTTTTTGTGTAAATAAAGGATTTTTAAATAAAAAAAGAGGGGCAATATATTCTTATCGCTGCTCACAATACGGTCAGTAATATCTGTCCAAGACATATACGATAGAGGTGTCATATCCGTTATTTACGAGATCAATCAGTTCATAAACATGCGATATGGCATTTTCACATCCCCGAAAGCATCAAAAGTTTTACTTTGGATATTACTTCACTCTGAAAGAAGGACTCGCAAAAATTCGTAGAAAAATTTCTTTAATTGAATCCAGAGCTAAGGTACCAACAACTAGGTCATCATTCACCAGTTTCACCAGTTCAATGATCACACATATATGGAAGATTCCTTCGATTCTGGAACCTTTAAATCATTAATAAATGGACGACAGCCTTGTACATGCGAGCATCGGGTAAGGCTAGATAGATGAGACCTGCTGCCTCAACATTGCTGACTTCGCCACCTATCCAGTATCTTTCCCCAAAAGACGACATCAATATCCTCAATCAGAGAAATCCTACTTCTCAAATGATTATAGGAAAACGAGGAATGAGGAAAAAAGCCGAGGGTCTGGGAGGGCTGCCGGTAGCGAAAGCGGACAGGCCGACTTGAATGGGAGCATCAGGAGAAACAACATGACATGACGTGGTTCGATCCAGAGTAGAAAGAAGACCGGGCGCGCTTTGTGGCTGCATGCGAAGCAACAATCTACTTGCGCATATAAAAGCTGGGAAATGAGATGAGTTTGGCTGGCTATGTATGGGCATATGTTGGAGAGCGGGTGTCATCCTCTTAGACTGGACTATTTGTAATTATATTTCTGCCTGGAAGCGGAGCAGAACAAAAATAAACTCCACTTCCGACCTCCATCATCATGTCTTATTCCTTCCCTTCTCTTCACTCTTCACATCATACGGGTTCGGTCCTGATACTTTAAAACTCCAGATAGTTGGCAATGCTTTTCAGCTCTGAATAAAGGTGATCCAAATATATTATTTGTGTGTAAGTTTTTTCCCTATGGTGGCCTAGGTTTTGGATACCATGTAGGGCAAATGATTTGATGAGATGAGAGGATAGAAAGGACGTGGGATCACTGCATGTCGTAATTGCTGGTCGAGAAGTGGTGAAACCTGTTTTGGTTTTGAGGGGGTATGTGAACCTCACCACTTTGCACTCGTAAAGTCTAAACAATGAACATCGAGATGGTTCTCCGACCTTTTCTATACACCTTCGAACCTTGAGTTTACATTCCGATCAAGGTAATATACCTTTGATCTGTGTGCCAACACATGATCTCCTCAATGTTTGTTACAAGAAGAGGCCGAGTGAATCAATGCTGATTATAGTTTCTCGGCCCCGAACAGTCCCATAGATCCTCACGTGCCCAGCACTAATCCCCTCACAAGTCGAACTTTTCATTTTGTATTCACCTCGCAAACATGTCTCGTATTCCAAGAGCAATCATAACGAGATTTCAAACTATATCATCACGAATCCCACGTGGAGCGAAGATGCCCTGTGGCAACGTGATTATCCGAGTGGAACCATCAATCAATATTTGGGTATTTTAAAAGTCGAGGTGACAAATCCTTCAAGGTTTGCTTCCTGGCGATTTCGATATTATCCAAATTCGTAGCATAGGGATGATAGGAGACCTATCATTTTCAGGTAAATAAATTGTTGTTTTGTGGTTTGCTATGAGTGGCATTTTATGGAGGAGAAGCCGTATGTTCTGCATGAAGGGCTTCTCCGAAGAGGAATAAGAATGACAACGAAAGACAAAGAACCCCACCCACGAGAAAATCTCCTCGACTCCATTGAATGACTCATTCCTGGCTAGTCTACCTTGAGACCATATTAAACTGCTCATAATCAAAGCGGAGTTAGAAAAACTAAGGTAGCGGTGGGTGACCGTTACGTAGGAGCTTCATTAAATTGGAGTTTTGGGTGCATGTTGTTGGCCATCAGATCCCATAAGCGATACACTCATCCTCCATTCTCAATCAAATTGGCAGGTCACCTCTCTCATGCAAAATGTTGCACCCCAAATTCATGCATATGGTGCAGAGTCTACCGTTTTTCCTGCACCATTTATTCAACTCGCCTGTTAAATGTTTGCATTGATGACTTCATGCTGGGGTAGGTAAAACCTGGAGGAATTGAAAAAAATTCCTTTTTGTGACCTGGAATCCTATTGCTTCCCTTTCATAAGCAAATGTAATTTAGTATTCAAATTCTCGATCAACAAAGCAATAATGGAGAGAAAACTTTAATTAGTCCAGTGATATCTTAATCAGTGAGTTTTTTCCGGGTTTATGAGGTAGGAATGATTGCCAATGCAACTGTTTGGATAAAATATTTATTTGAGTTGAAAATTTTCTTTGTCTGAGGAATGTCATGCTGAAAAATTTATCCCCGAAAAAACTGCAAAGCTCACCTCATCGTTTTAATTACATTCAGACATAATTATCTGTTGCATCGTATCAATGACAAATTATCTCTCTAATCAGGTTTTAACACCAAGAAGATTCTTCTCATATAAAAAAACTACGATAATTTATTTTGATACAGGAGATGTAAAAAATGTATGAACTAATATGTTCGCTGAGTAAATATGAAAATTTTACACTATCGTTTGGATGCAAATGATTTGAAACCATTTATCCGAAAAACTTAAGTACAGTACTAGCACCGCAGATCTCATTATTTCTCTAGTGTTACATGATGGGACACAGGCACAAAGTTCTCAAAGGAACATCGGATACAATCTAATCACATAGTGCTAGATTTTATCCAGATTCCTCTACTCATGACAATGTTAATTGTAAGGTCACATTTAGTTGGTTCCATATTCGCTGGCTCATTTTAGCAAGTTCAATTTTTGCATATACGGAATTTGATATTCAGAGCAAGAGTTTGAATTTGTACATGAGAATTAGTCCTCTTGCTACGAAATTGAAGAACAAAATGAAAAAGAGTTAAAATCCTTGCAAACGGGTTTCCCACTTTTTTCTTAATGTTTTTAAAAAAATCATGCAGAAAGAAAGGATCCGACATGTGGCATTTAGGAATGTCTGCTGACATAATATCTTTCCTCACTGATGTTTTACTTCAGAAAGGAATCATAAACCATGAAACATAATTATCGAGAGGGAGAGAGAGCGAGAGTTTAAACAAGTTTGACATGCTACTGATATTCCTTTGTACTCTGAAACGATTACAAAGTATAATAACAAAAGGGATTCCTTTGTACTCAGAAACGCCTTGCACGATTGCAAGGTTGATATCAACCCTTCAAAATTATATAATGGATTACAATAATGATATATTTAAGACTCCGGTGCTCAGGTCTGTTGCAAAGCTGCTGTTCCTTCTTCACATTATTGTCGACATGATCAGTGTCTTGTGGTAATCTAAATCCCATTGAATGTACCCCTGAAACATGAGAATTTCAGGAGAATAGCTGTTGGTCCTCGAGGACAAGTGTCGTTTTAACCATTCTATTTACTTCTTTCCCTCGTGACGAACCATCACTTCAAATGGACTACACTCAAGATTTACTTTTGAAATTTAAAATTAACTTAAGTCCCAAGAAATGAATACAATAAGTTCAAATGATTATGAATACCCATGAAACTGTTTTCTGGCCAAAGTAATCATAAACAATCCAGCTCGAAGTTCCAGATTCAGAGGATTTTTTTACGTGAACAGAGGTTGGACAAAAAAAAAAGGATTAAAATTCAGAAAAGGAAAGAAGATAAAAATGATATATTTTTTCTCTTCATTGAAGTTTTGTTTTCCCAATAAAAATGATTATTAGAATTTGTGAGAACACAATTTGGACAAAGAAAATTCAATCAGATGACTTGGAGAAAAGCGTATCATGGTTAATGTGTTTTTTCTCATGCTTCAGGGTCTGTCACTGTCCATGGGGGAGTGCGGGCTGCCAACAGTGGACAGACCGACAGCCAGAGGGTGTTAACGAGCCATTAGTGTCGGTTTCGTACTCTCGTTTTGAATCACGTCCGACTAAAGAAAGGCGAAGAAAAACCAGGAGAAGGCGAAAATAATAAAATAGAGAGCATAATATGAGGCCCAACTTATTCAATCAGGCCTGGCTTCGTACAAATTTCGTGCATTGACGTATCGAGTACCAACTCCTTCTAAACATATCCCTTCTCGTTGTGGTTGGATCCCAAGTACCTATCACTCTTTACTTTGCTCTGCATTCTTTTAACGGATTTCTTTTGGCTCCGTACCAACAGTGGGCATGAAAGACGAGAGGATAAGGAGGTATCTAATAATCAATCACCGGCTCCCTCCCTCTCCCAAAGTGCACAGCCCAGCAGATAGGAAGGCATCTATCCCTATCCATCTTTCTTTCTATTCATTCAGTCAGTCAGTCATTCACCAGGCAGTCAGTCAGTCAGTCAGTCAGTCAATGTCAATGTGAATCAAAAGAACAGAGCCTAACTGAACTGAACTTAGCACCAGGTACTTTTGATGGTTTGATGCAGTGATGTTAATTGAGGTTTAGTTGCGAGGTACGTATAATTAGGATAGGCAGGTCGGTGGGACTAATGGACTTGCTTCAATGCTTCCTCCATCAGCGCCAGTAAGTGAGAGACCTTCAGTTGCGGTTCAGTTCAAAGCTTCAGATCAGATGACATCAGGGTAGGTCAGGTCTGGCCAGACCAGCCCAGGCCCATGCCCATGCTCCCTCCGGGTCCAAGTCATTTGCTTACTCGCTCTCGAGAAGAGACTTGTAGTAGTGACGTAAAGAGAAGGGAAAAGAAGACAAGACGAAAGCACTTATTATCAAGGCTGGCTCGTTGACGGAGGTTTAGGGGGTTGTTTGGTCAGGAGGAGCAGCAGCAGCAGGAGGTGAGGTCGTAGAGGAAAAAGGAAGGAATCTCTTCACTGTGACCTGAGCGTTTTTGATCAGTGGTACTTGTTTATTCCGACCCTCCCTCTCTCCCACAGACAAAAGGGACCATTTCGAGTTCAATTTTCTCTTTCTTCTACTTGTGCTGCTTCTGCTGCTGCTCCTCTTCTCTGTCTATCTTTTTCTTGTACGTTTGATCAGGATGGCTCGGATTCGAACTCAGAAGAAGTCAAGTGCACTTCTGGACACGAGACCTTGCTAATTAGAGGTCATGTACCCGAGGTGAGCCTCATGCGCCTTGTAACTTATAGGAAGCTCATTCATTCAGCCAGAACTCAAGTGCTTGTCCTCGACGACTGATTGAGGCTGTAAATAAGTAGGAAATTGAATGTGCATTATGCGTGGTACGTTTATATTCCTTCAGAACAATAGACTTAAGTCCTACTCCTGGCTTCGCTTGCCCCCACAGACATGATAACTCACCTCTCCTCAATAGTAGGAGAGGACTCAGATGAGGCGAGAGGAGAGTTATCAAGCCTACGTCCAGGCATGAGATTAGGTTGTACTTACTACAACATGACAGCGTGAGCTTCCCAGCCATCTCTTACAGTGCAAGTTGGGAGGCGATTGCATCGAAGGTCATCTTCTCATGTACAAAATGCCCTTCGTGTCGACTGCTGATGCTTCTTCGTGAGCTATGGTGTCAAAAGTTTCAAGTTCGTTCACTTCTGCCTGTACCATCCCGATGGAGAAGCTAACTAATAATCCAGCAAATGAAAGTGAGACTGCAGACATTGAATGACCAATCTCAATCAAGCGCAGAAACCAGAAACAGAGCGAAGATTGGTACATGTGGTCGGTAAGGTCACTTATAGGACATTAATAAGTAACGAGGAGCAGGAGTTATGTCTCCGGGTTCAGAGTCAAGCTCCTAACGAGGGCGCATTGTGACTATTAGGCGCAATATTGCAAGCTATCTTTCAATTAGGGGAGCAGTTATGCGCATGTGGGCATGAATCCAAGGGCATGATTCGGTTGGTACTCTCAATCAGAATGTTGGTACTCGCTAGTCAAGGAATTCTTAATGTCCCCGGTGCAAAGTTCTTGGAATCTTTCCCCCCATTAACCACTGACTAGCTGCTGAGAGGAGACAGCAAATCATCGGTCAAGCGATTATGTCTTGGCTGGACCGGAGACGGAAGCGGTCGTAGTGCATTCGATCAGCAGAGAAGGGTGGTGATGTGCATTAGTAACTTCAAAGGTTGGGCTATGACTTCGAGCCTTTTTCCTCTGACGATTTGATCTACTTTGACAAAAACTTCTGAGTGATCGAAAGCATGGTTTTGAGGTGGAAGTGACATTTTCCGTCTCGTGGTCAGAGTGCTGAAGGTCAGGTCCACCTTGAGTAGCAACAACTGCAGAAGACTCTGGCCATTTTGAAATGATGTGTCAATGCACCGGGTCCTCGCGAAGCTTGAATTTTGTAAATGCCCAGACGATGTGCGCATCCGTCAAAGACTTAGACCATCCCCAACCCTATGCTCTGCAGTGCAGCTCATCTCTACACTGCTCTAGGTCAAAGACGCAAAGAAGCTCTCTCATGCATCGCCCATGATCAAATGCAAGGTGTCCTTTCCTAATAGTCGCAGCTTTCCTGTTGCGCAGGCCTGATCATCACATGCTCGTCTCTCGAATGGAAGATTCGATCATAGCTCCGTGGAGTGAATTTCTGTCCCCCCAGAATGGGAAGGCTCACGGACCTTTTGTGGCGAGGCTTAACCAGTTCTAATTCGAGCTTCGCTGCACATGCTCGTTTCTTTGGAGCTCGTCCTATGAGGGAATGTTTTTAGTTCAGAGCAGCGGGGATTGTGCGCTTCCAGTTCATAAGTCCATGAGGTGAACGGTGGTAGTTTGTTGTATAATGTGATTGTTGTACAGCCAAAAATTCAGACTGCGAGTACAAGCATCGGTCATGATACTGCAGAGCGTACAGTTGAGCGTGATTTAAAAGAAGGGTGGTACACCGCGGGTTAATTTTTATTACTCTGGTGATATAGCATGCGGGGCTTTTCAGTTTTATAACGAGAATAATGGTCTGGGAGACTGATCATGAACATTTCATCTTCGATTCGAGAAAGACGAGGAGAGGAAAGAAGAAAAGAAGATGAGCCCGTAAATTTTTTCGCCCGGAATTTAATAAGGAGAATCTTCAGCAGTGTGTCAACACTCTCAAGTGCTCAAGCTTTATACAGAATTACCTGCTTGACAACTGGCCGAAAGACTGTTCGTCTTTATCAACTCTTTTGGTGTGACCTTTATACCTTTTGTGAGCGAACTAGTCCACAAAACACCCATACTGTTATCATTGTCCACTAGTAATGGGCGTCATCTTCACTCGTTGATTGAGTGGAAACACTACAGCCAGTGCCCACATTCAAGTCACGACATTCAAATCGGCCTTCATGTGCCGTGTACAAACTCCATCTGCACTATGTGGGCTAACATTTGATTCTGAGGACTTTCGTCCTCCTGCGTCATCTTCCCCCCGACGTTTGACCCCAGAGCGACTACGAACCATGACCACAATTAAGCCAGGCCCTGTCCACTGTCCCTGTGCCTGTTGCCTACCTGCCTGTCTGTGTTGCAGTGGGTGGTTCACACTCGAACCAAAATCTCGATCTAAAACTGTTTCTTATTCACTCTCTGTCCCTCCGAGCTCTCCATCTGAACCGTAACTATTATACATCACTCTCGACTACCAGTTACTCATCCCCCCTGCTACCACCGTACGAACGTTTTTCTAACTCTTCCTGTCTCTCTCTTTCTTTCTCTCTCCTCGACTCAGACACAATAGTGATTCCACATTCTCGCTCTCTCTCCCTCTCTCCCTCTGTGTGGGAGAGAGAAGAAGAAGGGAGGAGGAGTTTAGATGGCTTTTGGATCTGCAGCTCACTGGATCTCACTCGACGTTGAACGTTCTCAACGGTGTTCACGATCCGATTGATATTCACGGCCCGGCAGGGTGGCTGGCCCACTGTGCACCATGAACAAAGCCATGACAAAGTGAGACGAGTATGCGACTGGTGACGACAAGATCGTCCGAAAGGGCCATGCGTTTCACTGATACCCACAAACGAAAAAGCTCGGCCATACGAGCGCAGATAAATGCCCCCATAATACGAGTGAGTCAGATGTACCGTAAGCAGCCGCACTCATATCCCATCAGGAAGTTTGTCACATGCACTAAAGCACCTCAATCTATTATACGTGTATAGTCGGTCGTACGAGTACAGAGCTCCACAGCCTTTCTCGCTGGGCAGAATGTACGTGAACAGAAGAAAAGACTAAAAGTTCGTCGCCTTTAAAGATGAAGTAGCTGACTGCAATCCGCGGTTTCAAATCAATTTTCCCCTTTCCGCTTTCCTGTTGTTCGTACTTGATTCTTCCCCGTTCCTCTGGAACGCAGGCCCAGGTGCTGACCGACCTCAGTTCGACATGCCTTCCTTCTTTCTTCTCACCTTCCCTGGCTTGCCCTTCCCTTACGTTGCTTTGCTTTGCCCTTCGTCCGCCTTCTTTCTTCATCAGGACGATGCACTGGTGCCTCCGGAGGCTTTCCTCCCTACAATCCCTTCCCTTCCCGTGCCTCTCCGGCCTTTCTGGTGGGTCCACACTCAAATACCTGAAGCCATATCGAGCAGGGCTCAGCAGGCTCACTTGCGCTTGAGTGGGTCCTCCGAATTATTCCCCTTAGCTGTTGACAATTTGCAAGTACCGATCCGTACTCCACCTGATCGTGTGCATGCTCCATGTAAGAAAAACACCACTTTTGAACCTCGAACTTCGAACCTCGTACCTTGATTCGTTTTCGTTGCTGTTGTAGTGTGTTGTGATGGGCTCGCATCACTTGAAGTTTCCAAGCTTCCACGGCCAGGACTTTCTCATTCTCGACTAAGAGGTTCCTTCAACTCTACGTGCTCGATCGTTGCAGTAATTGCCGCTTGCGTGCACTTTATATGCTTCGAGTGATGGCATTTTCGTTGGAAGTGGGTCGTGTGCGTCATTCCTTCGTGCAGGTGTGACATTCCGGCGTCCAAATTTTCCTGAATGTTGCTTGCCAAAACCCGAAAGAATATCGTGGTGAAACTTCGCAGACTTAGATGTGGCACCATGAAACCTGATCGTTTAATTCGTTAAGTTCTGCCACATCGGCGAGGCGAGGTTAAGAAAGTAGCTTCAAGTTGATTATGTCCGGAGATTTGAGCAATGGAAGGACTTACTCTGCCTGCGTTACTTATGAGAGAATCTTCATACATGGCAATGAAGGGCACAATGATAGAGAAGCTCTTGAACAACTAATCAAGAGGTGGGTCAGAGCTAATTCAGCGCTCATAGAATCTTCAAATGAGATGCATCCTCGTATGATCGTGTTTGCTGCTTGTCTTTGGCATGGAGGTTTTCGGGTACGTTTGTGCTCATGTACGACGCATAGAAATGTCATCTTTGACTTCTGATGTAGGTCTCACGTCAGGAATTCGCATTTGTGTACACCAAACATCGAGTTCCCGGACGTAAGGAACTCACTCATCCGACACGCGCAATGTCACAAGTCTAGAGGCATGACGAGTGTGTTTATTGACTAATGCGGAATTTATTGACACTCGAACATGCACTTTCAGGATTTTTTCATTTATACAGATTTCATATCCCTAGAAATCCCTACCTCTATCCAGAAAGATAGGGCAGAAATCGAAACAATATTTCATATCGAACTTCGAATGCTCTCGTTTTCTGGAATTGAATTTCGGAACTGGAGAGGAGAAAGCTCTGCAGGGTTTATAACCGACTACTGTAGAGAGAGAGAGAGAGAGAGAGAGAGAGTCTAGCGCATCAGGTGCCTACGATCGCTCACACGGGAATTCAATCTTCGTACGAAAGCCTTTTTGTGATGGAGAGCTCGTAACGAGGAAGAACAAAGAGGAGCCGCAGCTTCCACTCTAAGAAAAGGTCCGATCTATATAGAGGCATGGTCAGTTGCGGTCTCAGGCTTTTGGGTCTGTTAAAACACATGGGGGCATGATTCAACAAGCCCGCATGCGTAAGATTGTTTGGCGTTACACGTGAGTCCGCAGGGTGTGAACGGATCTGGGCTGGGTTCGCAAAAAGAAGCTCCCCCATCATCAGAGAGAGAGTAGTACCACATTAGGCCCCTCGAGCCTCGGCCCTCGGGACTCGCTCGTAGCTTCCCAACGAGCAAGCACACATGATGTACTTGCAACCCAACCCACCCTACCAACCAGCCCCAACCCAACACCTCCACCCCCCCACATCTCGCTGCAAATAAAAAAAGTAGTGTCGACTCGGAAATTTCCTTTCCTTTCCTTTCCTTTCCTTTCGTGCAGAGCTTAGCGGAGCAGAGGAGAGGAGCAGAGAGCAGAGGGAGTGCACGAACAGCTGCTTTTGCTTGCAACTCTCAGACTCTGAGCCTGAGGGACTGAGTAGCAGCAACAGGGCTATACGCAGAGGATGGGGACTGGCGATGGAGCACGGGGCTACTACGGTAAAGATGGGGGAACATCATGGCGGACAAAGGAGGTCAGACCCACCATCCCATCGCATCGCCCACCGTAGCTCCGAAAGGACAGCACATGATGCGAAGGGGATCCAGGGAGCGAGCGAGCGAGCGAGGGAAATGCTTCGGACGGGCCTCGCCCCTTCCCTTATCCACTTCTTGCATGCGGGCGTCCATTAGTGGGATGGTTGGCACCAAAGCTACACGCTCTCTCTCGTATGAGCAGTTATACCCTGGCCTCAAGAATTCATGCTGCTGTACCAGAAAAGGGTAATGAGAATGACTACGGGACGGCTCTGGCCTCAGCTCGAGACTACAGTAGCGCTGGCCTGGCCCCCGGCATGGTACGCAGATTCTCGACGGCTACTAGTAGTACCAGAAACGGACTTACTACAGAAAGCATTGTCATGGCAACAATGTTGTGAGTGCCTGGTCCCCAGTGGCCCGATGCCCGTGCCCGGTTCCTGGCGCCCTGTCTGAGCTGAAAAGCCCGGCAGCGAGTGCTCACTGCTCGAGCCTCGAACGAGTGCAGCAGGAGGCAGGCAGGCAGGCAGGCAGGCAGGAAGGGCGGGCTCGAAGAATTGCGTTCTCGTGCTTATGCCGTTGGGTGATCGGAGTTGTGGAACGCATGTCGCTGGGGGCCCGGGTAGGGCCAGGCAGCAGCCGGCGCGTTCACCACGTAGCGCAGGTTATGACTTGCTTGACTGTGTGGTTTGATGGTGCCTAAACTCCACCCCCAATTTGATTCCCTTTCCCATCAATATGGCAGTACTTTAGAGTCCAACTCTCCAGATTTGGTCCACGCAATTAACATCTCGAGACAAAAGTAGATCCTATTCTGATTCCCCTGCTTTTCCATCAATACATCGATTTATCGACTCCGGTAGCAGCTAACAAAAAGAATCTATGGAAGCCAGATAAAGCTGTCAAACATCCCTCTACGTGTCGGTTCCCATATCCTTGATGCGGGTGATTCGCCATCCATCAACTACTGTTTCTTTACCGCCTTCTCTCCTGGTCGGAAGTCTACCAACCGAGCAATTACTCACATTGGTGACTCTGCACATCGCAAACTACCACCTTTTCCCGAGTACCTAAAGAACTTGTTCGCCCATTCCAGGATCCTGCGACTCCTTTGCCCGGCAGGATGCGCTTAGACTTGCTTGAGCCAACGACAAATGCCACTGTTTTCAGAGCTTTCCAGCGCTTGCTGCAGTGGAGGTTTCCAAATCTTCTGAGCCGAGAGCGTATCCGAAGATTTCGATTCATGTCATGCGCAATTAAGGAGGCGAGATGGGCTTTTCGCATTGTACGTGTCTTCGACATCACAGCATGTCTGTCTCGCGAAACCATCATAATTTCCAGTTACACGCTCGAAAAGTTTTCACTGGCGTCGTCTTCTCTTGGGCACAACTGCGCCACTCCCTCCTCCTCCCAGGCCCGACATCTGAGGCGAGCCGAGCCGAGCTAGCCAGCTGATCACGGCCAAGTTCTATGCACGAGATGTCCTCACGGCCTTCCTTCGGCCCAGGCACAGATTCAAACTTTTCACTCGGAACCGCGACTGTTCCCACCATGGACCGCTGAACCCTGCGCAAAACAACCCGCAAGATTAAGAGGCCAGACAATGACTTGGCACTCGAGGAGTTGAATCTTCTACCCGCATCGCCTGCTCCAACGATCCGTGCCTTCCAGATCTTTCGTGCTTAGTCGATGGCTCGTCATGCACATTTAAGGGCGGACGGTTCACTCTACGAGGTGTCTGCACAGAACTGGTAAAGTTGAAGTTCGGGCCAAGGGAGTAATCGGCCGAGGGAAAATTAACGCCCACAATCTTCCATCCACTTGCAATAAATCCCACTCAGTAAGATCCATATGGCCAGGTGGTCAGATGTCAGATGTTCCTTTGGCAGTGAAGAACATCGGTGCTCACAGCCTTTGAACAGAAAAGGGATCTGATCCTGCAGAATTCATAATTGATACTTGGTCGTAGCGAACTTCCACCATTTCCAGATGTCGAGGATAAGGACACCGCTAGACTCAAGCGGGCCTGATTTTTACATGGAGCGTAAACAGTGCCGTTCACTATCTTGAACCCAAGACAAAGCAGATCTACCATGAAGACGCTGATCACGAGCCTACATGATACGAGCAAGACCTTCCGTGATCGCGAACTTGATCCTCGAGAGCATCTCACGCGTGTTCTTCGTCAGCTCTTTCACCCCTTGGCCCGGAAGATGATCATCCGTTGGGACTCACACGGTTTCGAGTCCAACACGATCTCTTCAGGGAGACTTATTTGGGATGTGGAAGCCTGTTACTTCTTTCCACGAAGCCCTGATGAGAACCATGGGCAGGCTCTTTTAGAATTTACCTGTCTCGGCATGGCTCATGCCACGGCTGGGTTCCGTGGGCGGACGGGCTTGTTCTATGGAGTTCAGTGGCGCCGGGGAAACTTCCATACAAGCTCTCTCGGTCCCCTTCCGGCGTGTTTCCACGATGTCCATGGTCGATGGTCGCCAGAAGCAACCGTAACACTCTCATGCATGAACTTCATCTGACGCATGCTCAATGGTACCATAAACCACCGACAAATTCAAGCACATTACATGTTGGTTGGTTTTGAAAACTTTATTACCAACTTCCGGTCCCGTCCAAAGTAAGCACTGGAACCCCAACCCGGTCAACAGCCCTTCTACGTATTATTATCCTCCCAGGGCTAAGATCTCACGTGTGCCAACAAAAGCTTGGCTTCCTGTCGGCAAAACGTAATGTGCCCTCTCACATCGTCGACAATTTGGCTCGCGTGAGTCGCGTTCACTCGGAAAGGAAACAGCGCAAGTCCATACATGCGCGACCAAACACAGTACTGTGCAAGGACCGCGTAGTAAATACAACCGACGACGGACCTTGGAGACCTGCAACTCCGAGATATGCCCTCGACCATGCACGACCATCGCTCTTCCCTCATGGCCCAAGGCTTCCATTCTTGTTCTCCACCCATGGCACATTCGCTGCTGGTAGATGATACGGGCTCGACCCTCAAAGCGCGACAACAGGCTCCGACTGTACACAATCGCCCTTAAAGTGCACCTATCAGAAGCAGACGGTGAAAATGATTCAGTACAATTCGACTTACCAGCGTACAGGATCACCCTTCATAAAATTTGCAAAGTTCATTTCTTTTCATCTTTCCAGGCCCTAACTTCTATCGCTATCCTTCGGAATATAACATTCTCACCACGCGGCCTCATCATGACCGAAGACATTGTTAGACCTGCAAAGGCCTGTTCAGAATATGATAAGCCCACGAGAGAACAGTTGTTTCATGGCTCAGAGGAGTATGAATAAGGGTACTGTTAACTGCAACAGCGGTTGTCCTGATCAGAAATGTCTCTCGGAAATGTAACCAGTCGAGAGGAAGTGGAGCTTTGGACCATAAAGAATTTCATTTCGTTGACTACTTTTCACTGTTTGTCTTGAACTCATGACTGTCAACCGTCTTTGACCGATCGGTACGTGGATGGATCCTCCTTCTAATAAGGGCATGCGAGAAGTAGGATCAGTAAGAAGAACGCGGCCTTTCACTACATTTGAGATAGCGGAATCCTAGTGGCGAGTGTCAAAGACTCCATGACTGCGCTGCAAAACTGGAATTCCAGACCCACGACAATGATGCTATTTAGGATACAACAAGCTATTTACCTCGTTCTGGTCTACGTTCGAAAGAAGCACAGAAGTTAAAACTCGTAGGCAACATTCAAGGTTGTTCTTCAGCTGTTCAGTGTCAAACGAAGAACCTCTGCCCGGAGTAATAAATTCGAACTTATGGAAGGTGCATGCTGCAGAGGTGTTGATACACACTCGCCTTAAGAACAACTCCCTCCCAGGCCTCATATTTTTATTGACTGAATATCATATCTTTTCAACGAGCGAATTCAGAAGGTAACTTGCAACCGGATTCAGTAACTACGTTCATCATAGCTGCATGTGTTTATATTCATGACAGACCATCAACTCAAAAGTTTTACCTTCTTGAGGTCGTTCAAACCTGCCATGCGCGCATGTCTGTTGCTTGAAGCGGGTCGAGCCCAAATTAAACCGCTAAGGCAAGAAGGTCAGAGCTGAGTCTTGCGAGAAGGTATGAGCTGATTGGATCGCCGGACGATCTCAAAGGTTTTTTCCCCTTCTACAGACCTGTTGGATAGGTCTGTAGAAGGGGAAAAAACCTGTGAGAATGCTACATCCCAAGGATATCTGGGTGATGTTCACCATCTTAGTAACAAAACGTATCAAGCTATATATGGTATTTTCACATACTCTGATGTACTTCTTCCGGGCCTTATCACTGTTCAATCTATTTCGGAAAAGACGATTTCAATAAAAATGATTCACCCGGCTTGTACGTGACTGAGGATTTCTTACGAGTGACATTTTTTATTCTATTCAGGATCATGTCCATGCTTAATCAACGAGCGCTGTAGTACCACACAAAAACTTCATCTTGACACTTGCTGCTAATCATAGATGGATACTTCCCAGTGGATCATGGGCCGATATGATCCAACGGTCTAGAAAAATGTGGGGAACTATGTACAATGGCAAGGAAGTCAGAAATCTAGTGCCTTCCGAGTCATAAGCACACTCTCTCCACCAAAGATTACAGCCAAATTTGTCCAAGAAAAGGAAGGAGCAAAGGCAGACATGCAACGATACGTGCTGCGAGAAGCGAAAGTATCGAATGAAGGGACACTTGACCACGCATGATACAAGAACAAAATACTAATCCAGCTCGACAGCGGAAAGATTTCTTCTAGCATGTAAGTCTCGATGAGAAAGAGAACTAGAGAAGACAGGCAGACTGAACCGGAGGAATGAGGAGGAAACAGAGCTACTCTTCGAAGTCCTTTGAAGCCAAAAATGCGTAAAAGCAGCAATCGCGTAACAAAAGGTGTCGACAGAAGCAAACGTTTCTCTCTAGATGTGCAGGGCATGCGATAGTACTTACTCATTGGCAAATGTGTGCAGGGAGAGATGATACAGCCGGGTAAAGCCCAAGGTACATAGTCAGTACAGAGTCGATGTCCACTAAACATCAGGATTAAGGCAGCTCCTCTAGCATCTTCCAACAGAAATAAATGGTCAACCCAATTCAGAATTTTCTTCCGAAGTTTCACCAGCCTCCCGATTCTTCTCCGGTAGCCATCGATTTACCTCCACTGTTTCCACATCAAAATCCTCAAGACACGAAGGAAATGTGGAGTCCACCGCAGCATCTTTACGTTTGACATAGATCAATAGTAAAGTCTGCAATTACGTAGAAACAGAAATAAATGAAAGGTAGTCAGGATGTCGGACAAAGTGAGACGAAGTTGAGCTTAAAATGCCAGAAAGACATTTATGTTGAAATGAAATTAAGATATAACTGTTCACGGATTCTCATCAAGGGCCAGAGTCTTCAGCATAGTCAGCAAAACGGGTCCAACTGAGAAATCAATTGTCTGGAAACGTTAACCAGCAACAGTGACGAATATACCTTGGCGACACTGCCACACAAACGGCCCATTGCATGCAATTCCGTCCAAGTATTAAGTCTCGACTGCTTCTCCTCTCCTAACATGACTAACACGGCATAACTGCAACCCAGCCGATTGCTTACATCAGATGTCATCTCAAGTTCTTTGCTGTAAAAGAGTGGCAAACGAAGCAACACATTCCGCAGAACGTTGACCCGTCGTAAAAACATTCCAAACTGAAGAGCACAGAACTAGAAAATAAGTCCCTGTTCCTGGGCAAACAAAAAAAGCGTTCAACCTTTCTCTTAGGTATCAATATGAACACAATGACGTTCAAACACGTTTAACTGAAGACTGAATGATAAACTAGAAACTTTAGGTATCCTTGGATGAATCACAGCCGTTCCTGTTGTATGCAGGGACGTTGTGGTTACTGATTAGGTACTAACTAGTGTATTGTTCCTGTCAAGTGTTGTACACATCAACATCATTTGACTGCAATACTGACTCTATGACATGAGAAAGTTGTGTTAAATTTATAATGCTACAATTTCTATTTGTCATCCTGAAACTGCTGTGGGAAATATTTATTCTCGATATACATACTCAGAGTGAACCAAGGCTGGATGATGACGGTATGCCATGAAATCAGCACCGAACTGGATGCCAGAGAGAACGACCCATCTCTTGGAGCGCATGTGTGAGTACGCCTTGTAATGTTGGACAAAATGCTGCTTTTTCTTCAGCATCAGTCTCCAAAGCTCGTCATCGCCCAGCAATACCCTCTCCTCCTGCATCATATCCACGACTCTACTAAGACACCGACCTCAACCAAAAGCCGCATCAGTAATAGGGCAAGCGGAACTTGACTCTCAGCACTTATGTCCAGTATTCTTTGGGTTTCTCACTATATGCTGATGTCTTGCTTTATCACCTCCCTACAGATACACGTCCTTTAACATTTCGTTATGAAGAGTCCGACTTAGTTGAAACTAAAAACCAATTCACATGAATGATTGAAGAAGTAGGTACACATATTCACCTTAGATATTAGATGATAGATTCTGATGCACTTCATCTCATAATTGAGATAGAATGCCTCCTCCAAACCGAGCTGGAAAAACTGCAAGCCTTCTTTCGAATCTGGATCATCGAATCCTGGGATCGGAGGTGGATCTTCAATAAACAGACTAAAAATCAGTCCCACCCCTAAAAGGCATAAAGTTTATGATCATCTACACTCCATATATAAAGACGACTATTAGAGCTAATTTGCTGTAGACCCAGTTACAATTGACCTGAATCTACATCGTATGAAAGGTTCCTTACGTACACCTATTTTTAACTTCATCAAAACGCAAGAGAAAAAAAATGATACAAACATGTAATAATACAAGGTTGTGAGTCGCTTTGGGGCATTACACGTGGGTGCAGAGGGCGGCGGTGGTGCAATCGCAGGTGGGTAGGGTCGACCAAAACATGCGCGATTGAGTAGTTGAGCTTGCTCCCAATTCACATGCAGTAATACGGCAGAATCCGCAAACATCCCGCTTGGAGGTGTCCACTCTTTGATGGCACTGTAGATTGCAGACATTGGGTCTGAAAGAGCAGTTTCGCATGCATGTCGACCCTTCCAGCGAACTCTTCGTTCTTTAGGGTCTCCCATCTTTCCAAACGCTAATTCGACCTGTAGACAGGAACCTGCGTTAGTCAATACTAAAGTGTAGAAATGACACCAATGACGATACTCTCAAGTAAGATGTGTACGTTTGTCTTCTGCTGGTTCTTGAAAGAAGTCAACGACGTGAAAGAGAAGAGAGCAGTAAAAGGGGAACCACTTGTAAGCCTTCAGAAATGGACCTCAAATATGAAGGATCCCTGGCATGTACCCGGGACGAATATATGAACCTGCAAAATGATTGATTTTCACCACAGTAGAAAACAACCAATTTACAACTCGTGTCTAACTAGCAACAATATTCTAGTGAAAGACTGCGGGTATGTTCAGACTGATACAGACCATGAGTAGAAGAGTCCATACAGAACAACAGGGAGACAACAGGACATATCTCCGTCCTCATCTCTTCACAGAAGGTAAACCCCAGTACATATAGTGAGATCTATGCAATCATCAGTTATACGAGAGAACAAACTCATAAATTTCTCAGTAACGGAGTGAATAGGTGAAGAAAATCTAAAACAAACACGTGAGCTGAAAAGTTCGCAAACAATTTTCTAAGCAGCACAAAGCATAAATCTGTGCTACAAACGATCGCTAGATCCTATGACCTTGAAAACTGTGTCATTTGTTCTTCATCGGTGCAAGCTGGTTGCGCTATGTATGTCAGACTCCGAGTCATAGCAACTTTAGAAGCCTTCATCAATCAGATAAAGACTACTCATTAGCCTGTCGTAGCCTGAACTCGGTAGACATCCAGGCTGGACGGTGCACTCAGATAAACATACAGACATTTTAAAACATTAAAAAAGTAGAGCAGCACTCTCCAACAACTTACTTACATTGAGAAACAATATTGGCAGATAACCAAGGTGCACAGGACAGATCGAAAACTATAAAAAGGAAATTGAAAAAAGCTCGGATCAATGCATCATGAAATGAAAAGCGAGCGGACAGAGGATTTTCGGCAGATGATATCAAGAGAAAGGGAAACGCGAAAGCAGAAAAGCAGATGACGGGAAGAAATCAGGAAATTGTGTGACAACCATAACGGGATTCTTTGGTTGGAAAGTATTAGCTTCATCCCGTCCACAAACGACCCAATCAAGACCAAAGCATAGTAGCTACAAATTCGCAGGACGGCTGACCCCAAAACGACTTCCTCACTGCATAATTCTCCTGAAGGAGACAAAACAGCCGAGAAGCAACTCTTAACAAATCCATCTCAAAACATTGAGCTACAATTCAACCGGTAATTCTTAAGAATTTGACTCGTGCAACAAAGTTAGCCCTTCAAATTCTTCCTCAGCAAGATTACTCGTTAGGGGATTATGACCTCCAACGAAAGCATGTGTACCATGATATCCTCATTACAGCCCCTCGCAGAGATAGGCTGAAGGAGGCCCAATGTTACATTACCGACAAACTCAGACCGAGCAGACAGATGAAAACTATGTGCGTGACAATTTCGAAATACCAACGCAAATCGCAAAGTATGCTTTCTATCTACAATCCTTAAGGCGGAAACACGAGAACGAGGCTATCTTCATACTCAGCCTAATGCCTCCAGAAATCCTCGAGCTTTACGTCTTCCAGCTCACGAAGCGACTGCAATTCACGGGTAATCGAAGCGCATGGGGCACTTGCCATGCCGCGCACTCATCATTCACAATCATCGCAAGGCACCCCATTCCGAGATGGAGTTTCGGCTCAACTGAAGCAGGGGCAAATTTGGATCTCTTTGGACTCGATAAAACTCACGAATTATATTTACATCTGCCCCAACACAAGCTTGTATAATAGAAGATATGGTTTTGCTTTCAGTATCCTTTCTGCGTACAAAACATCATCAACTGCCATTTGAGTGCAGAGCTGGATTGAACCCTGTATTGCTGGTGATCCTTTCTGTGGTACAGGCGATAGGTCCGCGTATTCCATCTCCCCTGGCTCTTTAGGCTTGCAAGAATGGTTACCGTGCATATTTGAAAGTGTCGGATGGCGATCTACATTTCTAGAATTCAAGCTGCGAGAGGAAAGCTATAATGGAATCTCAACAGGTGACAAATATAAAGGCGCAGGAAGACGCCTAACATTTAGGATGATCTGATTCTTCGTTTGAGTGATTCATAGGGTTAGGCCAGTTTCGTGTGCATGGAAACTTCACACTTTTTCACAAGGTACTATTTATTATTGCAAAAATGTACTATGAATTCATAAAGTGATAGTTTTAATTTGTCACTTCTTCACAAAAAGCAAACACCACAAAAAAGTACCAAGTACAATTAAAAAAAAATCAGGACCACTCAATTTTTCCATTCCCTACTCGCGCTCCTTATCTTTGATAGATGATGAAATGGGGAGGCCCATCAAGCTTATCATCGCGCGATCGCGCACTAGGTTTTGGAAGTAGAGATAATCAATCTCTGTCGTATTTCACCTCAACAAACAATGTATATTTAGAACGTGTTGAATACAAGCTCTAGTTTCGTCCGGATTCGGCCGAAACTAGGCAAAGTATGTTACAATTGAAATAAAACAATGTAGAAAGTTAAATAACAAAAAAGGAGTGGAAGACCCCCATGAATTGCACACGGAGGAAACCAAACATGGGCTAGGCCAAATAGCATCACAATGGGAAATATATACTACATAACATAACTTACTATGGCAAATGGTCTACAAACAACATAGCATTTGAAGAATCATCATCTACTCTGATTGCTCTCCTATGGATAACACTAGCTTGTGTTCTCCGTAGAGCAATGGAAATACGTTATCTAAAATAGGCTATATAATAAGCTAAAGAGAGTGATACCCTCTGCCGCCAAGTATGGTAGGCCCTCGCACACTCTCTCACGAACATGTCGAAGTCGGCATCCATATATCCATACAACTCCAAGGCTAGAGGAACAAAGAGGTGTCCTCTCTACATAGCCCTCTACTTGGAGACCTTGGCTATTGATGCTCCACTCACCGTCCATCCATGAGGATGGGTAATCATCCCCTTTGAAACTGTGTCAAGATCAGTTTCCACCAGTAACCTAGTCCTCCCAAACCAAATACAGTTCTGCCCTAACCCTAGTCGATTGCAACGCATAGCAACGCTCCCTCCATGTGAGGTATCCACCCTCTCTCGCCATAGCAAACACCACATTCCTAATGGCATCATGGGTAGCTATCCTCTACCATCTAAATGGACAGCGAGTCATTTGGTCACCTACTACATTTAAAGTAGTGCCACACTCACACATGAGTAATGAAGAAGTAGATGGATGGACGAAGCCCAGTCGAAATCTCATCGTTGTAAAAAAAGTGATTGGTGCAAGTCGAAAAGCTCTAACACATGGTCATGAGCCAAGAATGAATAACTAGATTCACTAAGAGTGAATGTAGAGTCTGCTAAAACTGTCTATCCATCAAGGTACACTCTAGACCTCTAATCCAATTGATGGACAAAGATTAAAAAAAAAAAAAAGACATGAATTTGTGTCATACCTCTTAGAGTAAAACATCTCTTGTATGTCGTAATAGTACTTGAAAAGAAAATGATCTAGTATCCACGTCCCTCGAATACATCTCAAGGATGGGCATATTTGCAATCATAAATCGAGAAGATAATAAAGGTGCGGAGAGTGCTCAACTAGCCAAAAATGCTATGGGTATCATCTCCTCCATCAATAATAAGCCTACACCTCCACACAAAATTGGCAAAGATGTCTCCATGTCAAAATAGATAAGACATCTTAATTAATGCATATTTATGCAACTAATAAAATTATTTTAAAAATACTTGAATATTTTTATACTTTTTTTATCAATTTACCGATCTATCAATCGACATACAAAATCTGATCGATATGCTATGTCTACACCTAAGGAGATCTTGGCTGCAATTGGGCATGCAAAGGTTTTCAGTACATTGGATTTACAAGCAGGATATCATCAGTTAGGGATTATAGTTGAGGATAAGGCCAAGACAGCCTTTTTGGCAATTGATTCGCATGGCAAGGATGTGTTGTATCAATGGAAATTCTTACCATTTGGGTTGAAGAATGCACCTGATGAGTTCCAAGGGTGATGGATAGGATGGCCGGACTTGATTGTGTCCGAGCCTACATCGATGATATTTTAGTGTATAGTGCTACACTGATGGAGCATGAGATACATTTGCATGAGATATTTGAGCGACTGATTGCTCATGGCCTCAAGTTGCATCCTAGAAAGTGCAAGTTCTTTTAGTAGCAGGTAGATTACTTGGGTCATACCATATATCCAATAGGATTGGGAGTTTAACAAACCAAGGTGGAGGCAATCTTGCGTATTCCACAACCCTCATATGTGAATAGGGTGTGAGCTTTCCTTGGACTTGCAAACTTCTATCGTCGATATGTGCGAGGATTTAGCACTATTGCCAAAGCCTTGACAAAACTGACAAAGCTACATCAAGAGTGGAGTTGGGGAGATGAACAGGAGAGAGCTTTTGTTGAGCTCAAGGGAAGGTTGACATCTGCCCCTATTTTGAGGAGACATGTGAGAGGTCGTCCGTTTCAAATACATATTGATTGGAGTATGTTGGGTTTGGGAGTAGTGCTTACCCAACATGATGATGAGGGGAAGGAGTTTGTTATAGCCTATGCAAGTCGCTCCAATAATACAGCGGAGTCGAAGTATAGCTCATATGAAGGAGAGTGTTTGACTGTAGTGTGGGCAGTGGCACATTTCCGTTGTTATTTGTTTGGAAACTCCTTCACTCACATCACTGATCATCAACCATTGAAATGGTTGATGGAATCAGACAAGCTTACATGAAAGCTTGCACGATGGGCTCTTATCCTACAAGAGTATGATTTCACGGTTATTCATAGACTTAGGGTGGTGAATCGTGATGCAGATGGAATAAGTCAAAACCCATGTACAAGTCAAGTTGACGAAACTGGGGCTCGATGGCATGGTGATACTGATGAGAAGATGGTTTTGGGTTGGCATGCATCTGCCTTTTTAAGTATGTTGGCGCTTGAGAGCTATGTGATATCTCTATTGGGTCAGAGAGCAGATATGTTAGCCGTGGGCCGAGGACCGAGGACGCTTTTGATGGTAAACCAAGACATCCATGATGACATGCTGGTGTTGGAGTATCTTTGTACATGTGCTTTGGTGGGCACTTTGAGTGAAAAGGAGCGCGATCGAGTTTTACAAAGAGCTCGACGGTTCAGATGGGAAGGTAGACACCTTCTTCGAGTATAGGGAGATGTCAGCGTTCGTGTTGTGTCACTTCCATCTCGGAGAGCACAGTTGATAAGACATGTTCATGAGGAGTTAGGTCATTTTGGAGTAAAGCGGACATATAGTTTACTTCAAAATCACTATTGGTGGAGAGGTATGCAAACTAAGGTGCAACAGTTTATGGCCAGATGTATGATATGTGATCGTGTTCAAGCATCATTCAATGCCCCTACACCACAATTATATCCTCTACCGATCATGGGACTTGGTTATCATTGAAGCTTGGATTTTGCGGGACCTTTGCCATTGACTATACGACATTATCGATATGTGTAAATCATGGTGGAGCATTTCTCCAAGTGTATTGAGTTGGTGGCCTTGCCTGACAAGTCAAGTGAGGGAACAACTTATGAGTTCTTAGCAGCGGTGCTTAGCCGATTTGGTGCACCAACAAAAGTGTTGATTGATCAAGGTACTGAGTTTTTGGGGGAGTTTCAGGCTTTGTGTGATCGAGCGTTGATTGATCATCATACCACCTCAAGAGATCATCCCGAGGCTGATGGTCTAGCAGATAGAGTTGTTCATACGATGAAGAGAGGACTAAGAAAGTTTGGCTTGGAGAAAGGTCATCTAGGAGACTGGGACATCCAACTACCATGGTTGGCCATCGGTTATCGATTTAGCCGGCAAGCATCTCTAGCATCATTCTCACCGTACTTTTTATTATATACTAGAGATCCAGACTTTCATGCAGCTATTCGTCGAGAATCAAATGAAATCTTGGACTTGGATAACCGTGATGTTTGGGTTAGGGTGTGTTCTTAAAGGGCTGAACTCTTCCGTAGAGTCATGCCCATGGCATTTGAGAACCTGACTATTGCTCATCATAGAGATACTTTGGGTTATGCTACCATCCGAGGAGATGGATATCGACCTTCAATTCACAGATTTCATGTTTGTGATTACGTCTACTTGCAACAAAATGCACCTACCACATTGGATGTTACGACTGGTCGCACGATTCTACGAGTACATGAGATTTTACCTTCTAGAGTTTTCATATTGGAATGTCCTGATGGTGTGATTTGGAAAATTCATGTGCATAAAACCCAAGATCAAAATACTCCCATTGCCAATGATCATTTCTTCAAGCATTGATAATATTTTTTGAGTGTTGGATTGTTAAGAAGTGGATGATACAATAAACATTCTAAGTGAATTTCCAATATGTGTGAATTCAAATCTGAAAATGTTATCTAAAAAGTTTTGACATGAGTGTTGCTGCTCATAATCCGACTCACACAAATAATAAAAATTATTAACTACTCGTAAATAATAAAAACTAATAACTAATTTTCACTATTAACAATGACTATTTTACTGCTAAAGACACATTCCATGAAATTAATAATTACGTCACACCATACTTGGTTGGTGTCATCCACATGCATGTCACAACGGTCTCGGGCGCCTCTTCTAATGGAAAATACCTTCAGGCGGAATTCTATTGGAGACACCTTGCTTTTGATAAACTTCCAGTTTGTATACACTTCGGGACATCCTCTGGAGTTCTGGGCGTAATGGCTTAGAAAAACTTAACCAAGAACAAAGAAATTGGTAATGAAATCAGAAAACGGAAATATATGTTGTGACAAACATAGACCCTTCTTGCTGGGTGCCATCATCAAAATCTTCGTTTACTCAAAACTGCAAGCCTGTCTCTAGAATGATCATCCATGTGTGGACAAGCCAACAAACAGAGGGGATAAGCTTGAACAACCCCTTTCGACTTGAAGAAGCCAGCAAAGGGAGTCATCTTGAAGTACTTGGTATACATGCGCCGGAAATATTGAGAAATACAGACTCTATCCCTAGGGGCTGCTGACAATCGCTTCACCTAGACCTTAAGCATCCGCCAGTGTAAACTCATGAGCACTGAAATGACTTCAATCTACTCCCATCTCCTTCTGTCTTCTTCTTCATCCACAGCATGATACCATCCAGGTCTTCTCATGTAAGAACTTAGCCTATAGTTCAACAGCAATTCTTCGTCTTGGAGGGCCCTGGTAGCCACGAGAACGAGAGTACGAATCTCAGGTCTACCTTGCTTGCCATCAAAATCGTCATCATCTGACCGTCCCTCCTTTATCCAGAGCAACCCTCGACGCTCCATTTGTTGCTCCTCTAACCCAACAAAAACATTCGGTATGTAAGGCCTGAGCAGCGGATTGCTGACTGGAGCAGAGTATGAGCAAATCATAACATTGGGTTTCTTATCCTTCGGAGGATGATTAGCAAAGTGCCCAAAAGCCAAAGGGTTTCGTCTTTCCAGTATAGCACCCTGGATAGGAACGTCATGTCTTTGAGCTCCTGTAACCGACTCCCATATCCGCTGTCTTCCATATCCAGCCTTAGAGTGATCGAAACTCTTGTCCGTTGACAATTCTGGTGGGTCTAACTCGTGTGAGTTGGCCCCTTCCCACCATTCCCGTTGGTCACCACCTCTACCCCAAGACTTGCCATCCAGTATCAGGCCATCGTACCTGGCAATCAAATATGGATTACCCGTGTCTACTCTTGGATACCCGGGCATGTAACGGTACTGAGAGGGAGCATAAATTACCCCTGGATACATTGACACAACTGTACCGGGCTCTGCTCTTCCTCGGATGAAGAGACCTTCGCCAGCTTCTACATGATCGATTTCAGACTGCTTTGCTTCCAGACTGTAACCAAAACGTTCGTATAACTTCTTTGAAACTTCTGCTCTGCTCAAAGGATTTGTTTCAACTGTCTTTTCTCTGCGCCAATAAGCACATCAGGTGTAAATAAAGGTAAACAATTGCTGGATCCTCATGCTGCGATGCAAAGCACTAGACAGATCACTCCACTACTGTACACAATGTGTGTGCCAAAGACTACTGCTAAGGGAACGAAAATAAAGAGCAGACCTCTCATAAATACGAAACACTCGAATATACTTCGTTTACAAACTATCTTCTGCCATGTGATGGATTCTACTTCCGCCCTACGTCTACGAATAACTTGCTGAGACAACCTCTTGAGTACCCATACCTGACAACTTTAGGAGGAGCATGTCCAACAGCAAAACTCAATCCGCTTGGCCGCGATTTTTTCAAGGGCTCCTCATCCTTTGACGATTTACTCAGTAAGATACCATCCAGCAATTCAGCTACAGCAGAAATCTGCTGATGGACATTATTCTGAACCTCAGCCTGCTGGGCAGTGAAAGCAGTGCTGTCTGCGAGGGACTGTAATTCCTTCGCCACCTTCTCTCCTCCTGAAGCTCCTAGCCGATTGTAGCTGGTAAATTTCAATTTAATAAAAGGACGACAGAAAAGCAAAGAGTCGACATCCGTCATACTACACATGGGATAGGCTGGGCATTATCGAGTTATACTGGGAATGAACCAAAAGTAGACACAGTCAAAAGCACATGGGGCTCAACTCTCCTTTGTGATGTCGCGGCCATCAGTAGTTTAGATTTAGACAGAATCCCGAGGAATTGTTGTCACTAACTAAAATTCTAGACGTCCATCCCTCACTTCCTACAAGGTCTCGCTAA
This sequence comes from Marchantia paleacea, assembly GCA_014180765.2. Classification (NCBI taxonomy): domain Eukaryota; kingdom Viridiplantae; phylum Streptophyta; class Marchantiopsida; order Marchantiales; family Marchantiaceae; genus Marchantia; species Marchantia paleacea. The sequence goes on from MUAA02000118.1 coordinate 767,681, forward strand.
AGTCGGACCGACCAGAAGTACACATCTGTTATTGGCTACAGCGCCAACAGCCTTACGGTAATTTCTGTCATCAATAGCGGGCACAGAAAGGAGGATACGTACCTGGTTAAAAGAAATAGACGATATGTATCAATTTCATGCTGAAGATGTCGCTTGTCCACCTGTTTAAATGGACTGAACAATTTCTCCCATATCTGCGAGGATGCACACCGTCAGCATGTTATAAGACTAAGAAAAAATCAAAACGAAAACCTCATTCCAGAAAGATGTGTAGAGGTTGCATTCAAACTCTTCTGAAAAAAGTTTGCTGAAAACATTTGCTAAAAGCAGCCTGAAAACATTCCAATATACAAGCACTTCATAAACCAATTCGTGCAATCTCCTCCGCTGCTATCGACACTAGCACGCAGAGATCTTCGACCATATCATCACCTTTTTCACTTGACCTCCAGCCATCGTTTGACACGTCGAGAAACTAGTTCCCGCGGTGCTGGATCAGCCTCTGGGCATCGAACGGCTCATCCAGATCTCGGGCAATAAGTAATTGTCTCAGAGCTGAGGAGGACACAATGCTACTCCCAACTAGTTAAAATTGTGCAGTCCCAGAATGACTCCCAGAATCAGGAATTGCAAATCGCAAGTGATGTCCAAATTGCGGATCGAACAGCACAACCACTTCTCATTACAATGAAAACCAGCAATCCCCTCTAATAAGCACGCAAAACCGATAACCCCCATTACAGCCACTTCTCATTACAACTGAACAACAAAACTCCCCTCTAATAAGCACGCAAAATCCATAAGCCCCAGTACAGCCACTTCTCATTACAACTGAACAGCAGCACTCCCCTCTAATAAGCACGCAAAATCGATAAGCCCCAGTACAGCCACTTCTCATTACAACTGAACAACAGCTGTCCCCTCAAATAAGCACGCAAAATCGATAAGCGCCAGTACAACCACTTCTCATTCCGAATGAAAAACCGCAATCCCCACTAATAAGCACGCAAAATTGATGAGCTCCATTCACTGCTCATTAACCCACACGGAACGCCTTTAGATATGAAATCCACGTCCGATCAGCAGAACACCAAATTCTCAGTTACACCCATCAACGAGCGAACTTTAAATATGAAAGCCATGTCCGATCAACAGAACAACAAATTCTCAGTTGCACTCATCAACGAGCGAACACGATGGCATGGCTACACATACGCAAAATTCGCCCGACCCAAATCTGTATTGCATGGGCACAAACTCCATACGAAATTACCTCCTAGAAACAGTCATCTTCGACTTGTCCCAGCTCCACAGAATCCGAGAAAATTTCTCACCACATGCCAAAATCGAAGCCCACTTGATTTTGACATCCGTGGTTTATCGATCTTGGATGCAAGCAGTACATCCGTGGTCGGCGAACGCAAACACCTCGTGGGAACATGCAAATATTTGCAGGCCTGTGGAACAGTCGAGCCCCTGCGTAGGCTTGGATTTGGAGTGTAGGGCTTTGCAATGTTTCACAAAGTCGCGTCTACCAAACGATCTACATCACCGCAACTGATTTCAAAGCATTGGGAGGCCAGATTAACGGTCAAAGTATAAACTTCAGTGATTTCCGTAATTAGTGTTCACAACACTAATTGTGGAAGTGGACCTGATAAGCGTGCAGTCTTATCAAGTTTACACACTACATATTGCATGAAAATAATTGTTACATTTTCACACTGTTTAAAAAGCAACATTTAGTAATGTGAAAGTTTATTTGTATGACACATCGAAAACATGACATGTTGTGGAAGAGTATCTCAAAGGTTCAACTGGGCAACTCTTTTCGTTTTTCTGTAAATTATGCAATGCGAATACCCTCATGGTATTATCACTTTGCTTGTGGATCCCTAACGCTTAATAGCGTTTATGTTTTAACAGAACTCTTCACGAATTTCGTGTTGTTTCGTTTGATACAAGAACACAACTCAAACGTGCCTCGAGTATCGCGCTAAGACGAGCTGTTACCATTGCTAGGGTTGTTAGAAAGAATTAGAAACATACACATGAAAATAACAGAAAGGATGGGAAGACCCCATGTAAGTCTTACTAGGATGAAACCAGCGGGTAACATGGGGCTATACCCCAATACCATCACACTATGAAATATTAGTACTACACGTAACATATCCAAATTATCTAGGTCAATGGGTCTACAAACAACATAGCATCCCCAAATTATCTAGGTCAATGGGTCTACAAACAACATAGCATCCGAAGAATCATCAACTAATGTGATTGCTCTTTTATTGATTGCACCAGCTAGTGCTCTTTGTAGAGCAATGGAGACAAGTTGTCTAAAATAGGCTATAAAGTAAACTAAAGAGAGTGATACCCTTTGCCGCCTAGTATGGTAGGTTCTCACGCAGTCTCTCACAAACCTGTCGAAGTCGGTGTTCATAGCTCCATATAACTCCAAAGCTAGAAGAACAAAGAGGTGATCTCTTTGCATATGCCTATAGTTGAAGATCTTGGATGATGTTGCTACACTCGCTGTCCATCCTTGAGGATGCATGATCACCCCGTTTGAAACTATATCACGAGTAAGATCAGTAACCATCACGTCTACCATAGTAACCTGGTCCTCCCTAACCAAGTATAGGTATGCCCTAAGCCTAATCGACTACAAGGTATATCAACACTCACTCCATGTGAGGTATCCATCCTCTCGTGCCATAACAAACATAACATCCCTAATGGCACTCCCGGTAATTATCCTCTGCACTCTGAATGGACAACGAGTCATATGAACACATCTTGCATCTAAAGTGATATCACATTCACATGTGAATAATGAAGATGTATATGGATGGATCAAGCCTAGATGGAACCTCATCGTTGTAGAGAAAGTAACAAGTGTGAGTCGAAAAGTCCTTATGGATGATCGATCCAAGATTGAAAAGCCTACGCCCTTGTCAGAACAAGAGTGTAGACGAGCCCTAGTAGTACAAAGAATGGTCAGATCTACTAAGAATGAATGTAGAGTCTGTTGAAACTATCGATCCATCGAAATAGATGGTTGATCTCTAGTTCAATCGATGGTTAAAGAGGAAAAAGATGGGAGCTCATGTAATACCTCCAGGATTAAAATATATCTCATATGTCGCAATACTCCCTTTAAGGAAATGATCGTGTATGCATGTCCCTGGAATATATCTCAAGGATGGGTCTATCTGCAATCACAAATCGAGAAGATAACAAAGGTGTGGAGAGTGCCCAACTAGACAAAAATGCTATAGGTTTAATTTCCTCCATTAATAATAAGTCTACCCCTCCGACCCAAATCGGCAAAGATGCATATCTCCAAGTCAAATCTTCTGTCATATACTCAGAGGTCCATGATCCTCTTATCAAAGGATGTCCAACATGATATGAATGTAGGTGAAGGAGGAACCGGACAAAGAAAGTAGATGGATCTACGAGCAATACTAGATGAGAGTATACCAAACGTCACATGCGGATCTTCCTCTTCTAGGGTTATCTATATGCAAAACATCCAGCAAGTTCAACGTCTAGGTGACGTTGTCACAAAGAAGTAGGAAAAGTTTCATGGAACAAGAAAGTAGATATACACAAGAATTAATGTAAATATCTATAAGAATTTGACATGTGTGGTCAAATGAAGATAATCTTATTAACTCTGTATAAGAAAATACACATTTGAGTTTATAAATGTATTACAAAGCTTAAAAACCTATTCCAAGAATCCCAATTTTGACACAAATTGCAAAATTTCATAGAAACATCAATATAAAAGAAAATCAACATCATTTTTTGAACATCACCATTTTTACATTCATGTTTATATGATCTAGAGTCATTATCATTCATTTTAACATTTAATAGTTAAATCAACTTAACAAAAAGTAGTTTATCATGAAACAAAGAAAAAGTAATCAATTAAAGTTTTGTATGTTATCACGCTATTGATTAACTCGGTTGGATTATGGTCAACCATACCTATTGATACTTCCAACCATATTGTTTCATATATTTCATTTGTAGATGATGTTGCTATTGCACTTTGTTTCTTTCATGTCCTATGTCTTTCATGTCATACAATGGTTAAAGATATAGTCTGAAATTGAATATTTTTTTATGCATTAACTGTCAAATCTAAATCCATATAACAACACATAATTTGTCCAATCTAAATAGATATTCAAAAAGTTGATGTGAAGTCTGAACTTAATCATGTGCCTCATGTATCTAAAAATTCTCAACATCAAGATGAGCCTTGCTTGAAACTCTACATAACTTGATTAACAAGAATAATTAAAGAGCTCAAATCACATTTTGTAACTAGCAAATGTATCAAACTAACGTTGTTTAAATTTGCAAGTATTTCAAATACACATGTGGTAGTTTTAGATTCTATTCTAAAGGAATAAAAAGTAACTTACATCCCATCATTCTAAAATAATTTATTTTTTCAACTATGATTTCCAACATAAACAATCTTTAAAATGTTATTTAAGTCCTTCATCTACCACCTCTAGATGCATCATATTTTACTCTACTTCTAGAGAACTAATTTTGATCAAACTATTGTTGAATATGATGGAAAAAATGAGCTAGATTATACATGAATTACAATAATTAAGTCTTATAGTCATTGTAATGATCCATAGGTCCATTCTAATCCATTGATAATCATATTATTCTTAGTTTCTACTACAATCCTATCGAACTAATCAATAATTCTTTAAATATGAACTATATAATAACTGATATTTTGCATTATTTAACAAATAAAGTTTAATTATTGTAACAATTATATCTTTTTATCTTTCATGGATGTATCAAATAGCTAAGCTAACAAACCTTATCTTTTGACTTTTGCATATTCTCAACAACTAAAATGTGATCAATCATTATATCTAATATAATTCTTAAATTATAATGAATACTCTTAGTCATGTAATTTTGGACTAGTTGATAATTTTTAATTTTTAGATGTTTCATAGCTTCTTCAATCATAAAATCTAATAAAAAATCTCATGTAATCCTAGATTGATTGACTATCTTTATCTCATATTGGTTTGATCATGTCTTTGATAATCAAATTTAATACATTTTTCAAAATATTATGGATATTTTTACTCATATGATCATTAACTTATTACTATCTTTGTCTCTCATTGATTTAATAACTACTTTTGTCACAAATTTTTAGATACATTTGCTCTTAAAGAAATTATTATGCTAGATAGTTGAACTTATGCAGTATCTTTCTAATAATCAAAGTTCTTAAATCAAATCACATCACTTGTTACCTGGATTTCACAAGCATTAGTTGACAGAATCAACATATCACAATTGTGTTGCACTTGATAATCTTTTAAATCTTTGCACTATTCAGAAGTTATATGCCAAATGTATTCAAAAACCAGGTTGTGGCAAAATGAAATCAGTACAGATTTCACATATCAAGCATGTGAACCATAATTTTGATCTTTTTTCTCAATTTTGCAAATTTTGCGTTGAGATTATTGAGAGTCCAAAATACAATCTATATATTTTTTATTTAATCTTAAACAAAGTGTCAAAAAATGTTATTTGTGCCATAAAATTGTAATTTTTTTTCTACAACTTTTAAGATTACAAAAATATCTGAAATATTTCTCACTCACTCTCCAATTTTTTTCAAACTATGTATACTCTATTTATGGTTCATCTATCTAATAATTCAACATAACTCTCTTGTCATTCACAAATCTTGACACCATGGCACAATGTGTACCAATAAAGAGACATGAAATTTTAGTGTAAAAAAATCTAAGTTCAAATCAAAATTTGGAGGGAGAAAATTTCAACTTCAAAAATATCAACTCTAGAACAATACAACAATCTTGTACGTGCTAAATGCACTAAAGCTCCTAAACTAATTATCTGACATAGAATGAAGATAGATATGACTAACTAATTTTTAAAACAAATACATTAATATTGTTTGATAAACTCTTTACATGTTGTGATATTTAGATTGTAATAAAAAAAAACTACTCCATTTGAAAATGAAATCTTTCCATAATGACAAGTATTGTTTATTTTCATCATATATATATATATATATAGAAAAGTTTTTCATCATGCATCCATTATATTTTTCTCTATGTGATGATATTTTGAATTTTGAATGTTAATATAGATAGAAACTTTTTAAAAAATAATTCAAATGCACCCGTTGTTAACTTGAGATGTTTTTTTCATGAAAAGCCATAAAAACTAAAAAAATAGAATGAAAATTTAAATCCAATTATATATATTCAAAAATGATTTCTACCAAAGTATATATTCAAGATAAGAAGTTTCAAATGATGTAAACAATTATTTTCAAATTTGAAAAAAATAGTATCACAAAATAAAATGGATGTTTCATTTTAAAAATCCGGCCATTTCAAATATTTTAGATGCAGTCAGTTTTTATTGTGCTATGGGGTGATACTTATGTTTTGAGACACTCTTACTTTGTATAGGATCTTGTAGACTTTGTTCAAATGTTTTATATTTCCTGACATTGAAACTCTTCCAAGCTGGCTCTTCTTAAGTAAGGTTCTAAGGTAGTGGGTTTTAGTAATTTGTGATATTTTTCTTCTCTCTCTAGGGATAAGTCACATTGGGAACCTTGTGACTTGTGCTTTCACCTTTGATGAAATTTTTGACTTGTTGGGCTTATAATAGTTTGCCTTCACCTCCCACACTCTTCCCTTGGAGTAGGAGTCAACCTTCAACTTCCTTTTTTTTTTTTCTCTCTTGTTTGACGTCTTCTATGCTTTCTTCTTCTTATTCTTTCTCTTATAGGTCTTTTCTGATTTCTTCAGTACCGTGATACTTCTCTTTACCTTTAATTTTTTTCTCCGTTCCTTTCTCCTCCCTTGTCTGGTTCTAAACTTCAAACTTGGAGCTTTTCTCAATATTCCAAAGATATGGTATTATTTAGCATGTCCCTCAAGTTTATGCTAATATTTTGATTTGGACCGAGGGTAGCTGAACATGCAACGAAATTCTGTATGTTCAGAAAGGTATTAACCTACTATTCTTTTTGATAGATTCTATGACATTCCTAGAATCACAGCAACGATATAGATTCCAGCTGTTACAACTAGATATATATGTGATCTTCTTTTTTGTCTGAAATTCTTAAGCTGACATTACACGAATTTAAGTGTAATTGTCTAATATACCAAGAGATACGTAATCCTTGTGCATTATGCTCAGTGCTCATGACGTGAAACTGAAAAGCAGCTGTGATTTATATTCTACTTTTAACTTTAGTGAAGTGCGTTTGAAGAGCACTCTGGCTTCTAATCATTACAATTAGGCTATGTCGTGTGTACCTACTGTAGGGGTTACCCTTAAACTTTGCCTTTCCTCTGGATTACACAGCCGCTTGAAGCATCTGCTAACGGTAACAAGTGTCAAAAGTGGCATGAGAGGACCATCTATTTTTCCATGCTCTTATGTCATGTGAAACTAACGCTTCTCATCAGGGTTTCCTTTATCATAATAATTCAAAAGTACTTGTCAAACCATAAGATGGAAGCGCATCTTCAAGCCGTAATTTTCTTGAAGGATATAATCTCAAGAACATGGAAAACAGGTAAAGCTCAAGGAAGAAACTTTTGGGAACAAAACTCCTTTGCCCACTTTCATATATGTATTATATTAACATAGGATTAAAATCAAGTCGCGCATGTATTACCCACAACTCACATCGCCTACATAATGTCTGTACATCGACTGTAAAGTCGTCTTTATTCAAGTGATCACTAATCCATTCTAAACTTGGAGTCCGTTTTACCTTACTTTGACTGTGGCTTTACTCTACATATGACCTGTTCATGTGCAATTCCATTAGAGCAGTGAACTCACAAATTTGAAAAAGTGAGTGATGTAAAGGCCATAGCTCAGAGTCGGGGCACTAGCACGGATCAAGGAAAAACAAGAGAGGAATAAGACAGTAGAAATTGAAGTTCAGTGAAAATTCACTAACATCACCTTTCTCTATTTCTAAACAGAAGAAAAAGGATTACACCTCAATCACGGTCTATGTTACTGAACTGTGTATAAGTGTGTTGAAAATCAATATCATGGTTTAGCAATATATATCCAGAAGGCAAGCACGTGTAAGATTACTCGAAGTACTTAGGTATGAGTAGGGACACATGTCTGGCAGATATATTGACTAAAAACGTGTGGTATATGGACAAGAAACTGCAGATACCACTTGTCCCAACTTTCCAAAGTACCCACTCTACTCAGGCGTTGTAACTAGCCTCAACTTTGGAAAAGTGACGAGGAATTCCAGATATTCAGGTAGTTGAACTCACCAGTCATCTTCAACTGATTCGGGGTTATCTGTATCAGAGTAGCAAAGGTTAAGAGTTACTTGCACAGTTACAAAAATGCAATTGAAGATCACATGCAAAATTATATACAAGTTTGTAAATACAGCAGGTTGTGGACTAAGTGGTGAAGCCTATTAAATTTGAGTGCACATTCACTTTTTGTGTACGATTTCATATAGAAAAAGAAGTAGAAGCTTTTTTGCTTACAAGAGCCTTCAATTAGGATGTGAAAAAAATCTAAGCTCAGATCCACCTAAATGGATAAGCTTTACAATTCCTTAATACAATTCGTTTCCACAACACCATACTATACCGTACTGCCTGTTTCAAAATTTTGTGGTAACGATTGGCTACGCCCTAAGAAACTCGACCCCTTATCTAAAAAGGCCTGGATTGCGCATTATTATAACGCCTTCAAAGCAATAGAAGTATTACGGTACATTTGAAGATTCTTTTGGACTAGATTCAACTGGATCTTGGAAGGCTGAATAATTCTCTCTCTCCTTCCAGATTCAACAGTTGAAACAATTCACACGCAAGTAATTTCTCCGGCAAGAAGATAAAAGCTTTATTCATCAAAGAATCAGTTGCTAACAAGAAAATTAGTGTAACCCAGAACTCATCTATACATATCCTCCCAATTCCACGCTCAGTGGCCTCAAAAAATTGACTTCAGGAGCCAGTGCTTTTTTTTCCGAACCGATGTAAGATAATGCCTTGGTTCTGCTGGTAGTGGAGAAGAAAGAAATAACAAGATATTAATATATCGCACAGATTCACTACTAAATATATAGATCGATAATGTCAAGTAGAATCAACCCAAGAGCGCACATAGTGGTTAAAAGGGCAAGGAATAAAGGCTCACCTCCTTCCGGGTAGATAGAATTGTAATGAATCTCCGCCCAAAAGCTCAGATACATTACTGCAGATGACGCCGAAATTCACATCATGAGATAAGACCCTCAGTGTCAGTACACATGCAGAACATAATAGTTCATACAGCAGGTTTTGATCTAGCACCGAGGGCGATACAATAAAATTCACACTAGGTTACATACAAAGCCAACACAAGCTTTAGCGGTCACAATCCCACAAAAGTACATTAATGAGATAGACATGTCAAAAGGATAGTAACAAAGCGATACCTCGGGTAGATAAGAGTTTTGCTGGCAGAATCTCAATAAACGCTGTGTCCTTGAAAGACGTTACCAGACATATTCTTACTCCAAACTGCATGATGTAGAATGCAACTTGAGAAATCAAAATATACACCAAATCTAGAGAAGGGCAAGGGGGCCCTCTTGTTTCTGCTCGATCGACAGATGCTGAGTACTAATCATGGTTAGCATTACTGAAAACTCCCCAATACACTCTGAGCAGAAAGATAAGAAAAGTTAAAACAACCAAAAATTGTCGGGACAGCGTCTGTAAGCTAAATCGAACTCAAATCGTCAAGAATCGATAACAGAATGTTCTAGTTCATCGAAAAAGGTTCTGGAGAAAATTTACATGGTCTGCAGCAGCTTGTAATGTTACATGATCACCCCATTCGCCACTCCTGCAATATTAATAAAATATTGTGAATCAAGAAGATTCTTTTCAGCGGAAACAACTACGAAAAAAAGTAAAATGTGAGAGGGCTCATTTAAAAGAAAACGAGAATATGTGCATCGCAAGTTTTTATCAACGAACCCTACAAAGAATGTATCGAGTGGAGCTACAGGAAGAGAAACGCTGAAGATTATGAAAGAAAACCAATTCCTCCTATCTGAGGCTAGTACAGAGTAGGATGACACCGCTTACATAATGTCTCAACAGCGCACATAAGTGAAATGAAAACTAGCTACAGATTGCAGGGTAGTTCTTATATTTACTTCGCCATCTTCTTGAGATAATCATGATAATTCATGGGCACATAGCCTGAATAAACGTCCGGCTGGGCTTTCAACTGTAGATCAGAACGCTCTTATCAAACAACAGATTACATACTTTCCTTGGTAGATACTAGGCATACTAAGAGACATAGGGAAACGACAAACCGTCATATAAACTGCTTCAACCTACTTCAATTTGCATGAAGTTGAATATAGTCAACAACTTCAACACTAGCTTCAAATCAGTTCGTCCATTGAGCACAGAAGTTCTGATCAACTGACCACTATGGAAATTTGCTACTTGACAGTATCTAGTTATGTACGAAAATATGCTGATGTTACCTGATTTACAATAGTTTTCCTCACAAACTTGTGATGTTCTGGTGTCCGATATAGCTGATCGGATAGGGCACGGAACTGAACTACAACAACAATGTAGCACCACACATGTCCGGCAATCGTTACTTAATTAACGAGATGCCCAAAGATACTTTTCTCTCCTATCTCAGAAAGAAAAAACGCAGTAGAGCATAAATATCAAGCAATAACATTCCCCAGACATAGGAAGTTGTCTTCACACGTCCCGTAACTAACTATGTTAGAGTGCTCTATCAAGTCTGTTCTGCTCAGTTTCACTATGTATCTTTTGTCATATCACTAGAATATAGACACTACAACTTGATACGGCCCTATCACTGAATCAAAACATCAGAAGGAACAACTCAAGTGATGTGCGATTGGATGATATTTTAAGGAGTTTCTCCGATGCATAATATGTCAAAGTACAAGAAAATTCGATATCTAATACAACACAAGTGTTCGGGAGTGACGAACCTGACAGTTTCCATCTCCTTGTATTTTCCGTTCATTCAAACCGTACAACACTAACCTGATAAACACAATCGTTCCTTGATTAGACCCACACAGAGTGTGAGGTGCGACTCAACGATATTTGCTGGTGACACGTGAACAGAGGTCTGGAGAAACTGAAACAATTCAAGGTCCAACCTGGTCCATGATTTAGCATATAAAACAATATGTTCTTGGGTTGACATCGAACTGCATGATTAGATTTATGATGACAAACCGTGTAAGAGAATTCCCAGCTACAGGATCTACGCCGTGATTGCAAAATTTGTTGGCAACATAACAGGGAGGTTGTAAGACAATGGCAGTGTTTAAAGATATACTGAAGTCCATGAAGGGTGAAAATCACCTCTCGATAAGTCGTTGGTGATCCAATGAAGCCGCGTCTAGCGTTGGGAAGTCCGTATTTACTCGAGGGACGTGCTGTTAGATTTGACCAAACCAGAGGAGAATTAGCATTTATGCTTGTGCCTTCGTGATCCGAACTCTTCAGGACAAACGCATAGATGTAGGCATTTTTCCTATGACAGAGCTTAAAACTGATCAATCTCTATTTTCTTTTTGAAAGCAGAGAAGTTTAAGGATTATAAAACTCACGCTAATCGAATCTAATTTGGTTAGACGTTTGGCGACTTCTTCATCGAATCGATATTCATCTTCAGAAAGGGCAAGGGCTAGTGTAAGGTTAAATTCATCATCATCGCCATGTTGGTAAAGCTCATAGTCCGGACTCCTGGCTTTGTCATGGCGATCTGGACTTGAACATGAAGCTCGTGTTTGGGGTCCCATCGTACCCTCCTCTTCAACACCTAGAGACTGAAAGTGATTGGACAACCCACCATCTTGATAAACACCAGCTGTTCCATACCCTTGGTCTTCAGTCTCTCTTCCTGTGGCTCCTGCACTACAACCTACGCTGTCAGAGCCCCGCTTGGCTACCCAATCTTGACTCGAAACTGCTGACTTCGAACTGTTGTCAACAGATCCTGCACTGCTTTGTGCAGCTTCTTCTGCGGCGGCCAGGCTTGACAACTCTTCTTGCAGAACATGAGCAATCAGTTCATCACTGGTAACGCTCTGACGAGGCGATCTAGCCATGTAATTGGGTTCCAGACCTTCATTTGAGTAGTTGTAATTGTTGCTGGTTGTGCTGCTTTCATGTGCAGGGTTGAAAATTTGGCTTGCTGTGTTGTTCCCATTTGAGGGTGGAAAAAGACTCCCTCCACCATCAAGCAAATGGAGACCCCAACGCACCAAGTCGTTATCAACTGCATCACAAGTGCTGATGCGAGTTAATGCTCTTCAAAAGTAAAATTGTGCAGGCCGCATACACACAGCCTTCAAATTTGAATATTTAGACACAACAACCTGATGTGCGGTGCTTTTAGTGTGCGCTTCAAGAGGCTCTTCACAAGCGTGTTTATTACCGAACATAACCGAAAGTTTAACTAACAGCAGAAAGGAGGATCTTTAGATGCTTTACATGTTATCTTCGAAGGAAAAGGAGGGTAAGTCAGTTATGCCAAATTGGACTTCAAAGCTACCTTGGAAATTTTCAACTCTAGTGGCAGAAGAAGACTGCTAACAACATGCAACATTACAAACCTCATCTTACTGACTCCTATACTCTTATCTGCCAAACCGTTCTCCACCGGTACCATCCGGCAGGAAGAACAGAATATTATTCTGTTCAAAAATTACACTCTTCAAGAGAATGCTCTTCCTGAAAAGAATCACGTGCTCATCGTGTTGGCCCTGGAGTTGGCCATAAAGGTGAAACCACATGTTAACATCTTGTTAAGAAATTCTAACGCTCAATTTCAAGCTCAAGCTTCTGTCCAGAGAGAACGAAGGTTAAATAGCCAATCGGTAGTTATTGGACTAGAAAATTTGAGGAGGCCAATGCCAATCGCTAACCCCTGAAAATGATTAACGGCATGTTCAATTTTGGGTTGTCCATTTCCAAGACCACTTTCTCGCTCTTTCGCCGCTAAATCCATCACTCTAAAGACCTTCTATGACTCAAAATTTCTTAAAGCCTACTAGAAAGTAAAACACATTTGCCAGCATGCATGAAGCCTAAACCTGATTGCCAGCTGTGGCTTCCTGAATGATCTTGCAAAGAGTACAGCAGAAATCCTGAAGTTACTGCTCCGAGTTGCAACCAAAGGTTCGCCAAATTCAAAGGCTACGGTAGAACTTTCCAGCAGCAGCTTCCAGTTTCACGATTCCGTTAGAAATTGAACTAGACACAAGGGAGATTTCCAGTTTTCTCGTGATTTGAGATTTGAGCCCGATCCATCAAAACTTCCTAAAAAATAAAAATATTTGTTCACAGCGCAAATATTGTGCTAACGGAAATGTTAAAATTTTAGAAAATGCGACAATTAAAAATGAGACAGTACTTTTGTTCCCAAAATCTTATACACAACTCTTAGGGCTGCCACTCACTGATTTTTACCTTATGTAGACTTCACAGACCTCATAAATCAAAAACCAGAGGGAGGAAAGAAAAAGAGAGAAAAGAACTGTCATCTCGTGTCAAAGAGCAAAACACACTCTCAGAAAATTCTGAGCAAGGCTGGACTATTTTCAATCCAGTTCGAATTATAAGCTGCAATTCAAAATAGTTCCTCAAGTCGACAACATCGAGTGATTGAATCAGTCGAACTACTACTCTGAAATATCGACGTAATGCTTGTAGAGCTGAATACTTACAACGGACTTGGTTCGTTGTTTGCATCGAGAATCAGAAACTGAAGTTCAAAATCAATGAATCAACCACGCCTATCCACTTCCTCCTTCAGCCTCCAAATCACGGAAAACACAGAACTCTTCTTTTTTGTTCCTGCACCACACGCTCAGTCAGACACACTTCCCAATGTCGGAACACCGTAAGCAAGATGCTAATTTCCTTCACGCTCTAACATCCACCCCGAGGACAAAACGTACCATAAATGCCTGTCCTCTTTACAAAACAGGCGTTGGTTCATGAGAGGAATCCTTCAGCAAAGATGCAACCATCTACTCAACGTTTTCTTGGTAGACAAAGGCTTGTAGAACACATGCCAATTGTATGCAATAAAAGTAAGCGACACCGCAAAATCAGCGGATGCTACCCTTCTGTAGATTGTGCAAAAGAAAATGTAATTTTCCGACTATGCTCCAAGGACCCGGCTGCACTGTGCGCCTCCGAGCATTCCAAACCTACACTAGCTCCACCCAATTACCAACAAAAGCGAACATTGAAGGGCGATGCACTTTCGGTACAAACCATGAAATACCGTAGTGATCAAATTATTTTGAGCACTACGGAAAGCCTCCTTCACTTCCAAGATTTACAGCCCGCGATTCGATCCAGTACTTAGGCATTACTAATAATATGTAACAGCTAGTTCGAACGCACGGTTGACAGTTGTATATACTATCTACTGTCTAAAGTTCTATACTGCTGCTCATTGAGCTGCAAACTGATTTCTCACTGCATGAGTCAGTAGAGGAATGGCTTTACCTTCACACTAACAGTGCAAATTACCTTTCTGGAGTGAAGAAATTATTCCTCTTGGGAAATCTGTTGTAACAAACCAACCAAGAGTTCTACGATCGGATCGAATAAGTTGTTTCAAGCCAGTAAAGTACCACGTTGCAAACGTAAACGACGTTGCCGTGCCGAATCAGGTCTTGTTGTACGAGTATAACTAAACTGCATGACCAAGTACAGAATTGCTTCGACTCCACACTATTGTAACGTTGTTCGCCTTCGCACAGAACGACTCTGACGTACCATTACATCACATCATTCTCCGTCCATCAAACCACCACCTGCTCCACTCACAAACGAACTTTCCTCCGCCGATCCAATCCACTCACACTCCGATCCAATCCAATCCAATCCACTCCACCCCAGTTCCCAGCGTTTCCACTTACAGTGGCGCCCGCAATTCCTTTCAACCAGAACCCGATTTGCTTAAACCAGTAACCGCATAGATACACGACAAGGACGGCTACTTTCCCGATCCTGCCATGCTACTCCAGGCCTCAACTCTAGCTAGCACGAGAAAAACTTTTGCTTCTCCTTCACACTAACGACCTTAACAACCCTACAGGTTTAACCAGCCAACCTCGGATTAAATTCAGCTAAAATCAACCCACGTACCGAGCAGCAAAATTTCCAAGAACCGCGGCCACTACAGAAGACTCGGCATCCGGAGAGCATGGGAGAAATCTTGAAGCAGCCGCAGCCGCGGCCCCGGCCCCAGCCCTTCCGAAAGTGTTCATTGCATTGGAAATCGAACTTTCCGCCTGACGACGTTCCCGAGTGGAAGAGCAGCAGCCGAGCAGTGGCGCCTTGATGCTTCCCCTCTCTTGGAGCGCGCCTCGAGCTCACACGCGTCCAAAGAACATCAGAGAACAACACCAGCCCGATCCTCCGAGGAGTTTATATCACCCGATCAGCCGGTGGCAGTCCGAGGGTCGCTCGTAGCGACCAGTAGTCTGCCTGACTCTGCAGCTGTCCAGATATTCCAGCTTCCGAGATCGAGAGGATTGCTTAGTTCTGCCTCACCCGCTGCAGCCGGTGTTTCGGTAGCTTGCTGGCGCGTTTGGCAAATCGTCGCTTTCGCGTGCAAAATAACACGTGCAAGGCCGAGAGTTGGAGTGTACATTTTTACGTGTTCTTGCGTGTGGCCATACGTGTTGGCTTATTCTACGAGTCGGTCTACGTGGAGAGCAATTATTGTGACTGCCTGCCCAGCACTTCAGACCAAGTTTTCTCATCCATGTCGTGAAGCTTTTCTCCACCGTGGCATGAGGTCATTCGTAAAGGTCTGATCCCACCATTACAAATCTGGGGTCTCAGAACTTGAGCTTTCCAGCTAAAATTACTCCGGATCTGCAATCCGACGGCTCCCGTTATCTTTCGAATGATTCAATAGAGGCACGAGGCTTTGGGGTTTCTAGTCCGGCTTGTAGATAACGACGGGTATGTTTTCTTTCAGGTATTATATATATTTTTAACTGAATAGCACCGGCAAAATTGTCCATGACTACTGCGAAGGCAAGATGCACCGGAGGGTAACATGAGATGTTTGGCTTGGCCATGTTGCTACTGCGATGGGGTATAGTGTTGAAGCTTAAAAAAACATTTTGTAAGGAAGTGACGAAACATGCTCATGAGAAGATCTAGGGATGCTCGTCAGGTTTAGCTGAGATGATTCAGCACATGTGGTTATTCAGAATCTCCATTTTAGTGTTACGTGGGAAACTACTCCGGGATGATTCTGAGTATGAGGCTCTTGCAGTTGTTCCTTTCGAGGAACGAGATAGAGACGACATGGTTATTGACACCGATGACCTTGCTCCCGCATTACGTAGCCCCAGATAAACCAATAATTTGAGTTTCTCAACCACCAGACATTGCATATCAGTTTATGTTCAAGAGAAGAATTTTAATTTATTTCCAAATGAGGAACAAACCAACTTTTTGTTGAAAAACCTAATCATGATAATTGTATGGAGGGAGTCTTCAGGTATGGATCTTGAGTTTACACCTAGCTATGGTGTCAAATAGTCTATTTGATTTATTGATTGGTGTGATTCTTGAATTCCAGGATGAAGTCTTTCACTATTTGTGCTCATCTAGGCCCTCAAGGATATTATGGTTTCCATGTACTGAGTTTTTATTCAGTAGATGGAATCTACCTTCCAATCTACTCAAACGAATGAGATCACATCTTATAACTTCTTCCCGGGTGCGAATCCAAGAGTACAGAATTCTGAGATCAGATCTTCTCAGTTCTTCCCCGAGCAGAGTCCGACAGTACACATCACAGTAGATCACACGTTATCGTTTCTTTCATAATCACATACATGACATTCCCAGGTTGACTGATCTGGGACATCTTGAAGTAGAGGAGCCACTGAATATTGAGTGATCTTTAGAGTAGCTAGTAAGCTACTCTAAAGATGCTATGTATGATATTTACCTTAGCTAAGGACCTGTAAGAATCTCATATTAAGTGAGCAACATACATGTGTATAAATGTAGTACCTTGTAAGTACTGTACGTATATAAGGATGAGTATAGTAACTAGTAAGTCTGTATAGTAGGATGAGTATACCATATGTATATGATAATGTAAAACATATATTATTTGACCTTCGAATGTAATGATGCAGATGTGGTGTAAAAAAAATTGGAGATTATTAATTAATTCAAGATTTTTTTACACAACTATTTTGTAGTCTCATTATGTGTGTCTCCATATTATCTTTGATCACATCATCATCATGTTCGTATGGAACTGTGTAAAATTTGCATATCAATGCGTTTATTTTGTTGGAATAATGTGATTTACTTCGTGGTCGTTACTGTTTTGCCGAAAAATCATCCTAGCCTCAACAGTTTGCGTGGTTGATAGAGTTAGCCGAGGGAGAAAAGTTTCAATTGGTATAATCTCTCAAACCGGTACTATATGCACCAAATGTCTTAAGGCATGAAAGAAGTATGGTTTCTGTCTGAAAGTAATGTTTGCACATTTGGAATGTCTTCTGTTGAGAGCTTGCATCCCGGTGCGAGGAATTTTCTTCCTTTTGATTGTAATGGAATGACCATACATCTGCCAGTTTGACAGTATATATGAATTGTGTAGACTTCGACAGCTGACCATATACATGAGGCAAACAATCTCTGGTTTGATTATCATCTTGATGTGTTACATTTCCACTGCGTTCGATGTAGTAGCATTAACGACAATTTGTTTGGATAGGAGTGTATAACAAACCCCTTCATCATTATAACTTCTCTTCTGGCCCTATATCTTTTGTCACGGTTGTTTTCTAGAAGGTCTTTAATCTTGCAAAGAGTCTAGCCCTATTTCTTTTCTCCCTGTTGTTTTCTACAAGCGTCTCACTTGCAACTCTTCATGATTTAACTCTCTATCTCTCCCCTACGGTCTCCGTCTCCATACCTCCTTATATAGGAAAGCACACTCTCTGACAGAATCTCACACTAACATTCGGGAATGTTCAGATGCAGCGAGGTGCGACTTTTATAATTCGCACTCACTCACCCTAATCACCGAATTTCTCCATTCTAACCTTGAATATTCGATGACTAATCATTGAGCCATCCAGAGCCAGCACCCTGGGCAATAGCCAGTTGGAGTGATTACCCACCATTGTTCAGCAGAGTTTGGACGGCTTTAAATACACTTTTGGCTCCAATGACTATATCTCCTTCTACATGGGTGCCACTACATCAGTCATGTATAAATAATTAGGTATTACAACATTTTTTAAATATATAAAATTATTTTTTAAAAATATACTATCTTTTTTTGAAAATTCCGTTTTTTGTATGAAAATAATATGTCAAAATAAATACTATACCTTTGATGTAACAATGATGTAACTAGTACTTGATATTTTTCCGTAATCATAATAGTCCAATTACGTTTTTTTGTCAGATATTAAATTTTCTGTTTTAACACATTGTTATTTTTTAAGATTTTTTTATTTTATAATTGAATTTTTTTATGTTTATATAAATAAAAATTTATAAATTTAATTCATGAAATTATTTTATATCATTTAAATTTAAATAATATCAAATGTTCAAAAATATTTCTTTTTTTTTAATTTTGATATGGTCCTTGTGATCTTAATCGATAATCAAAATTAAGTGAGTATACAAAATATGTATGCTTTTAAGTCCATTACATTGAATTCAATATTATTTTTTAGAAATTAAAATTTACTACTTATATTAAAATAGTAATTCTGATAATTTGATGTGTTGTTTCGTTTAATGACAAGTAGATTAAATGCAATATTATCTATAATTTTTTTATTTTGATCATACTAAGTAAATATAAAAGATATAATTTTAAAATGTATTATTTCAATTAAAAAATCTCCATAAGGTAAAATAATGTGATTATTGATAAAAAAAACTTTGTGAAATAAATGTACAATTATTTAAAAATTCAATTTAATTTTTTTCATACAGCTCATTCTTATGTCCAATTATTGATTTTAAACTATCAATAATATTTAGAATGTGTTTTTTAAAAGATATTTACTATAATTTTATTCATAAAACTTGATACAAACTAGAAAAAATTTCATTTGTTCCTAAATGAAATTTTGTTTCGGAACAACTTATATATAAAGTAAATTGATCATTGAATTATGAACTATCCGAATCAAATCTTTAAATGTAATGTCTAAAAAAATATTAAAGGTATGATTATACATTTATTGGTACCAAATCTCATTCTTTAACGATATGTTATAAACAATTAGTGTATACTTCATTTAGGTTATATAACACAACTATATATCAATTAAAGTATCCACAGCAACTACGGGTAAAGAATCATATATTTTAAATAAAGTACAATTGATTAGTATAGATATTTGAAACTAATATATATATATATATATATATATATATATAAGTAACGGTATACTTTATTGACACAGTGTAAATTTATTTAGGTAGCACATTCATATAAATAGATGTACTATCATTTATATCGAAAAGCAGTGACAATTTAAAATCCAACTATTTTTCCTACCTCATATTACAGAAGAATATAAGTGAGTACTTCAACTTGTGCAACTTTTTATAAAATGAAAACATAAAATTAGTATACACTACTGACAGAATTGTCTCTAATATTTCATCAGCATAGAATTTGGTATATGTATGTATAGTTTTATAGAAACTGTATTTTTTTTTTTATGACTAAATGTTAGCGAGAAATTGCAGACCTCAAGAGCATGAAACCAAATTCAAGAAGACGGAAACTTAGCTGTGATCCGCGTTAGTTCACTGATGCCACTTGAAGTAAGACCGGTGAGATTCCTCATATTTCTGTATGAAACAAAACTTGCTAAAAAATACATGGATATTGCACTAATCCTAATCCTTAATCAGGTTCTAGTGCTGCAAGCCTGATGGCTTGATCAAGGTAATAAGTTGTCGTACAATCTTGTCAAGTCAACTTGTACATCGAGGAAATGTGAATGGTGTGACGCTAAAGGATGTGACACACATCCGCCGGAAACTTCTATTGAAATTCAAGAACGAATCTTACATAGCGGACTGTGAAACCTGCCCTCAGATCATCCAGGAAGAAAATGGAGGTCAAGCAGAGGATTCTGCACACGGTACTCTATGTTGGTAGCTTCTGCGTTTTTTCCTTTTTTAACTTGATTTTCTAGAATTTGTTGAGCATTTCTTCATTCTCCCCAGTGAAGTGCAGGATAGCTGAAGCAATATATGGCTGACCAAAAATGGTCTTTGAAAAAGATAAAGTTCGACCATATTTTCGTACGCAATGGATTCCAACCATCATGGAGTTAATGAAGTGACAACATTTAGAGAGAGAAAGTACAAACAGAATTTTCTTTTGTTTACTGGCCTGTTACAAAATTGAAGGTGTTGAAGGTTTACAGATCAGCCAGGCTTTTGTGTAGAAAAGAGAAGGAAATAGTACTTGGACTTACTGTAAAATTAAAGCGACCTCATGACGGCTGCAGCTGTTCTCGTCAGCTTTACATGCAGCAGCTGCACCAGCTCCAACGAAACCCAGTCAGACTCGTTCCAGCTAACTACGACCGGGCATTCACGGGAATCGTTTCTCAGGGAGATGCACAGACATTGCCGGCGTGAAGTCTTCCGGCATCGATGTTTGTTGTATTTGATTTGTCAAAGAAACGTCAAAGGTTTGGTCGGCTCTTTGGCTATGGAACACTATTTCAAGACAATACAACTTGAAACCACTGTAGAGGTGTATGTGGAGTTGATAGAGCAGACAAGAGCAGAGACTGCATGGCAGATGACCCAGGGCCAGCATTCGACGGCTGCAACGACCCACCTGTGACGACATATTGCTTTGGTATTAGACTTCCCTGAAGCAGTTAGTTCCACTGACTTGAATCCAGAGGCCTGTCCAAAAGCCCACACATGGACGATACTCAGCCGCTTCCAGCTTGTAAGTCATGCGATCTCTCTAAAACCGCCCGTTGCGACCAGTAATCACGCGCCATGTCTTTGTTGATGCTTACGGATTGTTAACACTGCTTGTCAACAGAGGCGAATCTGACCACCTCGAGAGGACCATGTACCGTAGAACGACGTGATCATCCTCGGTGCCAGATGGCATCAGTGAGATCTTCCCTCGTCGGATATGTTGAAGAACTACGGAACCTTGGACGTCGAGTCTTAACTTTTTCAAGTTAGGCTCAGGACGTCATGGTACTTCGTTTCCACCGGCCCCGAGGGGACACCAAAGCCATATGGCCGATGCCATCGAACACAGTGTATCCCTGGCAGGTACTCAACTGACGTCGGAGAGCAGACTGCGCATCGCGACAGACTTGACCGTATTAAGGCAGAAGATCCGTTTCTCCTCGACGGTTGAAAAATCGGAAAAGACCTGACAGAGCACCGACACCTTACTACAGCAATCCAATCTGGACTCAACAAGAGTCAACTAGCTGCCTATGTGAGAGGAATAACGAAGTGATCAGTACTTGCTGGCCTTGCACCAATGACAGGTTACCTATCTGGCAGCGGTGACTTGAAGCCACGCAAAAGCGACAAACCACAATCAGACCATGCGACATGAATGCATTCCAATGAGAACCATGAAGACACGAACACAAGATAGCAAAAGTGACATATCATTCAAAGTGTAAATTCAATATCCAGTCGTATAAGTAGTCCACAAAGGTACGAGGTCAATACTCCACACATGGAGCTGCTTAAGAAATCAGCGGGGAAGAGACATTGTTGACTATCAGGTGCTTATGGTTGTGCTGAATCTTGCAACCCATAGCGACCACAAAAGTTATGTCTGGAGAGTATGCAACTTCTCATCTCAAACTAATGTCATACACTTGGAAGCATATGCTTTCACTGCATGAGTCACATCACCGGCGCAAAAAGAGCTGGATGTAAACAATGATGTGATAATTAAAAATAGAATATAATACAAGTCTCCTGCGACATCCCATCTACAACATCCGCAATCAGCCAGTTTTAACTCATCTTATCCTAAGTTGCAGCCCCGGCTCACCTATAGCCCCACGAAAAGAATCACCTTCAACTGATACCTACATCTAATTGCTCTGAAACACATATAAGCCCCCATTGGGCTGGGTATAATCACCTGGGTAATCACTGCAGGCCTCCTCAAGGTACAGAGCCAGGTTCCCCACATGTAGCTATCTTGTGACAGAAGAGTCACACACTTGTGCAGGATTTCAGTCCAGGCTGTGTTCAACATCATGTCAGCTTTGGACTGAAAGTTCACTAGATAATGCAGGAAAGTCCAGGCCAGAACGTCGATAGCTCTTCTGGTTTCCTAGTCTGTGGACTGCTCATGCAACTGAACTTCATGTCCGTGACATTATGTGCTGCATGGAAGAAGTCCTTCAGATAGTGCAGAGTAAATCAATATTAGTGGAACCACCACAAGTACATACAGAGTAGTTTCTGAAAATTTCAACAATGAACACAAAATCACAGATATCCTGGGTTTCCAAACGGATTGTTTGTGAATTGAGGGGCCGGAGCACCATAAGGAACCATCTGATTTGGTGGAGTGCCTGGAGGGAGGGCCCCAGGAAACTGAGGGGCAATGGGGGCAGCGCCGAATGGGGTACCGAAAGGATTGGGAGGCTGACCCCCCATCATGTGGGGTGGTTGCTGCATCATCATTTGTTGCTGCATCATGTGGGCCATCTGCACGTTTGGTGGTGGCGCGACACCTCTCGAGGCCATAAAGGGATCTTGAGGAGCAACGCCGGTGTCAAAAGGATTGGGTGCACCAGCAGGAAGAGAGTTATAGCTGTTGGGTGCCTGTCCGTACGAGTTCGGACGTCGTGTCAAGGCATCGTCGTACAGACTATCTAGGAGAAGTTTATCAAGTCCTCCGGCCTGTGGAATTGTGAAATCTTAGTATCCAAAAAGAAGCACTTTCGTACAACTGCAGCGACAAAACTTGCCCGTAAAAACAATCTCACGACTTCTATCGTCTTAAAAAACGGACATAAAGATAACATCTCAATTAGAAAGACTGTGAAGAGAGTCCAAAATTTACCAATTTTTGGTTAGGATCACTGGCTGTGGTAGTGCCGTTGCCAGTTGTTGGGGTGGTGACAAGCGCCAGTTCCCAACCTGTAGCACCACTGGAGAGATCCACGCCGCCGTTGGCATCATGAGTTCCCCCATTTGCAGAAGCACCTGTAAAAACGTTTCCAGGTAGTCAGTTCACGATTCAGGCATTTCCATCGGCGAGGACATGTTCAACATTCTAGACTTTCTGACTAAACTGCTCTTCTCATCCGCGAGTGGCGTGAATTCACTAGTTTGACAATTGACTAGGTATGAGATGGCGTATCAATCGACAGTTCGAATTTAGAATTAAGACCAGTAGAAAATTCGGATGCTTACTTTGAGGAACGATTGCAAGAGCCAGAGCATTTTGTTCTTCTAGCTGATTAGCATCTGGGAGCATGTCGCCGAGACCCTGAAAAGTACAAATACAAACGCAATCCTTCATTCAGCACGACCTTCGTAACGACTAACTGAGCTAAGACCCCTTTTGATCCTCCATCTTTCTGGCCTCTCTTCCCTCGCTTATTCTGTTTCCTTCCACAACTCAATTAGTTCCATTTCTCCTTTCTGATGTCTGGAATCTTAGTCCTCGGACTGTAGGTCAACAACATACAACACTTGCTGACATATCTACTTCAGTTGAAAGAAAATAACCAATCCCTTGTGTTTCGACTCATGCACTCGAAAGCAATCCAAAATGGCGCAATTTTCTAGTCTTCTCATCGTTCGGATTGGGAAAAGTACCAGAAGATCGGTTTCCATTTGTGGTGGTGCGGGAGGAGGAGGAGCTTCCTCTGGAGGTGGTGGGGCGGGTGCAGCTCTAGGTGATGCATCCTGATAATCAGGGTCATCCTTATATTCAGGAGGAGAAGAAGGAGAAGCAGCGATGCGCAGACGACCTGCACCACCGCGGTCATCGTAATATTCCTGAAAAGCCAGACTCTAGAGTTAGAAACCACTCATGCCTCCCATTACACGATACCACAGTGTAACTGACACGTCTGAACTAGGGCTAATGACCTTGAACGAGGAAATCTGCAAAACGGTGAACCAAAGCAACATAACACGCCTCTGCAAAAAGAGTGATTCGAAATACCCCGTCAGAGCAAACCAATAACATCCTCGTGCTTGTAATACTCGGAATTTTTCTACGCAGACAGCTGTTTCTGAAACAAAAGTAAGAAAAGAAATCACCGTACAATTTCTTTTGGAACGTTGGATACACGAGGAGCGTCCTTAACATACTGCTCCATAGTGGAAAGAAAAGACTGGGGCGGCTGTGGAAAAGCAAAATAAAATAAATGTGTTAATGTACGAGGAGAATACATATCCAATTCAATCAATTGACCAACTCAGATTCAGGAAAGGCATCACCTCAATAGAGACTACATAAGGAACGCAATCATCCCAAAACCTGATATTAATGCTTGCGTTAAACTCCTCGCCACTCGCTCCCCACCACTACTCAAGAACTAAAGGTTATTATCCATAAACATTGCCAGAACAAAATCTCCACGTACCTGCTCTAGAGTTGGAAACTGGAAGCTCCGAGCAAGCTCGAGACTTTTGCAAACTTCATAGAACTCAGAGAGCCTCTCAGCCTGCAAAGGACAGACCGGTTAGACGAGGATTTTACAAGGTACAATGCGAGGTCAAGTAGGAGTGAAAAAAATAGGGGGAAAACCTAAGCCAAGGTTTTGCACTAGAATAGAAAGACGAGACGTGAGAATGTGCTAGCAAGCTCAACAATTTCAGTGTTCACTTAAAAGCAGGAGAAAGATGCACCAATATCTTCAAGTCCAATCAAACGTACTCAGACAACCTAAAAAGTAAATGAAAAAACCAAGGGGGCAGATCCAGGACTTTGCCGACGTAACTTATGTTTTCTACCACGTGCCATGGACAGATGGTCAGGACGAATTAAAAGAGTTATACATTAAAACCTGACTCTACAGAAGTACGGCGCGTATTAAAATTCTCACCTGCTGTCCAGCTTTCTTGTAAATGTCCAGAGCTTTAATTGCATCGTGCCTCTGCATCTCGAAGAACTGCAGACCATATAAGATAACATTAAGTTAACCTTCCGTCGGCGAGAAATAATCTTTGTGCACCAAGTTGACAATTCCATTGACGGAGATCATGTCAATCATTTGCTAATTGAAGACAGTTTACCTTATCCACCAAGTTGATAATTCCATCGTTAATAGCACGATACAACTTAAAGCTTTCCTTCAACACCTGCAGATTAACATAATGTCTTAGTGTTGATCAAACATATCTTCATGTACCTTCATTCCTTCTCCTTGATGTGTAAGCTGAAGTAAGCATGTTACAATCAAAGTACACCACCAACATGTCTCACAAGGCAAAAGCTAAAATAACAGGCAATTTTCTAGGTTGAATATCACGGGAGGCACGATTGACATACCAATCCTAGGGCGGCTTGGATACAATAGTTGCTAACAGCTGCTCCTTCTGGCTGTAACCAAGAGAACGTGGATTATCAATGTACTGGACCTTTGCATTGACATCCACACCCACAAACAATGAAGACAAATTCGAGACTGTAGGTGCTCAGACTTGTCGAAAAAAATATAGAAAAATAACATGTTCACATAACAATTCAGACCTGACATCCCATAAGACGATGCAGAAGTTGCTGCAAGGCAGGCAGATGTTCAAGCAATTCCACTGTGTCCAACTCTCTTGTTTTGCTGTGTCCCTGTAACACAAATGCATACAGCTAGTCAAGATTCCCTTCTTAAACTAAAATAGAGAGTTACTTCCTGTGCTGTTTAGAAGTTCAACAACCAGAAGTTCCAATAAATTCACTTACTGATGATTTCTCTGACTCCACATCATACTTCAGTACACGGAAACATTCAAGCCGCTCCTCCAGGAATAGTGCGTATGTCCGCACCCAAGCCGAGTAATCCCAAGCTGAACACAAATAGCAACAAAAGTTGCATACCGAGTGAGATCGCTGGGCAGGATTTTGACTGCCGGATGACCACTGATGAGACTCCAAGGCAATTTGAACACCTAACTATAGAACATAATGCCCTACCATTTGGGCTTGAATCGTCCTTGAAATTAGATAGATTGAGAATGTGTCCCTTGCTTCGGGAGTACTGAATGAGTTCCTCGCGAAAAGTTGGATCTCCTTCTCTTAAAGTACGATGAATTACCATCATAGCTTTCAAAGCTACCTGCAGATGACATTGCGCCCATGAATTACACAGGGCATATAAAAGTTGGTGTAAGATGCTGAGCGGAAGTGTTGAACCAGATCCATGGCCGACATCAGACGAGAGAAACAAGTGTAGAGAAAGATGAAGGGAAACTTAGAAAGATTTCTTATGAGGTGTACTGATGTATTGAAAGAAGTGTAATCGTGAGAGCGCACCCAAGACTCAGAGTAATAATAACGAGTTGAAATAAAAAATAAGATAAACAACAACAAAAGAAGAGAGAAAAAAGCAGGCACATCCTAGGATGACGGTGAACACATCACAGTCCCATGGACAAACCAACTCAATCAGAACCAATGCTAGCGGCAATGTAAGTGTGCAGTAATTACGTCCGAAACAAATGCTGGTGGCAACCCGGAGGACGGTTTGGAAATTTACCAACTAAAGTGCCCAAGAACCGGAGTAGTTAACTTACCGTCCAATTATGAGTTTTCGCTATTCGCCTGGCGAGAGCGTGTATGCAATACGCGACATCGGCTCGAGGCCTTGCCACGGATGTTGCAGCAAAAATAGCTGTACACACACCACGGTACAAACTCAAAACAGAAATAGATTTGAAAAATTTCTATGACCGATCATTAAATCTGGTAAGTTCATCCTCAGTATTTGGAATTCGAATATTTAAGTTTTCAACGCTTGCCAGGAAGTCACAAAGAGAAAGATCTCGGGACACTCATACCTACATCTGAACCTGTCACAACACATGCTCGAGGCAACAGTAGCACGCAAGCAATACTACCCTATGGGCATCAAGTCAGACGGAAATCCACAAGCCGATTTGGATGTTGTAAAGAGATGGCAACACTCACTTCGGACGTGTTTCTCTTTCGGAGGGCATTCCACATGATTTGTTGCCTTGACAACAGCAATGTCCAAATCCTGCCAGATTCGCCAATCTTAAATCATCAATCCACGACTAATACACCCAAAAAGTTGAACATTTCATGTCATACACGTTTCTTTCCAAGGGCCTCCGCTTGATCGAAACAGCTCATCTTACCCGGATCTCAGGACAATCCAATTTCTGAGGGCATTCATGGCACGCACAGATCGAACAGAAATGAAACCTACCTCCCGCGTCACAAACTAGCAACTTGCACCGTATTCGTAAGGTAATCAACGATCTACAGATCAACTGCAAGTAACCAAAACCCTAAGATGGGGAACAAACACCGCACCTTATAGTCGCTATTAACTTTAGCCAATCCGACCTTGGTCGAATCCTTTATAGCGCCAAGCGCCTTCCTGATGTTCTGTTGCGTCGATCCCCCTGCCATCCCTACCTACTGATAGCGCACTCAAAATTATGAAACCAATACCCTCAAAACACCTTTTTTCCCGACTTTTCTGCCCCGCCCGGTTCGAGATCCGTCCGGGATCAGCACCCCTGCGCTCGCATCTCTACGGCTCCACCCCCATCATCATGCCAACCCTAATACCATCGTCTCGCCCGGCAGTAACTTCTCTTGATCTCGTGGATCCACGATATTCCCTCGCCCGCTTCTCCTTCCTTTCCTCCCACCACCACTAGCTCCCCCTCCTCAAACGCGATACGTCCTCTTACGTGAATCTGTATCCGTCGTATTCTCACCACCACCTCGTGTAGATCGATCTGCAAATGGCAGCAACCACGGCACCGGCAGCAGCAAAGACGGCAAGGTTATGGAACAAAGAGTACCCTCTCTCTCTCTCTCTCTCCCTTTCTCCCTTTCTCTCTCTCTCCCAGATGAGAAGAGCACGGAATGGTCTGAGAGTTATGCAGAGTGTCTACGGAGAAGAGCAGTGTGCAGAGCACAAGCCCAGACTGGGTGCGTTCCTCCTTCGAGGAGAGGAAGGGGAGAGAGAGAGAGAGAAGTAAGCAAGTCGAGCACTACTACAAAATCTGATACCCTCGGACTTCCTCCTGGCCAGGAAAAACAGCTCTGCACTGCAAGCATCGCCGATCCCAGCCCCAGCAGCGAACGCAGGAAGCAAGCAACGGAAGCAACGAAGGAAGGAGAGAGAGCGGAGGAAAGGCCAGCCCTCTAGACAATGCCCAAGGGGAGGACAGGACAGGACAGGCAGGACCGAGGCGAGGTAAGCGAGGAAAGGGTAGGAGAGCGAAGGATTTCCTTGCGTGCCTCGATGGCCGGGGAGGTCCTTCCGAGAGCAGCTTCTCGCTTGCTTTGGACTGGCTGGGGCGGAGCTGTGCGTGGTGGCCTCGAGTCTTTGGTTCGGTCCGTATCTTCGTCAACACAAGGGGAAGGGAGAGGAGGAGGAGTACCGTCCGCCCGCCTGCCCGCCCGACGTCGCTCTGCTCTGTCACATCCAGCACACCATACACCTACGAGGGCCACTCCTTCTCGGCGTCGCGGCTACTAGTGGCCAATGACGCGCGAGCCGACTCATATCCACGCAGGCTCGGGGCGGATGCGGAGGCGGTGTGGGCCGGAGCACGCCAACGCCGGTCTATGTTGGAAAGGCGATGGGCAACGAAGTCCGCGCGTGGGAGTGTGGGGAGGTGTTGGCAAACCGTGCATGGGAGCGAGCGTGCGGGCGGGCGTAATTTCTTCCTTCCAGCAGGTCGGGTCAGGTCAGGTATGGTCGGGTGTTGCGTGGTGCGGTCAACCATACCCACCACAACCCCCACACCCACAACCATACTCAGGTTTGGTTACCTTCTCAATTCTATCATGCAGCTCGTCCTCACACCGGCTTGGTCGGCCCCCCGTCACGCCCCATCCGATTCACGTTACTTCCCTCCGCAATTCTCTTTACCCCTTTGGTTTCATCCATGTACGACTTGATGGGGTCTTCCCATCCTTTTTGCTATATTACTTGGTTCCCCCTGTTTCATTCCCTTTCCCCCAAATCTTTCTCGATCCTCTTACCTGTTCAGGAAACGAATGAGCTACTCGCAAATTTCGTGCGAAAACAAGCGAAATTTTCATGCTCTGCGGCCGATAAGTCAAACCCAGGTGAAACCAACCAGAATCAGGAGGATATCTACTTTATCTGAGGCAGACTTTTCCACCCGAATGGAACCGGTAAGTTGACCTTCACACCGGTTTTACGCGAGTCTCGAACTCGTAGGTACACTAATCTGTCCTCACCGGTACGGTAAAACTCGCGGGTAAAAGGCATTTGTACTCCCAGTTTTTTGCACATGTTGGATCACACTCCCTCTCAATAATACACCACATCTTCTGACCGTTTCCCGTCGCCCCTATGATCCATCAGGTAATGCGGAGGAGACATATGCTCCCTCTGCATCTAGCGCTTGTTCTGGCTCTAATTAAGTTGATCCACTGAGCGGAATTTTGTCGTTTCAGGTCCGGTTCATCCAGGGACGCTCGTTCTCCAGGTTTTTTCTGTTCACCACTGGGATCTGGCTAATATTCAACCTCTTGAAGAAATGATAGGACTGCCAATTTAATATGTAGTGCAATGAACCATGATTGTAGCCTGGAGGCTACAAAACATTTGTATTTTCTGAATACACATGTAACCTGGAGGCTCTGAACCGATGTGGCCTTTCTCATTGGCAACTATATGAATAAAATAAACAATTTTAACACATTCTTCAGTAGTATTGTATAACCGAATCTTACACATGTACTACAATAAAGAGGACGTAGCGAAAGCGTGAAACATGCATGCTACTAGTAGGTCCACGGCGTAAGAAGGTTCTAATTTAGAGACGAGATGCAAGCTACAGGACTCCACTTACTTTTTGGGGTGGTATATATCCGAGTGCTTCTATTTTGAGAAATTTCCGTGCGAAGAAATATACGAAGTAGGCCCAGGCTCAGCTTCATCTCGCCAGCATAGCTAAACACCTGCGACGGTCACGGAGCGGGCGGTGACTGTGACGTCATGTGACTTCTTTGTCTCGGTGTACGTGAAGCCCTACCGTCCTGGTACAGCGAGTGAGCCTTCGAAGCTCGAAGACCAGAACTGTGCTATACTGGACGATAGCATAGACCCACCGACGAGCGGGTTTATTCTAGTGACATAGAATATCCGATCGGATTACAAATTTGTGGTGTCTGGTTCTGGGACGGGCTTTGTGCTATATGGCACTTGGAAAAGAAATGTGTCTATTGGAAACATTTAATAAATATTGTTTGTAGATCGTTTGACCTAGCTAATTCGGATATCTTAGATGTTGTATGACATATCTACTAGTGTGATACTATTGGGGCTTGGTTCCATCCTTTACGCTTTGATGGGTCTTCCCATCCCTTTTGTTATTATACTTTGTCCCGAAACATTTAATAAATGCGGTGTATTCATAAGGGCACATAGCGCACACTCTTTACTTACATGCTCCTTCCACATCTCGTGACAACTCTTTTTGTCCCATACTTCCTGCTCGTATTGTCCCATCACAAGTTTGATGGTTTTTTGCGTGGCCATGAGTTTTCTGAGTTGTTTTCTTCCGTATCTTTGACCACAGGGCAGAAGGAAAGCTATCAGTATGTGCAGCTTCAAAATATGTGGTCGATGGAACTGAAGTATGGGTTGAGTGTCAAAATATGCGAGACATGTTCTTGTCTCTCGGGAGAAAGAAGTGAAGATGCCTCCAGCTCGTGGGTTTCATTTCTTTTCCCCTTTGTTTGATTGAAATCCGATTGTACTTGCTACGGACAATTTCATAATTAGTGTATACTACCCTGTTGGCAGTTAGATTTGTTGACTCTTCGCGCTTCATTTAGTGTATATTACATTGATGTGTACTCGAATTAATGTATGTTTGATTAATGTAGAAATTTAAAAGAGAAATATATATTAATAGCGATATATATAGTGGTAATATATTGGTATTTTCATTAATGTATAATCATACTTACCTCTCATATTAAAACATGTGATAAAGGAATTTTGGGATGAATTTCAATGCACTTATCTTTTATAAACGAGCCCGAGAAAGTATAATAACAAAAGGGATGGGAAGAGCTCATCAAATCGTACAAGGATGGAACCAAACTGGTAACATGGGGCTAGGCCCCAATAGTATCACACTTGGAAATATGTCCTACATCACCTAAGATATTTGAACTATCCAAGTCAAAAGGTCTACAAACAACAAGAGCATCCGAAGAAGTATCACCTAACGTGATTGCTCTCCTATGGATTGCACCAGCTAGTGCTCTCTGTAGAGCAATGGAAACACGTTGACTAAAATAGGCTATACAGTAAGCTAAAGAGAGTGATACCCCATGTCGCCTAGTATGGTAGGCTCTCGCACACTCCCTCACGAACATGTCGAAGTCGGTGTCCATAACTCCATATAACTCCAAAGCTAGAGGAACAAAGAGGTGACCTCTCTGCATACCTCTATACTTGGAATCCTTGACTGATGCCGCTCCACTTGCCGCCCATCCTGGAGGATGGGTGATCACCCCCTCTGAAACTGTGTGTCTAGTAGGATCGGTAACCATCACATCAGCCACAGTGACCTGGTCCTCCCGAATAAGTACAAGTCTACCCTAACCCTAGTCGACTGCAAGGCATACCAACGCTCTCTCCATGTGAGGTATCCACCCTCTCGCGTCATAGCAAACATCACATCCCTAATGGCATCATGAGTAGCTATCCTCTGCCCTCGGAATGGACAACGAGTCATATGAACACCTGTTGCATCTCAAGTGATACCACACTCAAATGTGAGTAATGAAGATGTAGATGGATGGACCAAGCCAAGACGGAACCTCATCATTTGTGGAGAAAATAGCTGTGCGAGTTGGAAAGCCCTGATGCATGGTCGAGCCAAGATCCACGAGCATGCACCCTTGCCCGAGCAAGAGCGTAGACAAGCTCTAGTAGTACGAGAAATGGCCGGATCCACTAAGAATGAATGTAGAGTCTCCTCAAACTGTCGGTCCATCAAGATAGACTGTAGACCCCTAGTCCAATCGGTAGCCAAAGAGGAAAAAGATGGGAACTCATGTCATACCTCCCGTGTTAAAGCATCTCTCGTATGTTGTAATAATACCTGTAAAGGAAATGATCCCGTATCGACGTTCCTCGTATATATCTCCAAAATAGATCTATCTGCGATCACAAATCGAGAAGGTAACAAAGGTGCAACAAGCGCCCAACTCACCAAGAATGCCGCAGTTGCCGTCTCCTCCATCGATAATAAGCCTACCCCTCCACACAAAATTGGCAAAGATGTATGTCTCCTTGCCAAATCTCCAGTCACACACTCGAATGTCCCTAGTCCGATGATGTCACCAAAGACGCCCATGATCCTCCTATCAAAGACTGTCAAACGTGATATGAATGTAGGTGAAGGAGGAACCGTGAAGAAGATAGGTGGGTCGACGAGCAATACTAGATGATAGTATACCAAACGCCACCTACGGATCCCCTAGTAGAGGAAGGTCGTCTACATGCAAAACATCCTCGGCCAATGCAACATCAAGATAGCGTGAAATAAAATCCTCAGTCCCTACTGGCACTCCTAGGATACGTAGGTCATCTGTTGATATCATACATCCCTCTGGAAGCTGAAGATGATGCGGAATGCCCAAAGGAGACCAAGCCCTACACTTTGACACCTTGACTCTCAAGCCTACCAGATGAAGCTCGGTAGTCAAGTAATCAAAGGTCTGCCTAATGCTCTCTACAGGGCCCACAATGTGTGTATCATCCGCTAAGGAGGGGAACATACAACCGGACACGGCCAAAGCAGTAGACACAAGAACTCTATAATGAGCCATGGCAAATAAGGGTCCTCCCAAAGGATCTCCCTGTCGAGTGCTAGCGGCGGACTGTAGAACGGTGACTCCCTCCTCAAAAAAGCCATGCTGATAGAATAGAGAAGAATGTGAACCGTAGAAAGATCGTACGAAAGGAATGAGGCTTGATAGGGGTCCAGCAGCCTCTCTAAGCTCTTTACAAATGGATGCACGCGAGACGCTGTTAAAAGCGTTCTCAACGTCCACCTGCAAGACAACCCAATCCGGATGGATATCTAGAAGTGCTCTAATGCCCAACGATCTTCGCATCACGACCTCTGGTGTGGCGACTCCAAACCGATGTGGACAAAGATGCTCCCGAAGTATGAGCGATGCTGCAAGACAACGGTACGGCTGACTAATCGTAATAAGACCTCTCCAATAGCAATCGGTCTGATGCCCCCAGTGTCCTTCTCCATCGCGAGAAGTCGACTAGCACCCAGAGCCTGACTAACTGACAATGAAATCTCCCCTCTCGCAACTGATGCAGCCACCTGGAACAACTCCATGAAACCACTAGAGGGATCATCAGCCTGAAAGTAATCTTGAAGATACTCATATACCATCCCTAACAAATCTCCAGAGGATAAACGTGGGGCTGTGCATAGAGAATGAGCAAATAATGATCTATCAAGACATAATGGCTCCTCTCGCTAATACTCCAAGACCTCTAATGGTATCTTCTCGCCCATGGTTGGATGTAGAAGGCATAAAGAGGAAATTGTCTCATCATTAGGACTAGCCATGGACAAAAAATGAAGGGCCCGCGCAGCCCTGCTATACTCCCCGGCCTGCCCCAAGATCCTACACCATCTTTTATAAACTAGTTAAGGGATTGTGTGTAGATTCCGAGGTAACACCTTTTTGTACTCGTTTTTTTTTTGGCTTCCTGATGGGTAATCATTGTCTTAGGGCAGCAGGTTGACCCGAACACTTCCACAGGAAAAGTTAGTGTAAAATCTCACGTCAAATAAAAATAAAGCTTTCTAGATTTGGATACGGGTTTTGGAATTCCCATAGTAAATACCAGTTCCAAAATATAAAAAATATCATCACGGATTAAAATGTACAAGAAATAAGATATATGTTGCAAGGTCTTTATATTCCTAATCGGATGGATGTAATTTTTGACTCTATTGCAAAAAGAACCAGGAATATTTTTGTCCACTCATCTCCGGTATAATTCTCCAACCCGTGTATGAGATTAAGTGCCTAGTTTGACCCCACACAATAAATCGAATATGGAGGAGAGAGGGGAAAAGTGGTTTGAGAACTTCGACGAGTGTAAGAAAGAGGGAGACGGAAGATTTGAACGATTGCAACGGGAAATCCCAATGGTTATACACCAAGTGGCACTCATGATGAAGCTGATCATAGAATTCAATATTACTGGTAAGAAATTGAGTGTTGGTACAACCGGCATGGTTTAAACGGGAACGAAGAGGTATTCAAGACTTGAGACATATAATTACCTTTTTTGGTCATTATTGTCATCGTTTTCTCTTATGGATGATCCATTCCCTTTGAACATATATCTATGATATATCATCCAAGATTGTATCTCCTGAACTGACATTTAGAAGTTCTGCGTTTGAGTAGTATGAGAACACGCCGTAACTATGAGTCTGTTGAAAAAAAATACATTTGTATATATTCATACCTTTTGACTTAATTTTTTTTCATAATTTTGAATTCTTAATAACTTTAATACACACATGATGTAAAATCAAATTATGAAGAAAAAAAATTCAAATGTCAAAAAAAGCAAAAAAACGTAGGATGCATGTGTTAGAATATGTCCATAAGCATAAAAATTATAAAAGAAAATTATGATTTATTTTATAAATATAAGAATCAGGATATATATTAATTTTATAATATCATCTAGC
Organism: Marchantia paleacea; assembly: GCA_014180765.2. NCBI lineage: Eukaryota > Viridiplantae > Streptophyta > Marchantiopsida > Marchantiales > Marchantiaceae > Marchantia > Marchantia paleacea. Next base: position 802,813 of record MUAA02000118.1, read on the forward strand.
TTTATTAGGATGAAACCTTGATGTATTGATATAGTTAAATATTTACTCATCCTATCCAACAGATCTATATACATAGATCTGTCTCTCACATACAATCTCTTTATAATGTTTTTGATTTTTCATTAAAAAAAATTTATGTGAATATATTTATTAAAATAGAAAAAATATTTAAAATATTTAAATAAATAATCAAAGATTGACATGTATTAAATATTAATTAAATTTATATATCATTAAAAGTTTCAAACAATATATTCCCTGTAATATCTTATTCCTATTTAAAATAATTTCTTCATAAATGTAACATAGCTTTAAAATAAATTTTTTTCTTTATTTTTTATAGCTAAAACATATTTTTGAATTTTACAACTAAGTGATTCATGTGATCACTTCTATCAAAAGCTAATTTTTTATAAAATGAGATTTGCATGTAGTTTTATGTTCAGAGGTTATTTTATGCCATGCAAAAAACTTCAAGTTACAAACTTCTCATTCTCATTCTTCTCTTGAATCATGAAAAATGGATGGTATATACTTCATTATTTAGTACACTCATTGAGAAGCAACAGGTTCAGCCAATCATAATTGGTGCAATAGCTGATTCACTCATCTCCCAAGACTGGATCCTCGGTTTGACCCTTAATGTGTGGCCAAAGTTATAATCACATCTCTTCAGTTGAATTGCATGTTACTTGGTGGATTGCATGACATTACAGGAGTAGACTAAAGTTTTGAGCACGTGCAGAATGTAATCTTCATAGGATTCCCACCGGGTGTAAACATGGTGCCACTCTCACATTTTGGTTTAAAGTAAGAATGGTCGCTCATACAAACGGGGAAAAAGACAAAATAATTTCTGTAGCATGATGTGAACATGTTTTCAAGATCTCAGGTCATAGCAGTGACTGAGATAACTACACGTTTCAGTCTTCGAATGTCAGGTCAAGCATATGAATCACAGTAGTAGCCTTGGAAAACTGATGCAATCTCATATTTTCTATGAGATTGCATAAATAAAAGCAGAAGTTCCACTACAGAAAAACCTCTCCACCTGAAGTAGTCACTTTGTTAACTAGAGTGGACAATGAAGTGGATGTGCGGAAAAGACATGATAAATGTGTTTTCCCATCAGTTTCCATGCATTCCTTTACTGCGTGAAGGAAGTTCATCATATTATCATTCATGCACATGATCCTATCTTGAATGCCATTTTTTTGGTATTCAAGAATATTTTTTGGTATTTTATATGTTTCTAGCCACGAAGTTTAGGAGTCGGGTACTGTCACATGATACTTCTGATTCGGCCTGGTTGCGACGGTGTAGGATCTTGGGGTAGGCCGGGGAGTATAGTAGGGCTGCGTGGGCTCTTCATCCTTTGTCCATGGCTAGTCCTACTGAGGAGACGATCACTTTAGATGCAGCATGTGTTCATATGACTCGTTGTCCATTCGGAGGGCAGAGGATAGCTACCCATGATGCCATTAGGGATGTGGTGTTTGCTATGGCGCGAGAGGGTGGATACCTCACATCGAGAGAGCGTTGGTATGCCTTGCAGTCGACTAGGGTTAGGGAAGACCTGTACTTGGTTCGGGAGGACCAGGTCACTATGGCAGATGTGGTGGTTACCGATCCTACTAGAGACACAGTTTCAGAGGGGGTGATCATCCATCCTCCTGGATGGGCGGCGAGTGGAGTGGCAGCATCCAAGGTCTCCAAGTATAGAGGTATGCAGAGAGGTCACCTCTTTGTTCCTCTAGCTTTGGAGTTATATGGAGCTATGGACATCGACTTCAACATGTTCGTGAGGGAGTGCGCGAGAGCCTACCATACTAGGCGACATGTGATATCACTCTCTTTAGATTACTGTATAGCCTATTTTAGGCAACATGTTTCCATTGCTCTACAGAGAGCACTAGCTAGTGCAATCCATAGGAGAGCAATCACGTTAGGTGATACTTCTTCGGATGCTCTTGTTGTTTGTATGCCTTTTGACCTAGATAGTTCAGATAACTTAGGTGTTGTAGGACATATTTCCGAGTGTGATACTATTGGGGCCTAGCCCCAGGTTACCGGTTTGGTTCCATCTTTGTACGCTTTGATGGGGTCTTCCCATCCCTTGTGTTATTATACTTTGTCCTTTTTTTGTATCGTAAACAAATACTATAACTCTTACTACTGAGCTGATAGGCCCCAAGAAATATAACAAAACACTCTAACTACAGAGCTTCATATCAAGGTAGACAGTCAATAGGAAGACAGCATTTCACACTTCATTTCTTTCTCTCTCATGGAGCAACGATACGAAGACAAAGCTTGATAAAGGGATGGTGATTTTTTAAATTTCGTCAAAGGGGTTGAAGAATCTGCAGAAAGAGATCTCAGAACCTGGGTTGCCCATATTTCCCATTATGTGTGACAGCTTTGATGTATCCGTATGATTTTGGAGCTTAGGTAAGAGTTGATCTTCTTGTAAGGCATGGCATGCAAAGCGACCCGAGGGGAGTAGTTGGGGCAGGACCTGGACGAGAATTCATGGAAAAGCAAAGTTTAGAGTTACCATGATCGAATTGTCTTATGTATGATGTTAGAATGATGTGTTCACAACTACATCATCAGCTCGCAGCACTCGACCACGATACCGCTGGCAGGAGAACATGGTCACTTTCAGCTGCCTTTCAGCTGGGCACATTCCATTTCCTACGTGTCCCTTTGATTAATGCTCGCTATCTTAAACTTAAGTCTCGTACGTGCAGTCGTTTGATTTGGATTCGTCACCTTTGGGGACGGAGATTAGCGTGCGACCGAATCTTGCCTTGTGTTCGATCCCCATCCACCGAGCATCTAAGCATCTAAGCATCTGAGCATCTGGGCTGTGCAGACAGCTGTTGGTAGATCACAAGTTTCTCATCCCTGTGGGTCATCTTGTATCTTGCACTTTCCAGCTCTGTAGTTGATGGCGGCGTCAAGTCTCGAGGTATTGCAGTGATAAAAGCCCCCGTTTCCGTCGGGGTAAAATCCTGACGCAAGTCACCACGAGATTGGTGTTTGGAAAATCCCCATGACGAGGAAGAAGATTGTTCCGGAATCTACTGCTAGTGCTCGGAGGCAGAGTGGCCGAATGTTGATGGTCGGGTGTTCGCACCAGAGCAGATTGGCCAGAGAATCCTGGGAGCTTTCGGCAGTCATATAATTACAACCCTCGAAAGAGCCCAATCAGTGGCAATCACGCATCAGGTATAGATGACTCCATATCGTCTCAATTTTGCTCGAAATGAAATAATCTTATGTTATCGTCGTTATGTATGTCTATCTTGAAGCACTCTTGCAGTTCACACAACAAATTCCTTGAATCAACTGCTTTTCCATGAAATCCACCGATTACACATGGAGCGAATAAAGTTATAACTGAACAGTCTGACTCAAGCAAACTTTTCTCGTACAGCGGCTAGAAAGTGAAGGAGCCTGTCTTTCATAAAACGCAATTTCCAAAGAGCACCGGCTTACAAGAGAGAAAGCCAAAGAAAGAACAGAGAACAGAGGCAAGGATGAAAGTGAAATTCAGTTTGCAACACATGATAATACAGTACAAGCTTGCTCTATTGGATGGGTTTAGTTTCGTAGACTTACAAGACTCCAAGAGCAAATTGTCCTAGACTATATCAACCCCTAAAGTATGGTGACGCACTGACGGTTGCCGCCATGCTGATCCAGTCCATAATACAAGCCTAACTTATGCATGATAATGTGAACCTACATATGCCTGACCAAAAGGTCATAACTACAACACTCTGAACACGGTTGGCAGCGAGAATATTCTTCAGTTTGCTGACACCTGGAGACCATCCCTGGCTGGCCGATTGACGAAGTTTGTTTACAAGGCCTTCAATGTACACTATGCACTTTTTGACAGTTGAAGGCCACGGGTCACCGCCATGACCTTGAACTCTTAGTGTGGGCAGAGGAGCCCATTGTGTGATCACTGACGATGATCTTTTGTGTTATTTATCAGTACGAGTTAGAGGTGTGGAAGCCGAATTTCTAGGCCCTCTGTCCGATTGCATCCCACATAAAAACGTGAGGTCGTTTCTTCTGAGCTTATTCTCCGTTTTTTAACCCAGTGTAGTCTCAGAGGAAATGGCAATAAATCAGAAAGCCTGACAGTTTCTCGAGACTCTGCTCACCACATACATTCTCGAAGTGGGCCCTCCAGCCTATAGCTTTCGCTCTGCGTTGCATGTCAAATCTTTCATGAAGTATTTTACAATGCCACCCGGGCCGGCGCCCGCAACCCATGGTACGCAAACTTGCTCAATCTCAGATAATCTCTGTGCTCTCTTCGATTTGCATGCCTTCGGCAACCAAGATTTTCAAAGCTGTGAAACAAGACAAACATGAGACTAAGACAAGAGACTTGTGTACATCCATGGCGTTAAGTCTGGTCAACTCTCGTCAGGAATTAGGCACTGTGAATTTCGATCTTCCTTAGACAATGTATTTAGCTATGGGGAGAAAGAGACTGCTTCTCTTTGCTCGAAAGAGCAACTTTACAAGTTTTGAGAGTTGATCAGTGGTAATCGAAACAAACCTGGACCGTAGATGTCAGGTTGGAATGGTCTAAGCACTCCAGTGTGTTTCACCAGATTAAAGAGAAGAAGCTGCAAGTACATTTTGTGTCGCAAACAAACAACACAGTACCCGTCTAAGTCAGCATTTTGTCCAAGATCTTCCATGTCTGAACCGTAGTAAAACCGTTCGTGTCACTGTCTATCAACGCACAGCACAGCAACACGACATCTCCAAATAAAAAGTCAAGTAAAACTCAGATGATAAGAAGGGAGTATAACGAAAAACGTCTCCTGTTGTTATTATAAGGACTTGGATTTCGCTTCACTTCCTCGAAAGTACTTTGATATGACATTCTTTGTGAAGCCCCTTACATAATTTGCGATCTATTACATATATAGTGATGTTGGATATGTCCCTGCCCAAGCACTCGATTCTAGTGAACGTGTAGACACCGAGTAACTATTGAACATTCATACCTGTGCTCCAATGGCTGCTGTTAGGCCGACAGTGCGTGCCATTGCTGTCTGTGGTTCTCTTACAGAATTGCAATTGTCGGCTGTTTCACCAAGAGCAAGTAGTGTTGCCGTGTGCCGTTCAGTTGGACGACCATCTTTGTAAGCCACTTCAAGGTCATGATGTAGAAGAACCAAATCCTGAAATCGTATCTAGCACTTCAATTAGTACGAGAAGGAGCCGTAGTCTTAGTAAGTGTTCAAGGGCACGATCAAAGAGTTTTCAAATAACAAATCTCCTCGTGCCCTTTTAACTAGAGCTGACCCCTGCCTACATGTGAGCATACAGAATTTGTAAGTTGTTGAACAGGACTTGCGTCTTCACCTGTTCGTTAGGAGCAAAAGTAAGCTTCGCCTCCATACGCGAGCATAATACATCGAATGCACTCTTGCAGCTTTCGGGAACGTCCAAGTTTGAGTTTAGCCCAAGCCATCTGGTTGGGACATCATACACAAGGGAAAGCATGTTACATAATCAGCGCTAGGATTTCATAAGATGGCGTCAATGCATGAATGCTAGTTGAGAGTTCTACCAAATCAAGACGTATTCAGCAGTGATGTTTTGTAGATACTGAACCCGATTTAACATGTCTTAGCTTATACTTGGGAAGAACATAGAACAATGTGAAGAAAATAAAAGGAGACAAAATCCAAATGTAGGGATTCACAGTCACGTCTGAGAGTAAAGAGTACTCGGTCTTCAAGTCATAACCAAATACGCGAGCTCAAGGTCTGACTCACTTTATACAATTCCAGAGACGTTTAGCGGCATCAATGTCGCTGCAGCAGCCAAGACCTAGCAGTTTCTCTGGTACGAGTTCAGTTTCCTTCACTTCAACTTTCTGTACAAGTTCCTTCAAGATGTGGTGCCAGAATGTCTCGTATGTGGTGCGCTGATTTGCAACTCCGAGCAGTTGGTGATCGCCATAGTCAAAGAAACCCAGTTTTGCTATGCCGGCCATGATCTCGCTAAAACCTGCAATTTGAGGCCAAGAAACTTGTATAATTACGACTAAATTTATTGAGCCTAGTGTATGATAGTCAGAGTGGCTAAGCTGCCGCTTGTTCCATTCTCATCGCCAAAGACATTGTACTTTCTAAACTACAGGCATCTCCATGTGCCTAGACTAGGTTCAAGAACCAGCTTAAACCTTAAAGCGAACCTTCATAGCGTAATGTTGCTCTGAAAACGGTAGATGCCTCTTTGGCAATGTCGTAAAGTTCCCCGTACTTCAATGAGTCCCGATTCGGAAGTCTCTCCAGTGCAAACGCCGGGAGATTGGGAAGCCTCAGACGAACAGCGGATGCAAATAAATCATCTCCTGCACATCCATTACAATTTAGACGAGGTTGTCAGCGGCCTTAACATTCTCTTGTGACCTGACAAAGTTCACGTTGAGAGAACTCTTTGGTCGTACACTACTCACCAGCAACTTCTACAGTCTTGCCCTGCTCCTTGTAAATAGCGGCATTTCGTCCAGCCTTGATAGCTCCAGCTGGATTCCAACTAGATTTGAGAGACCAGATGAAAGAGTTAGAATATGTGCTGCCACAGCTCCAAGACAATGAGACATGTATCCTCAGGGTAATCAACATGAAAATGTATACATTCTTCAAATTTCTCTTCACCCGTTCTCTCTCAGAAAACCTATCCCCCTATAATCATGAATACTCTCTCTCCTGACGAGAGGCAATAGAGGAGAGAATCAACAGTTTGCAAAGTACCTCTTAAGACGAGTATGCAATAATAATGCAATAAATATGCTGCACAATTCGGTTGTGACATTCTCGGATCAACTTTGTGCACAACTGCATTCGGCTTATTTTTTTTAGTTGAGACTTTGCTCCTAAAAGCACCTGAATTTATATCCAAGAGGATTATTTGCGGCCATTGGAGACGGAAGGCCACCACAGTACGACACAAATGATTGCACATATCCACCATTAGAATGGGCCGAATCAATCATCCGCATGGCCATCATGTGATCTGCTCAAACCCAACAAATAAGGCATACAATGATCAGTATTACGGACCGTGAGGTGCCTGACCTCGTGCTCTTACATGAGCTCCACCGTTGCAACATAAACAGCTGTAATTGATCACTCCTCTCGGTTATATAGTATCACAACACCCTCAAGATAAGAAGTCAAATTAACTTCTCCTCGTTTTATTTTATTGACAAAATGGGGAGAAGGGATGTGTCTGCACAAGGTCCAATGAAGCGAATTCTACACTCGGCCAGAGAGCTAATCCGTAATGCAAATCAACTTCGATCAGTTCATCATATACTCACCGATGCCAGGATCAAGACCCATCTCACAGAGGATCACAATTCCAGCTTCTCTCGCCTTATCGTGTAAAGCTTCCATCTCGGAACTCACATAACTAGCTGTAACTAGATTCTTTTTGAGCTGTTCCATATCAATGCACACAAACAAGGAGTCTCAGTCGTGAAGAATCTCATTACTTATTGTAGGATAAACTCACGCCAAGCGTAGTACGTACAGTGGAACTCCCATATAACTCGCTAATGAACGGTACTGACAATTTGAATCCTTTGTATTTCTTGCGAACGAGCGACTGCAGATACGTCGGAATCAGAAATGATAAGGTGACAAAAATGGATGACTAGCATCACAACTGCATAGTTTTGCGAATCAAGAAAGCACCTCGATGCACGCTTTTGCAATCGGTATATGGCAGTCGGGAGGAAGCAAACTGATAACAACGGCAGCCTGCAGACGACAACCATGACTTTTCATTTCAAAAACAAGTGCATGTACAAAACGATTGCAGAACCATAATCACCATCAAAATTCCGACATATGAAGCCTCCAAATCAGATCATGAAATATTTCAACGTTCTCTACCCTTAACTTTAACAAGCAGATAACAATCTAGTTGTGTGCAGTGACTCGTACATAAAATCCACCTAAAGTACCTTGGAGATACATGTTCGGAGATGAGCACCGTCTGAAATATCCAGCTGTAACGGGAACGCATTGGCGACCCCTGCAGTGACCTAGAAGATGGAAAGTTTATGAGTGGAGGCTGTTTCGCGTGAGAAGAGAATCGAAATCGTTGGCCTAAAAAACTACATGAGCTAGGAGACACGGATAAATCCTTAAACTATTCCCCTGTTATATACAAACCCAATTCAGAACTTTCAGAGAGAGAATAAACCAGTACGACTAGAAATAATTTTCCAAACAGTATGTGCGAATGTAATATGTGACAGACAGAAATTCTGTATTTTCAGGTTCTGCTCAGCAGAATTAGCCAACAAGTTTTTCATCATGATTAATACACCTTGCACTCTATGATCAACGATTGACTGCTGAAATTTCACGATACATGACTTGGAATATAGAAGAAGGAAAAGGAATGCTACCTTTTGGGCATCTTTGAGGAATAAAGACGCCACAATAACCTGCACATGTACATCAACCTCGCCAGAAGGTTCACCCGGAGGAGCAATACTCCCTTGAGCAGCGAGATATTTCACAGCCGGTTCGCACATTCGACCAGCCCCTAAAATCAGCACTCTTGAGACATTTTCATTGCTGCTATCCATAACTCGCGAGCTTTTGGCCGTCAAGTAGCTTGATCTATCTGGACTTCGTCCTCTGATGAAACTCCCGTTGCTATGTGAATCCTTGTGAGATGCAATTGCAGCTAAAGCATCAAGAATTCCATCCAAAATCTGTTCATTGTCCGCTTCCACCTGAAAAAAGTGTAGAATCCCACGATGAGCAATTGACACCTCCGTATTTCCTTGATTCCGGAATAAAAGCCCTCGGATAATCTGACATTGGCGAGCGATCTGATTCACAAATGATATCTGGACTTTGGCATGAACTGTCGCGTTTAGTTCCACACTAGCTCTTATGTCGAAGAGCGGCTGTACTAAGCGGTCACAGGAAGAAATTCTGAAATCTCACACCAAGATTTCCACTATCGCCGACGAATTTAAAACCATGATGATATCGCGACTGCCGAAAGAAGCTAAGAAAGCAGATATCAGGCCGATTCGGGCGACATCGCTGCCTGTAATACTTGCGCTCCTAGTATTTGAATTCAGATGTACTTGAACACTGTCTCGTCCCATGTTTTAAGATTCGTAGTAAGATAAGAGGTGGTGGAGAAGAGCGTTTTCTAGCACAAACTGTAAATAGCTATTGCTCCTGAGATAGACTTTGCCTACGTTCGAGACCTACCATAACAGCGGTGTCAACCCAAACTCTCCCGTACTCGACAAACTACCTGCTCTACAGTACAAATGATTCCTGAGAGTGTCTAGCTCACGTGCCAGTTACGTTAGAATCATGTACTCATGCAGAGATGCGATCTGGATTTGAGACTTGACACATCAGCCCGAATCATTATGCTTTCTCTCACGAAGTCTGACTTACTTCGAGGTCGGCGTGTGAAGTTTCGTCATCACTGTGGCCAACTTTGCAGGTAGCGGAGCGGAATCGCCCACCTGCGTCAACTATCACATCTAGAGCTTCGTTGATGAGAAACTGGTCAAACAGATGTCCATTGAGAGATACCTGCAGACACATTTGCAAGGAAGTGACTGTCAGATCAAATATCCACTCTCTTTACAAGCGAGTTCGTCTCCTTGTGATTGCATCTATCTTGCTCCAATTAACTAAAGTGCGGTGACAGCTGTAATGTCTATGACTGCATAAATCTAGCACGTGGGATGAGCCTGTCTTCCACAATCTGAACCCAATAGATAAATTTACCTTCCTTCGTCCACCCAGTAAGGAGTGAACACATATTTTTTTTCATAACCAAAGGAGGTTGAGTCCAAACATGTAGGCTGTGCAAACAAAGGGTGACAAAATCATTGCAATTCAAGAAATTTCTGAAGATCTAGATTCAACCACCTCCTTGTTAACAGCATCAAGTACAAATCTTACCAGTCTGGTGACCGACCCATTATGTTGGGAGTCCAACTTGGTGGAAGGTCGCGAATTCCTGTGACCCGGAATTTAAGCATTGAAATCAAATAAATGCATGAGCGGGACTCCTCATGACCAACATATTAACCAAGTCCCACATACTCCACGACACAAATGAAAACATGAAACCATATGAAGAGGATACGACGAACTTTCTAAAGTTGGACCCACTCGAACTGCATGGATTTTCCATCCGTACTTAGTTTCAGCTTCTCTTAATACGTGAATGTACTCGTAGAGCTGGGTAAGCTGCCCGTTGTGAGCAATGCATGCTCTCTTAATCGGCTCCAACATGTCCTCTGGCGTTTGAGCACGGGCCATGTTACTTATAAACGGCAGCAGTACATCTCCAAAATGCTTCGTTGACTTCGTCACATTCAACACAACAAAATAGCCAACCATTCAGCACAATTAGTTCCAGTCTAAAAGTGGATGACTGGATTGCATTCACACTGCAACGCGAGCGCATACGACCAGGCCAGGCAACCCAACAAGTGCGAATGAATTAGATCTTTGTATAACCAAAATCTACGTTCAGACAAAACGACAGCTACCTCTTTTGCCAGCTCTGTTGGAAGACAATCGACTGCCAGGATAATAATGCCTTCTCCATCCATGTCGTTATGGTACGTGCCGGATGACGGATCATATCTGCGCAAAGCACATTCATTCAGTATCGCCTGGAATTCAATTACCCTGATAGATCAAACAGAAGAATGCGATGCAAAAAAACTCTTAACTGATACGTTACACTAAAAAATGGCTCAATAAGATAACAGCTTAAAGTATATGTCTCCAGACCTCGACGAACCTGAAGAATGGGTCCTCAATGGAAGTAATTTGATGGAGGCACTCAATGGAACCTTGGACATCACATGTTATATCCGCAACTCCAAGGAGTTTGCCCTGCTTTCGGCTCCCCTTTGTGCTTGCATCATTTCTAGTCAACTCCCGTAGCTGCTTGTTGTCGAGCAAACGAGGAAACCTTCGCTCCCAGTACATGCAGTTCACTAACATGGTTGACAAACGTGTGAGCTTCTAATAACCCTTGTGTAATGAGAATGTAAGAATAGTATTGCCATCTCTGAAATGTCAAAAACTTGACGCAAGTCAAGACAAGATTCAGTCCTCATCATTTTGAATTGTCGAGGAGATGATCTATGTCCGTTGACTTCAGAAAGAAAATATTATCTTTCGTCTTGCCTAGACCAAGTTTTTTCCTTCACTTTCACACATCTACAAGCTCGAAATAAAAGGATACAAGATACGATACGAGGCACAAAACACAAATTGTATTCGAGCTCCTCAAAGAACACTGAAATCACCCCGTCCTTCTTTTGTAGGCAAAATCTATGCATATAAATCATCACCAACAGATCTCTATATTCTCTATACAAATGACAAAAACAGTTTGCGTTCAAATCGTCATTTCATAAACTCCGGAATATGTTTCCAGTATTACCAACACCAAAATTGGCATCAACAAAAGCTTGTGAATCGCAGATGGAACGCACCTATTACGGAGGTATACGGAGCGATTGTATCATGAAAAATGGATCGATACTGCTCGGGATGTGAGTAGTATTCATCCTGCAACATTTGTAAAAGTACATTATTAATTGCATCATAATAACAATATCTTAGTTCTACATCATGCATTTGGTATAAGAAGAGGTAAGTGCTACTATTAAAACTCGACACATGTTCAGTTTTGCTAATATTTTTAAGCTTTTGTTCCACATACATGTCCAATATACATACGTACTACAACGTATGCAAAGTTTGTTTTCAAAAGCCTTGACCGGTATACTGCAAAGCACATTCACCTTATCAAACTTCTTGGAGGTGTCGATTGGGACCACCATATCCCGGGCTTCAACAACACAACCAAAGACTTGAAAGTTGGCCCTCCCTTTCCGCAATAAGAGGTCATCGGCTGAAGCCATGTGCACGTCATCATAAAGTCGACGTAGATCAGACGGTTTCACGAATGTATGAGGCAGCAAACGAAGTATTTCCTGTGCACCACGTGAAACTACAGCCAAATGGAGAACAATATCGAATCACCAAGGGGTCTTGAACTGATTTTTTAATCACAAAAGTTTTGAAATAGTTCCAAACACCTCTCTCAACCTAGAATTCTCTTAGGTTAGGTTAAGATTGCAGGTATGACCTCGGATCTCCTAAAGCCGTCAAGACAGACAGCAACTTACTTACTTGGTATAGGAAAGATTAAAAAAAAATATAACCACTGACATTCCGTCATAGATCTAAGGCAAAACCTTCAATTATGAACCAGCACGTATAATATCAGAGAAGATACAAAACACATCCGTATGTTCAAAGCAAGATCTTACCATTTCCTGACCCAGTGAACACAAAGACAAGAGGGCAAATTCCCAATCCTAGACCATTGTTTGCAATCTCATCACCAGCAGCCATTACAGCAGCTTTCGCTGTACTCAGCGATGAGTACATGTATGAAGAGCCCACTGACAAGAAAGGAGTGGAGAAACCAAGACTCAAGAACCCTGTGAGAAGAAGCACCAAGGTAGTGGTCATGAGTCTAACGTCGGTATAAAAAAATGCAATAGGATTCTAAACAAGATGATACTCAAAATACACAAGTAACTTCTGTAGATATCTACAATTTCTTGCTTAGATATCTTACGTTCTCCAAGTCCTCGTAGAAAGTCGATCATCCCCGCTCTGCCTGCATATTCTCCAAACGCAACGAGTCTTTCATTGTTCTCTCCCGCAATAAGCTCGTAATCATATAATGATACGCGTTTTTCCAGTACCTGTACATGAGAGTGTTTTGCCTTCAAATTTTATGCCCAATTGACAAGCTTCAAGCTTCGAATATTAACTTCCTCCCTAGATCATCACATTTCTCTGCAGTATGATTTCCAAGAAATAAGTAGAGACTAGTCCTCAATCCTCGACGGGAATTTGGATCGTGGGTCATGAGTATTTTACTTTTACCTATGTTTGAGGACTTTTGTAGAAACATATTCTCAACAAACAGAAAGTCGTTACCTCATCAAGTAAGGCCATGTTCTCCGGTTGTGCCTTATGAGTGTGAGAGAAAAAGGCATACGCTCGCTTCGGCAGCAATTCACCTAACTGCAAGCGAGCATTGGAATGAAAAGGCCCCTCAGATAAAATAAGTCAATGTTCAAGAAATATTCGGTTCATGTACGTTGGTCATAGCCAAAGAAGAGGAATTCAGATTTGAGTTAGCTATGTCACTAGAACTTCAGGCGAGTCAATAATAAATATTTAGCAAGAAGATGTTTCAAAATAGACAAAACCTGTGGACGTTTTACTCCCAAAATGAGTCCACAATCGGACAAATCTTCTGAAATCTCGCAACCAACATCCTGATATTGCTGGTCTGAGTGTATGCGTTTTGTACAGGGCTGAACGATGATACGACGAACTCCACCTCCATTTCGTCCAGAATGTAAAAGCCTAGCACAATGTGCAGGAGTCAAAGGAGCTCGTCTTTCCCACTTGCTGTGCTCCTCTCTCCTTATTCCCACCACCCGATTTCCCCGAGTGAAAGTGTCAGCCGTAGTTTTTATCGTTCCATTTCCTCTTGCACCGTTGTCAGGTGTCATATTTCCCTGCAGTCCAGTGAACAAAGCTTCGTCAATCAGGTTCAGTTGCAAACTGTAAACAGGGGTTCAAATCGCATTAAGATCTACACTCCAAGTATATGTTGACGTAGCGTCCCTGAGAAAAGCGTATTGAGGATTGGATTGCAGCGAGTCACCAGCTTCAGGTGATGAATGACAATTAACAGAATCAATGTAAATGTTAAACAAGAACGAAGATAGTTTTCAGAAGCACTCAAAATCGTGTAAGAAATTGTCCCGGTGGCAGAGCGACTCGCAACTTTCCGAGCGATTCTGGTAGAGCCTAGAGCGCTGCTGACAGTCCAGTACATTGCAAACAAAGAGTGACTTTCATATACATGGACAGAAACTGGTGGAGCATGAAACAGCATAAAGGCTACTTCAAACTGGCCGTTTTCACACGTCTCCGTCATATGTACGTGCTATGACACAGAGACGTAACAGGTTAGATGATCTTTGACGTGAGATAATTCACCACTATTTCCGTAGTAGAGTCAATTCACGACGAAGTACGAATGCTGTTCGCAGCACTATTTCAGCTCATCTACTTGATCTATCGTCGACCGCATTCCTTCATATTCATATAAGCATAAGATGATTGTCCTCTGCAGAGCAAAAAGGCATGTTTGCTGATTCTAATGCTCAGGCTTAAGTCAAATATGATTCTTAACTTTAAAGTTGGTACTGATTTACAGCCGAAAAACTTCTGTCATTAAGAGAGTCACATAACTTTGTTAAATCTCCATAGCGGCATAGAGAAAACTGTTGCCGCAGAGTTAAACATAACATGTCCTGGTTTTACAGTGATATATTATACAGCAGGTCAAATTTTTGATACAATAGAAGGAGAAGTCATAATCCCCTCAATGGAAATAACTCAATTCAAGATCATAGAGAGAGGGAGAAGATGGTATCTATCAACTGATTTTGATTTAGTGCGCTCACAATCATAATGTCTTGTAAACGAGCTGGAAAATGCATAGATAAGATGGTAACGTTCTCGAGACTAAGGCAATCGGACATGACAGTTCCGCAAATTCAGTGTCGGAGGAGCTTATATTTACCAGTTCACTTTATCCGAGTCCGCTGCACGAAGGATGAATGCATAGGAATAAAGGAGCTGCAGCTTTTCTTGAATATGAAGTACTTCCAGATATGGAAGCAGCACTCACGCGGGGATAAATGTTCAATTTCAAACGCCTGCAAAAATAGTAACCAGAATTTCCTGGACAGCCGACCTGCAATTTCACCAGAGCACAGGCTGTTTAAATTGCACCTTCGAAGAAACAGATACTGCGAAAGTTAGAAATCGAAAAGACTTGACAATTACAACCTGAGAGTCCCACTGATGAGGCAAAAATTAAAAACGAAAACCATATGCATGAAATTATCAGCAATTCAAAAGCACCACACATCAACAGAGAAAATTGAACTTGTGAAACAAAGCATTTCATGGAAAAATCGGTCCTGAATTTTGCCAACAAAGAGAGACGAAAGTTAAAATTTGGTAATTATGTTCACAACTCGTAATCGAGAAGGAGATGGCAATTCGGAGAAAGGATGAGAGAACGCCAAATCTTCTAAAGATCACAATCTTACAAGAAGTACGTGCGGAATCACGACGCAGAGCAGAATTGACTCCTAATATCTCCTACGCATAATAAACACGAATTGATATCCTACACACGCAATACCCAGAATTTGCAACTGAATGCGATCAGGAAGTACATATCGCTGGAGCTACACAGGCAGCAAAGGAAGAGTCGCGAGATTTGGGTTTATGTGCAAAAGCCAGCGTTAGACTCTCAAAATCAGCGTTATAACATTGAGTTTTTGAAAAATCAAAAGGTTCGTACGAGGTGGAATTTTGTCCGGAATAGTCCACAATTCGTAATTGAGGATTAGCGGGAGAAGCGGAAAGAGGGAGAAATCGGTGGAGAAAGGCGATCCGCAGCGGCAGCTGCAGCAGAACAGCGTTGTACGACGTGAGCACAATGTCTCCTCCACTTGTGACTCAAGTTCCTCGGACTTCCTCTTCCTCTGGAAACGCTCTAAATGCGTCTTCTACTTCAACCAACCAGCGGTCACTCCGCCCTAACCTCAGGCTGGCCGCTTGACCCGAGTTGAGGCAGACTCCATTAGCGCCCGCCATTTATATGCGTTCCGCCGCTCTCCATGTACAGTCCCGAAACTTGGTCTAACCGCGTCATCATTTTACTAACTTCTACCATGGATGAGTATCTTACAAGGCAATTGTTGCAATGCTTTCACCAGAATTTGAAAAGCAAAAGCAAGTCTTGTCCTACTGACAGCCTTCTTGTACATTGCATTAGAACAATATCAGCGTAAGTCACGTGTGAGTTGAGTTTTCAAATGCATAGCATATCTCAATTTTGGAGATACATCAAGAATTCTCCGCATGCAAAACGAATCAATGTGTTAATATACAAATTATCTTGTCCAAGTTGTTTTTTTTCCCATACAATATCATCAGTGAAGCAAATGAAGGGATTCATAGCAATGTTATTACGTGAATAGAAGAATTTTTTTTTAAATCTGAATCTCTTAAGCTTTTAAAATCAAGGCTCAAATGATTCCTCATCAAATTACTCATTTTTTTCCGTTGAGCATTCGGTCTTACTTGTCCTTTTAACGGCTGCTCGGGCACCAGAAGTTCTCCATCATAGAAGAATCTTTTTACTTGGGGATTTGTCATTTTCTTACTCTCATTCCTTTGTACTGCTTTGTACTCGAGATCGCATCTTTGTGAATCCACATGTTACTCGGTTTCCCATGTCCAATACTGCTTTCTTGATAGCCTCCATCCCTGAGTGGTGAGTTCCTTTGATCAGCGAAGTGTGTCTGTCGCTCATTTGGATGTTGCCATTCACCAGTTAGTTACAGACACGACAAGCATAGTATGATTCTTCTGATCTTCCCTATTCCACCGAACGTTATAATATAAAACCGGCAATGGTGCGTAAGAGTACGAAGCTCCTGGGCTTAGTACTCTTTCCAGGTCGTTGCCCAGTTCCTGACGGACAGCGTCACACAATGGCAGTTTCGTTTGAGGGTATTGTCAAATCCAAAAGTGAAATCTCAATCACAATTTTCATTTTATTGTAATGTCTTGAACGCAAGGACACATTAAAATAACAAAAAAGATGGAAGACTCCATCAAGTCTCACATGGATGAAGCCAAAGGGGTAATTGAGACTAGGCCCTAATAGCATCACAATTAGAAATATACCCTCCAACACCTACCATATACTAACTACCTAAATAATAGAGCATAAAGCATAAGAAGAAACATCATATAATGCAATTGTTTTGCATTATGGTAGGCTCTCATGCACTGGCTCACAAACATGTGAAAGTACTTGTTCATAGCTTTATATAAACCTAGAGGAACAAATATGTGTACTCTCTACATAGAAACTTTGGCGGCTACATTCCACTCACCGCCATCTAGACATGGATGATCACCACCTCTTAAATTGTATCACATGTAATATCCACAATAGCAACGTATACTACAATAACATGGTTCTCCAGAACCAAGTATAGGTCTACATTACCCTAATCGACTTAAATGCATACCAACGAATCCCTCCATCACAATTGAATGGGTCGTCCCATCTTTTTGTTATTTACTTTGGCTTGTTATTTAAAAAATCACAATTGAATGTATGGAAATAAGTGCATACAGTCACTACTGTAAGTATTGGAAATTGTAACCAGGTTGCACATGTGTACACAGTATCCCCTTTGAAGCCC
The DNA here is from genome assembly GCA_014180765.2 of Marchantia paleacea. Lineage (NCBI taxonomy): Eukaryota > Viridiplantae > Streptophyta > Marchantiopsida > Marchantiales > Marchantiaceae > Marchantia > Marchantia paleacea. The sequence continues at coordinate 820,280 of MUAA02000118.1, forward strand.
GTCAAAATTTAGCACCGAAATTAACACATAGGACTTGTAAATGCATACTTGGTCTACCATGAGGTAGGTCTATGTTGAATGGAGTACGTGTCAGACCGTAGTTAAAGTCCAGCTATGCAGAGTACACGTCAGAATGGAGGACGACACTGCTGTAAAATGACAGGAGCACGCAGGAACTCCTTCCGACAGCGGTACAGAGATAAGTCCAAATCGTCTAAAAATAATCATTCGTTCCAGTTCGCGCGAATAGTATTCCAAGAAAACAATTGCACGGGTTCAATATGACGTCGGCTCCAAACCCAAGAGTATTTTTCGGGACCTTTATGACATTCTCAACGTGCCGTCAGATGCCCCATTTATAAAATGGCTCAAGTGGGAACGCATGTGCGATCACTCGCATCTCTATGGGAAGTTTGGAGTATCTTGTCCCATGTCGTTAAGCGTCTGTAGTAGTGCCAGCAAAGTTGCATGAAGTTAGACGACAGATGTGGAAGTTGATCATTTCAGCGTCTCTGTCTGCCCCATCACACAATATTTTATTACAATACTATACTTTAGTCGAGTCGATTATTGCTTAGGGAGCAGATTCATAAGGTCAATTTCTGACGCACAACTTACTATCACTAAGCAATTCACAAACATTGTATAAGGAATTGGCAACTTGCGAGAAGATGAAAAATGGGATTAACCTGAAACACATAAACCTGAAATAAAGACGTCCAAACAAATTGTCAATAGCTGAACAGAAGTGATTCGGAAAACAGAGTGCAATGTATACATCTCGATCTTTATGTCATACGCATTTCATCACTGTCCACCACTAACATCAAAGTACATAAAATAAAAATTACACTTAAAAAATTTAACGATTGGTAAATTTTATATATTATATGAGAATATTACCCTTACTCAGATTTAAACATCCTTAAAATTTTAGCTTTAAGACTGCAAAAAAATGTTGAATCTTGTTAATCTAGCAGTAACAAAAATAATTTGAAATAAAATTGGATACTTAGATTGATCAATTTTAGATATAATTTTTTATATTATCTACATGCATATCGTCAGTTACATGTTACTAACAAATGATACTGATGACATCGTGTAAAGTTAAAGTTCAAGATGAAACTTTGGAGTTTTTCACATTTCAAACTGCCAACCAAGTGGAAGACATGAAAATGGCGGATTGAGCTACCTTTTATGTCATCATATATATATGACGAATCATGCATCAAGCCCTACACAAATGAAAGATATCTAATAGGCAACACATGATAACGTTTTTACTAAGTATTGTAATGAAAGTCGACCCTAATTATTCACGTTATGAACTCATGAGAACTTCATGACAGTTGGATGTACTTAAATTATCGTCTTTTCCATATGGTGGAGTTGTATGTAGAAGAAGATCATTGTGTAAATCAAAATTTGTATTTTGACAGTTTGAAACTCTTCTAATCGAATCAAAATTTTATAAATAACAAGAGTAATTTTATATTAATATCCCAAAGTGCGAACGAGCAATTAATGGGAAACACATCTGGATTATAAAAGGGTGAGATCCAATAATAAGTTTTATATCACAAAATGAACTGGGGAAGCATGGACTAAAAAGACCAATAGCAAAAATCATAAAAAATGATAAAAAGTTAGTACCAACCAAAAGACACACAAAAATTAAGAGACTAAGGCTTATTGTGATAAAATACATAGACCGTAAACCGTTTTACCCTAAACCGGTAACATTGGGGCCTAGCCCATGTTACCGGTTTGGTTCCAACTTTGTACGCTTTGATGGGGTCTTCCCATCACTTTTGTTATTATACTTTGTATTTCAGACTATTTCATACTTTGTATTCATTCCATAGCAATCTTTCCACGTGTCAAGGAGGCTAGGGCACGGTGTAATGAAATAATCATGCTTTCCTTGGGATATTGAACTGATCTATATTGAAAATTGAAGTGGATTGAAGGTGTGCTCCCTGTCCTGAACAAAACCGATCACAGTCTTTAAGAATTCATTTCATGCCTATATTCTCCATATCCAATGGAATAAAGATATATAATTCCAATTGATGTTTTGACGTAATTGATTTTACGTCAAATTATCCAGTTCCGTGATTTCTAAAGTAGAAAGTTTTATATTGATATATAAGATATTTTTATATAAAATCCTTTATTCAAACTGTGTCAGACAAAGTATACAAATATGTTTGGACTCTACTTGGGCGCCAATCATTTGCAAATCAATCTAGTGAGGTAAATATGAGAACGCATCATCACATTATGAGATATAGAATACATAAACTTACATTCAAAAAGCGAAGAATCGTCCTACGCTGATACAGTGCTGTAGGCTTTTTGTAAGTGAGGTAAATGATAGACTCGTATTTAACCATTTCCGTTGCGAAATTTTGTGAAGACACTGTTTGTTGTTTGCAAGTCACCTAAGTGATGCAATGGCACTCAGCGATGAGTAAAGAGGGGATAATTTTTTCAAAACGGCTTAGGAGGTCACGTGTCGGCTCGGTACTCTAGTACCAGAATGCGCGCATTCGTGTGGCGCAACATTCCTCAAATCGTATAAAGTGGTAAACAACCGAAATACTTTCTGAAATTCCTAGTGACCAATCCACATTGTAACAAGTAGCAGTGTTTAATGGAGGAAAGATGGCGTGATATTTTCTATGGAGGGGCACGTTTACTTTGTGTACTCGAAGTTTCTATGCTCAGCAATCTTTGCTGCTGCCCGTGATTGTGACTGACATAGGACTATGGCTAGGGAAATGGTAAACATGTAGTAAAGTGAGAAAGAGACACAATAAAATAACAAAAAGGATGGGAAGACCCCCTAGATGAAACCAAATGATGTCTTGTTGTTACGCGGTTAATATAAAACATATGACATATTCAGAGCTGTTGTTAATGGAGGGTTTGTAAGGGTTAGATCTACTTTTATGGTGAGTATTGATAAGATTCAAATAGATATTATCTTTGAACTTATCAAATATAAAGTGTGATCAGGATGCAAAGTGGAAAGAAAAGATCTAGAACATCCATTTCATGACTAAACATATTATATGATCTAAGTGGAGATGATTTGAGACATGGATATAGTACAACATAATATATCATATTTATCAATGCCCAATCAATTTATGATCAACATCTGGTGTCTTAATTGTAATCATTTTCGGACGTGATTAATATATCACTTTGAATATAACTTTATGCAATAAATGATGAATTCTCCAGACCCAATTATTCTTTGAGTTGTTAACTACGGTGTGATTTGATATTTATATTTTATATTTGATTTGATATTTATTTTGATTTAGTTTGAGTGATATGGATGTGAACTTGCTAATATTGTTAGCTTTCAACACGTGGATTCAAGTCCATCATTATTGTTTATCAAAAGCAAGTCATAGAGAATTGATTGTTATGAATTTTGGCGATAAGTATTATTATCAAGTTATAAAGTCCCCGGTTCTATTTGTAGTTTGATTCATATTTAATCGATTTCGATTTGTTATTTTAATTTTTTATAAATTATATATCATTTTATTTATATTATGATTAAATAGAGTATTTAAGTTAGTTATAAAGCTCTAAGTTAATATAAAACTAATTTTATCACACTAGAGGTAAAAAATATCACTCTTTATTTTCATTGATAGTGAAGATTGGACCAATTGGGGCACTTAGGTGAATTCCTTCAAAGTTTTGAGGAGTTTTGAAAATCTAGCCGGGGATCATTTGGAGGTTTGGGAAGAGGGTTGGAACACTGACAATAAGAACTACGAGATAGGCTCAAAAATATATGCAATTGAATGGATTGTCACTGTATTATTATGATTTGAAGCTGAAGAGTGAAATTCAAATCATGGAGTATATTTGAGTCTGTTTTGAAAAAATTACGTGGATTTCAATGGATCTGATTCAATTGATATGTACTTTACAACTCAAGGTTGTGTTTGGATTGAAATTTCAATTCAATTGGATGAGTTTTGATTAGAGTGATAAGTTAAAGTTTGTGTAAACACTTAGAGTTGGAGGATTGCTAGTACTGTCATGAGATAAGTACAATGATCATAACTTTTGCCATCATAAGTTTTCATCAATGAACTTTTGAGAGTTCAATTTTTGATGAAAAAATATATTATCATGAAATTTGGAGCAATTGGAATGAAGGATTGGGAGATATGATGGTTGTAGTACGTAGGGTTTGCATATCATCTTGTAATACACTATATGATTAGAGAATTGTTCCAAAAGATTTCGATAAAAGAACGTTTGAAAATTTCTTGAAAGCATAACGACATTGTAAAGCAATTATTTGTGAAGTTTGAGCAAGAATTAACAGTCCAATTTTTGAATACAATGATCTTCTTATGTGAGAATTTTACCGTTTGTAATAGACTTGAATGTGGATTGGTGAGGAGTAGAAAGAGAGAATAACAGCTCACATGAAATTCAAAAAGGTTCTTCTTTAGCCAAACGCTCAATCGTTCTTGCAGCAAAGCAGTGTCAATGTGACACACCATTTGTTGTCCATCCATGAGGATGTATAATCATCCCCTCCGAAACTGTGTCAGGTGTGTAGGATATGTAACTACAACATCTATAAAAGCAACATGATCCTCTGGAATCAAATATAGATATGTCATAACCATAGTAAACTCCAAGGCATATCAATGTTTCCTCTATGTGATGTATCCATATTCTCAAGCTATAGTAAATATCTCATCCCTATTGATATCATGGGTAGCTATACTCTACACTTCGTATAGCCAATGAGTCATATAGATCCTTGATACATCTAAGGTCATACCAAACTTACATGTGAGTAATGAAGATGTAGATGGGTGGACGAGTTAAAGTGGAACCTCATTGTTGCTGAAAAAGTAGTTGCTGATGACTTCCGTATGTTAGTTTGGAGATCATGGTGACATCCACCCTTCTCATGAACCGTTACAACTCTCCATCAACGTTGATAGATTTTTTTTTTTCTGAACAAGTTCGTAGTATGACACGATCTGACCAATTTCGCCGTCTATGCAGATCAATGGAGGCTATGGAGATTGTGATTTAGATGACAATGTTGGCAGAATAGATGGGAGACTTACGTGGACGGGTACAGGGTGGACAATGCATCCTTCAACAAGTTCGTCCTGGGTGAGAGTATCTTTAGGGTAGTGTGATGCCGGCGACCTTTTCCAACGAACAATCACGGCAGTTGTAGTCCAAGGAAAGAAGTCGGGTCTAATTGCAACTCTAATGCTGGAAGAGTGTTGGACTTTGGTGCATTCGGCTGCCGCTGCGGTTGGCAACTTGGCATCCAGTGAAAATGTGGCATCCATAGCATACGTTGCAACCGATCCGGGGTTGGCAAAGTGTCTAATTTGAGAAAAGGTTACATGAGGGCACAGTAGGTAGTTCTGGGCATACACGTACGATCCACGTCGAACTGATCTTGCACCCCGGCCACGCGCTCCTCGATCGAGCCCACCATCTTCTCGTAGGTATTTGGGATCCATTAAGTCCTTTGCACACCGACCTGCATAACCACCTTCCCGTGTCTAACTACTAGACTATGTACCAACTCCACTCAAAAGTAACCTCTGTTCTCAAATCTCAAATCTAAAAAAAAAAAATGTTAAAAGGGAGAAGAAGAAAAGAAAGAAAGGAAGAAGAAAGTAACCTCTGTTCTGCAATGGCCGCTCGAACAGTATTTGGCATCCATTAAGTCCTTTGCACACCACCTTCCCGTGTCCAACTAGTAGACTATGTACCAACTCTACTCAAAAGTAACCTCCGTTCTGAATAAAAATAAAAAAAATAAGAGAAGAGAAGAAGAGAGTAACCTATGTTCTGCAATGGCCGCTCTACCGGGCAGGTATACAAACTGCGAGAATCTCACGAAAGCTGTTCCGGGATGTTCAAAATTCGGATGATGCAGGTTCATCGTGTAATTGTTTATTTGGCACTGTTATATTGTGCCAAATAAACAATTATCAATATCGCATTGTCCATCTCTGCGTCAAATTAGCGCTATGTCTACACCCCGAGGAATGTATGAAGACTTCATTCTGCACCGATGGTATCACCGATGAATGCTGAGACATGCAATAATTTATTTTGCAATGTTTTAGCATTTTTAATTATTTATTATATGTGTACATATTCTTATTGCATCCCCAAAATTTGGTTTTTTACCCAGTGTCATGATCTACACATTCTATCTATGGGACAATAAACACTCAATTTTGCATCATTTTTTATTTTATTTTTATCTTTATTAAACGTGTGAGCATTCTTGTTCCATTCCATTACATTCCAATGGGATTTTTTTACTCTCGGATACACACACACCTACCGCCCATCATAGTTCATCATGAAGGGCGGTATTTGTGAGAAGTATATCAAGATTGCATTCTCCACCAAGGTTATCATTAAAGGTGAAGATACGATGAGCCCACTGAAGCCATTAAGCTAACCCTCACATAACAGCAATGTGAAATGTGAAAATGAAATTTGAATCAAATGTGAAAATATGTAGAGCCAAGTGAAACTCTTATGATGTCCCTCACACAACAACAAAGGTATCTCGCAAAATATAAATAATTCAACCATTGAATCAAATATGTTTGTTGTATTATTTTTATATCTCTCATAGCAATAAAGAGGACACAAGAAATCATACAACATATGCATGGATTTGTTTGACATATGAGAGAAGCAAGCAATGGTCTTTCAGGATGTCATGATGTAAAAGAACTTGGAAATTGTAAATTGGAGGTGGATACATTATGCTCCTTCTCGATGTATATTTTTTTTAAATACAACTTCTTTCCCACTAAGTTGAATAAAGGGAGAAACTCTTTAGTAGCAAAGTTTGGAATGTCCTTGATATTGCACATACTGCACATATGATTGAGCTCATTATGCACGCATTCTTGTAAGAAAGAGTAAAAAAAAGGCAAGAATTACTCAAGACTTCAAGAACCATATAAGCATAGAAGTTTGACACTCATGTAAAATGAGTTCATCTCACGTTCATCCTAATCTCCCAAGGTGTGCCTCCTCAAAATACTGTACAATGAAATCTTATACGACTAGGCTGTCCATCTGTAGTGGAGACAATACCCTGGAACACCCAGAGGCAAATCCGTTGAGTCCTGGTTTAGAGTGCTACCAAAAACCAGACAGTCTCATCATCTAGTGTTCTCTATGTTTTGTGCGATCGGTACCTTCCTTTAAAGAGAGAAAAACAAGCTTCTCATTTTTACACCAAAGTAAGGAATCCTTACCAATACAGAGCATGGCGGATTAAAGAGTCGGGCTTGCCTCCTATTAGCTCCTATAGTCAGAACTGTTTATCAAAAACTTGGATCTGTTGTCACTAACAAGAATACACTTTTTACAAATTTCGCTTGCACTACACATCGCTCTAGCCTACTCTCATTTCACCGTGTACGAGTACGAACGGACAAGTGGTTACTCTGCTGATGGAAAGGCATCCTTAACAGCCGATGCGGCACTGAGATAATTCAAAGTGTTCCTCAAGGTCTCCTTCTCTCTTTTGAGACGCTGTGCAGTATCTTCCAATTCAAGCAGAGCCTGTTGTTCGACAGGGGCTCCCTCGAATGTACTTCCGACCTAAAAAGAAAAAGGAGTCGGAAAGAGTTTTTTTTCTCAAATCATCGGGAAAACATTCATTAGTAGTACTTTACTCAATTTGATTAGTTTACACAGATTTTTTTCATAAGCTTTTTTTCTTGAGCATACTCCAAGCTTGAGTCTATCACGTAAATCTCTCAAAAAACTATTTGATGATTCTTCAAATCAATATTTCAAATGTGTGTTCATTAATATGTTTTCATCACATGTTTAAAGTAAAATAATAAAAAAAATACGGAGTTTCAAAAGTGACCCTTAATCCTTATGGTAGTCTATTAACAAATGAAAAGTGTAACCTAACATTTTCGTTATTATTTCTCACTTTCTCAATTTTGCAAATATTTTAATATTTTAAATGTATCATTGCATTTGCCACAAGATTTCATATGTACCATGTGAATGAGCCCAAAAAAATTTACTACTTAATGATGATTTTTTTTCACATGTAAATTATGTACGGACTTCTTGATTATATGAATAAAAATGTTAAATCCTTCTTGGTATGAACCCTAATCTGGCAATAAAAAAAATGACGAGCCTTCCCACTTTGATTGTCCCTTTTTGTAATTTTTCAGTACTTGTTTTGTGAGACATTTCCAAGGCTGATTATTTACTGGTTAAGGATATAAGTATGTGAGAGAGCTAATTGCCAACATGCGTAAAATTATTCGTGTCAATTTTGATATGTATTTATTTGTGCAGAATTGTGAATTTATTCTTGTAAGTGGTGACTCGTCAGTTCTTCTCACGTCAAGTCACTGGTATTGAAGGAGAAGCAGTATCTTGTCTAATTTTTGTTGCAGAAAGTAACGACCATCGAATCTGCAGTAATCAGGTGCGGATGACCAGAGGAAAAACTGTGTGCATAAGTTCAACGCGGTCATGTTCTCAGCCAAAGGACATGTAATTAATTTCTCATTGATCGATTGATTCCAGTCTTTGCCGAGAGTATATACAGCTCGGCACAAGACAACAGGTTTCACGAGTACCATCCTCTACCTGCATGCAAGGATGATAACTGATCTCAGTTACTTTGCTCATACTTGTGATTCTGTGAGCTACTTCCAACGTGGTTTTCCTCTATATAACCCCGTACTAGTGAGATCTTCTGAAGAAATATGATCACATGTCAAGGCCTTTCACCTTGTCTTGTTTGACAAGATCTAGAAGGTAAGAGCACGTTTAGCCTGTAACACAGGCAGGTTCAGGGAATCACGCGCTTGTCCTGGAAAAGTGAGAAAAACTGCGGTAAAAAGTACTTTCTCAGCTCATAAAACCGTATGGTCAAATTTCTCAATTGTCTTCGTAGAACCACCTGCGTAAGTTTCTAACTCAGCCACTTCCTCGTCATCATGAGCTGACGAAAGCTCAAACAGTGTACGAAGGTTCATGGGAGAAATAAATCTACTAGCATTAGGACCATCCCAAATTTCTTTTGCCCAACCTTGAGCTATTATTTCCGTCGAATGGAAAGCATCCCAGTACACATATTCATGAGCATTTGCGCACAAACTGTACTCTGCTCCTGTTGTAGGGTTGTTCCTTCCACACGGTGCAGTATTACCACAGCATGCTCCTGCGCCGTTAGATAGCCCTGGAATAAATTCCACCTCACATGTCAGTCATTCTGTCTGCTTTCAGGCAGTACAGTGAAGCTCACTAATATCTCGTGACCACACTCGTAAGTTAATCCTAATGTGAACAACGTGATACTGCTCTCTAGTTCACGTTTTACATTTTCTCCAACTAAGGCAAATACGATGAGATTGAAACATATGAATGTTGAGAACTGTGCACAAAGAAGGCCTGTTCACCTGAAGCATTCACTACTTTGCAAAAGAACTACCTTCAGACTTTTTGATAGGCAAGCACAGATTGAAGGTCTAAGTCTACCTCCTAAAGTGAGCATGTCCAAAATTTATTCCTCAGGTTACGGGTGAGATTTGTACCAAATGCTGTCGGGTTATCCTGGCGCTCTGTCATGTAGGTTAGGAAATCTGCTATGAGAACAGTGATTTCTGGATGATGAGATGTCCAGTCTTTCAAAGCCATTTCAAGTGCCATATTATGAGCAATTGCCATCTGAGTGCCTTGTTCAAAACATTCCTGAGCTGGATGTAACGCCCTTACGGCAGGTATACAACCCAGGGGTCCAACTCCAGCGACAACCATCTTCCGAGCACCCTTAGAACGGAGAAACTGTTGAAGGACACAAGACGATAAGAATCACGATATCAACACAAACTCAGGAGGACAATTTTGCAAGCCCTGCAGTATATGCAAAATATGTTCGGAAAACAAATATCAAATATGATTCATTTCCATTTTGCATCCGTTAGAAGCCTTAACTGTTTCAAACTTAGAAATGATGGATTTCCATACGGGACTCTGACAAACTAATGTACTGATTACGCTAACCATGCAGGTTAATGTACACAGTTAGCAGTCCTAGGTATCAAATGAGAAGTAAGACATCCTCTGAGATTTGACTCTACGTGCTGGGACTCCGTCGCATTCGCATGCCAAAATCCTTGGACTCAGATAACTATTACTTAAAATGCTACATCCAATTTCTTTCACAGTCACCCTTTAAAACAGAATTTTGTGCCACTTCACAGTTACCCCTCTCTCTCCGAACACATATTTCGTTATAACTATTTTCCTCATCTAGTTTCTATCAGCAGACTCTACAAATCTTTCCAAGTCGCTGTTTCGGGGACAACACGTGAGAAAACGTGTAATCTACCAGTGACAACTTCTCGAGAGTTCGTCTGTTCGTTAGGACCGTTCCTAAGACATGCACGTCAGCATTGACAGTTATTTCTTCTTATGCCTCATACAGGAGAACAGGTGACACCCAGTAGAAGTTTTATGTAGTAGTCGTTTAAACGTAAGGATGACTTGAGACTTATGATGTATGAAAGGGGTACGTTGGGGGATAAAATACCTCGCAAGCCTTGACAACATCTGAGACCACTAACGCAAGAAACTCTTGCGGAGTATACTTCTGTTGCAACTCCTGTTCAGCAAAATAACCTCCCATGTAATCATTGTTTGCAAGACTGACGACATAAATGGCGTCCGAGAAGTACTTCTTTGCAAGTTCGGTGCCCCATTTCTCAATCAGTCCATCCCCAAAGTTAACAAAATTTTGCAACTGCATTTTCAGAGAAATAGCCTGCATCATGCACAACCACAAAAGATAAGCTTAGAATAAACAAAAGAAGACTTGACAGATGGGGGTATACTCGGATGCCGGAATATCCATCCTTGAAACAGTGATGCTGGGTTCTTTTGCAGAACATTTGGCGATGAGATGGACAAGGTAATGCAATCCTCCTAGCTCCCATATCCCTGGTTATCAATCTCAATTGTTGTCAAAAAGTAGGACAACATCCGCAAAATGGTACTGTAATATGCCATAACTTGAAACTGAGGTGAAGATGATGAAAGATGGCTTCTGACCTAAGCCTGCAACACACATTTAAGAAGCCTCGTGCTACTTCGGGTATCGACGAAGTAGCACAAGGCTTTGAGGTACATGATACTTACCATTCCTTGATTCGTTTCGTCAAGGACACCGGATCCGCCCGAGGCGAAGTTGACTCCTTTGGAGTGATCCGCACCAGGCTCTAAATAAGGGCTCACATGAGGACGCCCAGCATATTCACCTGCACAGATAGTACAACGAAACTGGAATTCAATCTCTGAATTCAAGACTATTCAATTAACAGGCTGCCGCATGTCTTTAGGATGAAACCATTGCAAGTCTTGTTACAAATTATACTGCCAAGTAAAAGCCGGCAAAAAGGAAAGGGAATTCTAACAAGGTGTTCAAACGGGATTACATATTAAGTCCACAAAAACTCGTCCGTTGCTGAAGCGACCAGTCGGCTTGTCGAAGTAGTCCTTGCCAAACGGTGGGAAATTGGCCTGGAAATCCTTAGTTGTGTTGATGTAATTGTTGTTTCCAGTATCAACGGTAGAATCCCCAAAAACAATTAACGGAGGAGTTACTTGTGCTGCTGATCTTGTTGCTACGATTAAGAATGAGAAGAACGTGGACAGCAGGAACGGCATCTTCTGTTGGCCGATATTCTTCGTAGTCCACATCCTGCATTCCATAATACAGGTTACATCGAGGCCCACGTCTGCTCATGGCACGCCACCAACCATAACGAACTCAAAAAACAAATAAAGCGAAAACTATGGGCTGAATAGACATGCTTTCGCATTGTTCATCTCAATCTAATCAAAACTGATGTACGTCCCCAGGTGATCCCGAGAATCATTCAAAATTCTAGGCATTGTAGTGATGTCTGGAAATTATCTCGTCTCGGCGGCATCAATCTCTCATGTGAGATGAAAAGGCAGAAGTTGGATTCAACTTTAAGAGGTTTTGGTATATCAACATGTAGATTTCGTCCACCAACTTATGACGAACTCGTATGGCAGACAATCATTCAATATGCACGTCCTTAAGATAAAATAACGTGTTTGTATTCTACGCAGAGAACTGAAATTATGGTAACAATGCTCTGGCCTTCTCTGGCTGAGCGCATTCCTCAAAGAGTCGCATAAATCTTTGAGGAACTGGAGAACTTCGCGTCCAGGTTAGTAGACGCAAAGTTCGCCAGTGGAACACTGTAAACAAGCATGCCCTGACGTAAAAGAGGTGCAGACAATTCAAGTTTGAGCGACATATGCACACTGACACTCCAATTTCACCACTGCAGAGCTAACCACTGATTGCTATGCTGCGACATTATTGGATCCCCGATGCCTTACGATACCGCATTAGCATTCTACGAATCTGGCAAAGAAATCATAAAAATGCCAGGCTCTAGTCGTAATGCTAGACAGACGGTCGATGGCTCAGAGTATACCTCCACCTCCTTTCTTGGACACAGAGAACTGAAATGATCTCAAAAGATTTCCCTACTCTTTGAATTCACGACGAAGAGCAGGCACACCAGTATCCACAGCTCAATTGACTCTCGTCAGCAACAAATGCATGACTAATCAGCTGCTTTATGTCTCGTACCAACAAACCATACGTGCACTCCCGAATGCCATCCGACACAGAAGGAAGAAATGGATAAAGCCCCATTCATTTCTCCGCATAGTTCGGATCTAGACACAAGGAACCCCACATTTCATGCTTCTCGAATTAGCGGGTCAGTATCACTCACTTGGAATAGCAATGAGTCGACCACTCCCCCAACGCTAAACGTCGAAAATTTCAGCGAATGCAAATTGCTTAGAACTTCCGAACTTGCAGATGGCGTGCGCCGGCGCTGGCGTCAATGAGCAAGAAGCCCTGGGCAAAGGTCGCGAGTTTGAACCATGATCGTCCTGGCACTCTGCTGGGTCCGCTCGCGCTCGGCGAGTCTCAGCCAATGGCCCCGACGCTCCCCGTACTGGAGCCCAAACTCAACGACGACCCGCTGGTTCTGTACAAATTCCGCGCACCGCCAAACCCATGCAACGACGGCGTTCTAGAGCTGTGAGTGTGGAGAGGCAACCAGACGAATGCCGTCGATGACACGTCTTCCAGGAGACGTAATTGCGGTCTCGAGTGAAATCACAAGTTCTGTTGTTCCCGCTCAAGCGCAACGCATTTTCTTCGTCACGGAAGTACGACGCTCCCATCATTTGCTACGATCTATTGTCTGAACGGACGGGGCTCGCTCCCGGCACTACTGAATATCGGCCGGAGAATCGGCAGCTCTCGTCGGCTGAATTCAAAGTCTTCCACGAAGTCTGGCCGGGCACTGTCCGCCACGTGTCGACGACATGAACGTTGTCAATAGAAGAGTGACACTAAAAAATCACATTCACCGAAAGTGTCTGTCAAAAGGGGGGTTCTCGTTATATTGACCTAATTCAAGTTTTCCTTTCCATCTCAATCGGACGTGTCATAGAAAACTTTTGATTGATGCTTTGCCTTTTGCGGATTTGAAATGATACGCAGTTGTCAAACCTTATAAACTAAACAGTTAATGAAGGTTCTTGTTTTCAGAAACCACACTCTACACGACGATTCAGATCCTAGTGGATAAAAGAGTTATTGAATCATTCCAGGTTCCATTAACTCGAGGGCTTTACGAGAGTTCGAAATGTTCGATCAGTTTGTGTAAAACATATACACGAGGATGACATTATACATGACGAATCTCTTTCGCGTTTTAGGCCAATAAAATAAGAGATGTTGAATGTTGCGTTTGGAGATCTGGCCGGTCCGCTATAGAAAACATCGAGAATCAAGAAATGTTGGGGCAAAGAACTGACAATCGTTGACAAAACCTCCACTCATTGATCAACGAATTTGGTATCTTCTCGTCATCCAAATGCATCACAGACGTAGCGGAACTCCGACAACTGCATGGTGAAACAAAGTCGAAACATACTTTACGCTGTTGCGAAATTTAAAGTACCGAGGTCAGCATGTTTGTGCTTTCAATGCCTGACTGGACACGACCTCTGAATGTAATCATACTCAAGTACCACCATTTAAACGTAAAGGTAGTTTACCATGCCCAAAAAATAAAATAAAATTTGCCATGGCCTTAAGTCCTTTGCGGGACAATGGGCTGGCCTTTATGGCTAACTATAGCGAACCAGCCCAGAACCATAAGTTTTCACAGTAAGGATCACTTCGGCACCTAGGAGCAATTGCCGTGTGGATTGAATTCAAGTCTCCTTGCCAATAGGAATATAAACTGACCAATCATATAAACCAGACCTGTTGAATATTGAGTATATATAGTACTTTCTATTCAGACTAAACTGGAAGAGTCCCGAAATGAAGTAGGGTAGTGGAATATAAGAGGGAAGCCGTCAAGTGTCCGAAGGATCATCGGTCAGGATTGCACTTTCGCCCCCTTCCATGATGTTTGGGGCATTTCCTTTCCCGCGCTTGTGTAAAATAGCAAGAGTGAAGAAACCGATTGAACTCATAAAATAACATAGCAATAGTGGATGACTTAGACATCTCCTCATCAAGAAAGGAGAGAATAGATTTTGATGGTAAAATCAAAACATAGGTCATGACAATTTTTCAATTTCCAAGGATTTTTGAAGTGGATTACAATTCAAATCATATAAAAGTTTCAAAATGATGTGGATGACATAATGCCAATCTATATAAATCTTTTGCAAGTGGAGGTTAGTAGAATTGTGATGTTAAAGTGCAAAGTAGTGATTTAAGTCCCAAGTGTGTATACAGCAGCTATATGGAGAGCTCCAAGACAATTTAAGAGTTTGAGGAAGATTGGAAATTTATTTCCATCTTGTTTGTTAAAATTGTTGGATATAATTTTAAATGGATCATTGTATAACGACTCATAAATATTCATACTCTGAATATTTATATTCTTTCTATTCTAACAAAGAGACTCATCAGAAATTCAAAGGAATCAATTGTTATTATTAATATTTGAGTTTTTTATATATGTTATTACATAAAGATGGATTTGAGGTTTTATGAAAAATAAAATATTCTTAAGTAAACACCATATGAAAGATTGATAGTAAGCTTTGTGATTCGATTGCATATTGATCAAAAGATTAGTTATTATCTTGGAATGGTGGCTCTAGTGTTTTAGTTTGGATAATTACAGAAATCATTGGTCAATAATAATGAAAAAACCTTTGATTTTCAAGAAGAGATTACTATGAAATAATAATGTACAATAATACAACCTGAAATAAAAAAACTAATAAAAAAATGGAGACAAAGCCAAGCAAGACATAGAAAAAATATATTATCAAATATAAGTTGGATCTCCAGAAAAAATTAAAATACTTAGACTTTATTTTAGAAGATCAAGGAATGATCATGGTTATGTGAGTGAAAGTAGGTTCCACAAAATTTACTTAAACTTTCATATTTCAAAATGAAAATCTTAGTTTTTTCATTTGAGGATACTGCATATATTTATGTTTGATGAAAAAATTTGTTGTGTGATGCATGTATTTTTATCTACATGTGGAATTTTTTGGAATTTTTTTCCACATGCAAAAACTTGGTTAGTTGGTCTAATAATAAATTATACTTTCTACATGCTAACTACTTCTTAAACTCTAAAACTTAATCATATTAAAATTTAGCAAATACTAAGATAAAGATACCCATACATTTATTGGTTAGCCAAGTGTGTGATTCTTCAAGCTCCCCTAGTAAAACTAGCGTTAACTTCAATGTGAAAATTTAAATATTATAATTTTATTTTAATATATAAAATTTTGAAATATAAATTTAATATATAAAAAAATTTCATACAAAAAATACATATAAATTAAAAATTATCAATAATATAAAATATAAAATGATAAATATTTATTAAACTCATAACATACTAGCAAATGTAATTTTTATCATAAATTTGATGTCAAATTTCATTCATTTTTTTGATATTTTATGTTAAAAATCCATGAATTTGATCTCTTTTCACAAGATGATCTAAATCTATCAAAGTTTGGAATGTATGCATAGAAATTTTAATTCAATTAATTTAATTATATAAATAGAAATAGATAAGTAAATAAGTAAGTATATATAATAACTAGACATGAAAAAATATGCTTTGAATGTCCAAATCACTCTTGCATATATTGCAATATAATAGTTTGTTTATCCATTGATAACCAAAATGTTCTTTTAAGTACTTGGAAAATGAGTTGTATTGAATGGAAATGAGTTTCTCATAAGATTTTACCATGGGTCATTATGCTATCCATGATGCTGTAAGAAAACATTGAATTTTTTTTTCAAGCTTGAAATGATTTACCCTATGAATTTAGTTATTGGATATCTCCATTTTAATAATTATATTTTTTGAAAATTTTTCATTACAATTTATAGTTGTATCATGGTTTGAATTATAATATTTGGATGATATATTATTCAATCTCAACTTGGCATTTGATGAGAGCTATATAATTTTCAAGAAAAATTTAGCAGATGAATTACAAACCATCATTCATCAAGATCTGATTTTAGTTCATATTTGTGTGACTTTGAACGTAGAAGAAAATATATGATCAAGTCTTTAAAAATCAAATCTTACTTTTGCAATCATATCAATGAATGATAAAAACATAGATACCAAAATAATATCTCATTTCACTTGATTTCTAATCGCACAAGTATCATAAATTCTACTAAAATCATATACACTTAGTACCGAAAGTTGCATATCACTAACCTTAGTATATATAATCTTATATAGTATAATATACACCATATATTTAAAAATATTTTTTATTTTAAAAAAATATTAATTCAAATCAAGATAATTTAAGATTTTACTCTACTCAATATTAATATAACCAATTTTAGAGCTTGTTTTGAAAACTCACTTAAAATGATCAACATGAACATTATGATTTAATATTTATCATTGTAGTAATCCCTGGCAAAATTAATTTAAGTATAATTAAATAAATATTAATAATCAATTAAAATTTGAAATAAAAAATAAATATTTATGAATTTTTTAATAAAAATATGAATATTTTTTTTTAATTATATATTAATAAGATTCAAAAAATTTTATATCATATAATATTAAAATATCATATATGTATCTAAAATAAATAAATAAATAAATAAAAATATTATTTATTAATAATTAGATTTTAAATAATTAATCAATATTTATTTCATATTTTTAAAATATTTAAAAATATTTTATAATTAAATAATAATAATTAAATATATTAAATATTTTTATAATTTTTTGAAAATATTTTTTATTTAATATTTCACATGTATATTAAATGTCAATATTATAATTATTTACCACATAAATACATAATATTTTTATACATAATATTTATGTATAAAAATACATAATATTTAGAAAAAATGGTATCAAATTTGAGTAATAAAGTAACAATAAAAAATCTTATGTTGAAAAGTGGTCTTGAAAATCATAAGTAAAATTCTTGATGAAATAGATGTATATGTACTCATTTAATTTAGATAAGCTAATTTACAAAATAAGAAAGGTTCATTCCAAATAATTATCTCAATTCATAATCTTTCCATTTTAATGTTCAATTTTATTTACATATTAATTATATATCCCTTTGTGAAAGTTTAACTTTATAATACATGTTCTAGGTATTAATTACAAAACTCAGCATAGCTTGTTTTGTTCTATCATCAAAGAGGGTGGACACATTCAAAACACACTTTTTTTAATAATTTAGAATAAAAATAACACCTACAAAGGTTTTTTTTTAAAAAAATTTAAATAGATTTATGTAAATAAAGACAATGGAATATCATTAAATACAAAAACAAGAGTAAAAATCTGCTCAAGAGCCAACAAAAAACAGAAAAAACTAAACTCCCATGTGATAAGTTGTTAGTTTTCAAACATCACATCTAATATCCCTTGCATATAATTCACAAGTACTAGTGTTATGAAACAATCATCACCAATCAAAAGAATCTTAACCTCTATCACAATTATAACATAGTTGAACACCATGCAAACATGTTAAATCTTTTTATATACAATAACACAATAAAGTGATGTTCATTCATTTTCGTGATACATAAGACGTCTTGTTCCACAGTATTCTCAACATATCGTGTGTGTTTCACATGGCCATGCAGCCAAAAGGCTAAGAACCCATAACCAGAAATGACAGTCTCAGAAATACATAGAAGAAAGTGAGAAGTTGAAAGGTTAAGTTGTGGTGAACAAAGTAGTAAATGATAATGCGGTGAAAATGATAAGTAACAATTTAGTGAATGACTTCATGTAGTACAAGCCAAGATAGTAAAAAGCATTCTTCATTTTGGTGCATAGTCTACGGATAATAAGGACTTGCTTGATGAAGAGGGAAACTTTGGTTATCACATTTGGTGAGAGATAGAGTAAATTTATAGTATATGGTGTCTAGTTTCTTTTCCCAAATAACAAAGTGTGTATACGGAAGACTCCCAAGTGTAAAATCAATTGTTTGTTACTTTGGTACGTATTTCCATTTGTTGTGACCAGAGTAGAAAGATGAATCACACCTTGTGGGTTGCCTCCTTAGATATTTCAATATATCTTAAATCTGTTGAAATAAGAGTCAATAGTGACATGTCCAGCTTTGAATTGACTGCAGAAGGATGTCATAGTAATATCTTAAAGAAATTGCATTTTTCAGTTGGCATATGCTGCATTAAATATAGATCTTATGTTACGCGGAATATCTTTGAAGGAGATAAGCCAAATGTCCCTCCAAGTTTTATGAATGTGTTTTGTTGACATTCTTTCGAAATCCATTCTTTGACATGTTATTCAATGGTCACATTCAGGATCTATTGCAAATTCATTCATCCGTAGTTTTTTCACTTTTTACACCTACACGAAAAGATGATGTCTCTTAGATTTGAAAAACTTTGTCCTCTCCATCACCTTCTTCTTCTTTCGGTATTATACGATTATTTGCGGTTATGCCTATGACTCTATGAAGTTTGGACCTCAACTCTTCCGCTGACTAAGTTACTGTAGACACTTGGACATTCAGTTACCTACATTTACTTACATAGTCTACCTGGGCTTTCCAGGGACTTCGGTTTCAGGATGTTGGATTTTACTTCTTGTGACTGCATCGTCTTTTCTGTTTCCCATTAACCTACACGTCTGGTGAATTCGACTTTTTTAGAGCTAACATTTGTTAGGTTGACAAGAAATGATGTGGGACTCCAAGTAGGCTCCACAGCAGCTTTTTTTTAAAAAATCATCAAAATTTGGCTGGCACATACTCAACGATACCAGGATACCAGGATAAGAGAAAAGCCTGATTGAACGGTAATTTTTAGCACTTTAGCCGTCATCCTTTTACAATCGTAGAGAGCGCGTTGCTGATTGCGTGCTGTCAGTGCCCGGCAATGAGGTGATCAAAACTATTGGTTCTTGCACAACTATACTCTGTGTTCTTGGGTATCGTCCTGCACAAGACGATGCACTCAAATACCCGCTTGCAGATATAAGGTCAAATTGGACAAGAAGACTTGCAGCAAAGCAAACGCAGATGTACAGAAAAAAAAACCCATGCATACAAGGTTTGGTTAGACAGGCATGCCTATTCTGCATTCATACCAAGACTCACCCTACTGCACAATGGAAAGTGTGGTTTCATCTCCACTAACTACTATTTCTACAATACTATGAGTACACTTTTACTGCAATCCATCTGCCAGGTATGGGTAAAACAGACTAAAAAAGTACATTATGCACTGGTGAAAGCTGTTTCCTTGAAAAGGTTCAAGGGTCCACGATATGGCGTGATGAACGAAATTTGTGTCAACATTCTTACTATAAAACATCTGTGCCTACACAGGTCCTCAGCCTCAAATAACGCGTTTCCGGTCATCAACTCATGTATTTAACAATTTAAAACTCACACTTTTCAGAAACAAGACTAATGAAACCACAGATATCGAGAACAACTTCAAACGTGTATAACCAACAATCCCCGTAGATCCTTTCGTTAGAAATCTCCCAGATCCAGTGCTCAGTAAGACCACCGGAGTAGTCATAATACAAACCAGTATATACAAATGATATCAAAAACACATGCCTTGCAAAACTTGGTGGTCGAGGGTAGAAACGTGACCAAGTGCTCGAAGATAGTGAGCAAATTATTACTTATGAGCCCTGCACTTTAAATTGTCCAGTCCAGGAAGCTTCAGCAGTTGCAGGATCAACGGTATCATATCACGTGAAGATGAAGAAGAACATATCACGTGCACATGACAAGATTCGTCCTGTCCTAACTGTAGAATCGAGTTAACAGAAGCTAGAGATTCGATCTGAAGAGAATCTCTGCGTTTATGTTGATTCCAATGTATATGAAATTGTAACTAACATCGGTGTGAAGTAAGCTCCACACCTGTTTACAGTTTGCACAAGATGTAACACTATACAATAACTAACTACGCGGCAAGAATGTTCTACCACACTGGTATATCTCTAAAGTCCGATACAGTTCAGGTTGCTCATACTCCAATGAGCAGAAAAATAAAAAGCTCTTCCGGTACTACGAGCTTACCTCTAGGCCTGAAGCTCAAGACCGACGACCACAAAGTGCTCCCCGTGAGAGTTGTTCGTCCGACAGCAACAACACACCGAAAGCCGAATACGAATGGTCATAGGGCTTGGGCATATCGTGCGGGTCCGACAAGCGTGTGCAAACAAAGAGCTAGACACATTGTCATGACAACCATAGCTTTAGATGCAGTAGCTATGGCCAAGTCTCCTGTCTTTGTAACAATCTTTACAACTGTCGAAGTCGAAGGCTTTTCATCTTTTGGAACTTCTTTCTTTTTGCTTCTAAAAGGATGTGATACCTTCTCGGCAACCACTTCAATTGCTGAGCGAACTGCTTCATGAGTCATGGTTCCAGCTACATCCAAAACCAGAGCACGATTGCTCGGTACAGCCAAGGTCCGTGAAATCCCATCAACCCAATTTTTGGAACCCACTACCGACTTGTCGGCCCTTACTGCAGACTTTCCATTGTTCTCACGACCGGGCACCAACATGACCTGTTGCGACTTGTCCGAGTCCACTCTCAAAACTTTGTCAACTTGAGGAGTTTGATCAAACGAAATGTTTACACCCTTGAGGCCAGACATTGCCGAGCTCTGGGTTTCACTATTTTCTGGAGTACAAGGTGCAGAAGCTGCAGGAGCGGCACCATCAACCTGTCCTTCGCCTCTACCATTTCCATCATCGCCACGTCGAGGATGAGCTGAATCTGAGAAGAAGCCAGCACTGTCCAAAGCAAACATCGGCTTTCCACTGGAAAGGGGACTATCAATTTCAACGACGGAACACTCAGGTTCGCTTTGAGAAGGCCCGGAGGAGCCAGCAGACATAACATCGTGGGATGTTCGGATCAAAGTCTCCACCGCTCCATTGCATACTGAAGTAAGAAGCTCTTTCACTGGCACCCGATGAGAAGGTTTAACTACACTAGCAATCATATCTTCATAAAAGTTGACATCTCGTGTCTTTGCCAGATAAACGGAGACTGCCGTTCCTATGAAGGTCTCAATGCAATCGGCGATTAGAGCCTTCCCTTTGCTACTGGATGCAAACTCTATCAAATTCTCTTGCAGGCTGTGGCCTGAAGCAGGTTCATTGAAGACCGCTTTCCTCGGCGAGTCCGGGATAATTCCATCCTTAGACACCGGTTTCTCCACAGAGTCCTTCTCCTTCCATGCTTCCGGAGACCAATCAGTGGAGCTCCAAGCCTGTGGTTTTCTGTCTTGCGATTTCTTCTCTTCCATACCCTGCAGCACAGACAGCACAATACTTCTAGCGGCACTCGCAACTACCGCAGAGGCAAAGCCTCTGCCAGCCTCCGTAAAAAGCTTGCCTACCAAACGCTCAGGGAGCCCTTCTGCTTTCCCTTCGCCCCTTAGTCTTCTATCACCTTGGGACCTGCTCTTTCCTTTTCCACCGTCCGCAGCAGTTTCTGCTCTGTAATAGTTTCTTGAAGTCATCCACGCAGAATACCTTCCTACTTCTTCTTCGTCTTCTTCGCCATCAAATCGCGACGCGCTATCGCTTCTTTCCATTCTATCCTTCTTGACGGCACCATCGAACTTGCCATCATCATCTTCATACGCCTCCTTGTACTGCGAGCCATCGGTTTCACCCGACAATCGTAATCTCCTATCTTTCCAAGAATGCCGCGATTCTCTGTAACCTAGCTCACCGGATGTCTTCCCTGTCTTGCGCAAACCATCCTTCCTGAACGAAAGCTCTTCATATAAAGCAGAACCGTACTCGCTGCCATCAGACAGAGAGGGGCCGCTTCTCGCCAGCGAACTTACCACCCCCTGTGTCACCGAACGACATAGAGCCGCTACAGAAAGTTGAAACTCTCGTGTTTGGCCAACTTTCAGTAATTGCTTCAGACTCTGGGGCACCTCATCCTTGTCGGTAAGAAGAAAGTTGTGGAAATCTTTCCACAATAAACCAGCGCAATCGCCTCCCTTTGCAGCGACTTCAAGCAACGAAGAAAGAGACTCGAAAAACAAAAACAATTGCCGTCGTTTCCGTGCGACCGCAGGAGACGTATAAATTTTATAAGAAATGTAACCCCCGGCACCGATAGCAGCGCAAGCAATTAGAACATTCCTTTGACGACGGGTAAGCGGAAGCGACATCGCTCCCTTCCTCCCTCCCAAGAAATTAAAGACTACAACATTGGCTCGCCCCTTATCGTTGTCAACTTCCAGTAGACATTAAAAACCTTTCACAGGCTTCCAATCTGTTCCAAGCACCGAAATCCCACCTCCTCCACAACCTTTCCCTTTCTGAAACCACTAACCTAACCCTGTTCCACGACTCTCTCAAACCTCCCTTACGACGCAAATTACACTCAAACAAACTGAGACAAAAGCCGTCCCGCAATCCAATCCGCACAACCCTACGACTCCGGCTCGACTACCACAGGGCGAAAGACTCCTCTCACAGTAAATTCCACAGTCAGGCGGACAGTACAATCACTAAATTCGTCCAACTTTTCTCAATCTGTGCTTCACGTTCGGGAAAGAACTCCAAATAGAGCGCACAAGCCCCTATCTTCGTCAGATTCCTTATGCGACCCGCACCACCACTTCACTCGACTTCGCGATCCAGCCTTTCTTTCTTTCTCACCAAATTTTCCTCAATTTCTTTTGCTTCGAATCGATTCATTCCTTCACTGCACAACAACGACCAAAACTGCTCGTCCTCGGGCTCGATCACCGTTTGCATTCCAGAATTTAACGGGCATCGATTTGCTCCAAACCCTCGAGAGCTCGACAGCAACCGATCCCCGGAAACACAAGAGCGCTCATGGTGGTGCTTTGACCGACCGCACTGTTCGTGCAGCTGGACAGAAAGGTCGCCATCAAACCCTCGAGGCTCACATACACTCCACCTCCTGCACGACGAAAAACGCCACACTTTGATCCACTCACACGTTACCTGTCAACACCAGTCATCAGTCACATTCCCACTTGTGGCCACATCCTACCGGCTACCGCCTGGAAACGCTTTCTGCGGTCACCAGTCCATGAGGTGTCATAAATATCCAAAGAATTTCCTATTCTCGTTTTATTCTCATAATATGCATACTTGACTTTGATCGAGCAGTGGACCTCGGATAAAAAACAGACCATGCATCATTTTGTTGATAGTCTAACAGGTTCAAAATCATCTAACTTTCCCTTTACATTGACAAATATGAAATTTACTTCTGAGAATGTGGCCAATTGCAACTTTTGATATTCTTCTGCTTGGTACTGTATGTATTTCCGAATTTGATGATGATTGACTGCGACTTCTTAGGCACAGAAGCACACATTGTGTTTGTAATTCTCAACCTCGTTCATTGATCCTTGTCCATTTTTTTGGTCTTCATAACTTCGGCACAAGGCGCTCAACGAAATTTTCAATGTAAAGCTAAAAAGAGTATGACACATCCTTGTGAGTTTCTCACAGACTAATACTTTGCAAAAGGTGACCTCCTCAAGTTAAGCAGAGGGCCGGTTTGTTATCCGGATTAAACGGTATTAACAGTCTCGTGAAGTACAAACTGCCATATCACAAAGCGGTCCATAAAAAATGGATAGAGAGAGAGAGGTCTATATTTACTTCCATACCCAAACTGTTGCATATGGTGTCACCTTTAAGAGCTGAGTTGGCGCTTCCGCAATTGAGCCAATTAGCATGCACTTGCACCAAAAAGGTTGCCATCCTCTGGAAGCTGATACAAGCGTGGGAAAAAAAAATCCTCGTAGTTGCAACTAGAAAGCGTGCACATGATGAATGCAGTTCGACGCAGTCACAACGGCCAGATAATATTAATGTGATTTGTAATACTTCCAATATTGAGGTTTATCATGAGGATACCGCAGATCTATTCAGTTTCCTCCACTCACTCCTCCAAAGCGTTCGAAATGCTTCAACTAAAATGGATTTATCATTTTATTGACTTTTGCAATACATGCACATGCAATTTTAAACATGATTCATGCACATTTGATTGATCAAAGTTATTGAGTTGAGTAAGAAAAAAAATCAATGAAAGAAATGGGAAGAGACTAATTTTTATAACTATCAACCCATTAACTATTTTATGAACTTAATAAATTACAAAAAATATATTGTGGAACAATTTGACCTATTCACGAACTAGATATTTTTTTTTAAATACTTTCGAACCTTTTTGGTAACAAGAAAAAACGTTTAACCGCATCAAGTCATTATCATTCAAGTGCAATCACTTGTCAAATCATCATCCCTTGCTTTGGAAAACACATACATAAATCCGGAACAAAGATAGGTTTTTATTGGCGTCAAGACATCTTTACATCTTGTACAAGAAATCAATACACGATCCTCAATAGTCTAATACCATGGGAAAATTCATTACTACAAAAAATACATTTCCTGGAGAAACAATTAAAACCAATGATAATACATCTCGTCAAAGTGAGACAACTCATTGTCATCAAAATTAATGAAATTTTATAGTAACTTGCAAAAGCATAAATCTTTATGTCATGCAATACCACTAATCATTATAGTTAAATATTTTTCCACATGTTCACTCTATCTTATATTCATCATAATATTCAAACTTCCAAAAAAATAGTGAAAATTTAATTATAATATTATAAAAATTCTATATCAAAAAAATTCAGCATAAAATGATTTGAAATTCAAATATATATTATACATTTTTTTAACACTAGGATCATAAACTCCAAAATGATTTTCAAAGATAAGATATCTTTCCAAGTCATCCCTCTTACTTTATATATTATAGAACTAGAAATAGTCCAAAATTAATTCCATATCTCATGACTATCATCCATAGGTTTTATTATCTTATATTAGTCAATTTCAAATATATCTAACACCTTGTCATGCCTTATGTAGTAACATCCATAGATAAGTGGGTGCATGCATGGAGGAGTAGATACATCAGTTAGAGTTTTGTAGGTCCGAAATACACTGAGGAGCAACATGCAATCAAGAGACGAGACAGGAAATATATGGTTCACCTCACTGAGGCTACGTCCACGGAACACACAGAGTCACTTTACTAAATAACCCTAATTTGTGTTACAGAGAGCTCATGTCAGCCCTCTTATATACTAGTACCAGCCCTAGCCCTAGTCTAATTAAATATAGTCAAACTAACCAGAGTTACTCAACATCTGAGTTAACTCCTAACAATCTCCCCCTTGACTCATGTCTTGGGGTGTCTAACTCTTGTCACCATATACATACTCCGCGGGAAGTCCTAGAAGGAAACCTAAAGCATAGGCCCTCCTGTAAACAAGGATTAACTAGAACTAAGCCGTAGCCTAACTAGGAAGGAGTAAAGCATATACAAGAATCAAACAATTGCTAGCATAACTCTACTAGTGCTCCTTGTGCAAAACCTGCATAGTAGCACAATGCCTCCTGAAACTCTCTAAAGGAATAACTTTGGTCAAAGAATCAGCTTGATTGAGTTTACCGTCAATCTTGACTAGCTCAATCTTCCTATCAGAAACTGCATCTCTGATAAAGTGATATCTTATGTCGATGTGCTTCACCCTGCTATCCATCACTTGATTTGCTGCAAGATGTAAGGCACTCTGACTATAACAATGGAGATTTACAACATCTTGTTTCAATCCCATCTCAGTGATAAGTCTTTTCAACCAAATAGCCTCCTTTCTTTGCTTCATTGTTGCTACATATTCGGCTTCCGTAGTTGACTGAGCTATGCACTTCTGCAAGGTAGATCTCCAACTAACGCATCCACCTCCAAGTGTAAACACGTACCTAGTTGTAGACTTCCTCTTGTCCAGATCTTGTCCATAGTCAGCATCAACGTAACCCAACAAGGATTTGACATTGTCCAATAAACCATCAAACAAAAGACCAAAATCCTTAGTACTCTTGAGGTACATGAGAATCCACTTCACAGCTTCCCAATGCACCTTCCCTGGATTTGACATGTACCTGCTCACTTTGCCCATAGCTAGAGCAATATCAAGTCTAATGCACACCATCAAATACATGAGGCTGCACACTGCCTTGTCATAGAGAATTGACGACATCTTTCCTCTCTCAGTTGCATCAAATGGACATCGAGATGCTGAGAGCTTAAAATGTGCCGCCAAAGGAGTCCACACTCCTTTAGAGTCTGCCATGTTAAACCTGTCAAGCACACGCTGAATGTATTTACCCTGACTTAACCATAGCTTCCTCTTCTTCAAATCCATGTGAACCATATAGAATATCCATACCTAATATCCTCTTGGACTCACCCAAATCCTTCATCTTGAATGCAGATTTCAGTTGCCTCTTGCATCTGTCAACGTCGGATTGTTCCTTTGCCAAAATGAGCATGTCATCGACATAGAGTACCAAAATAATGAGGCTAAAGATCTCATTATTCACCTTCTTCATGTAAACACATGGATCAAACACACTCCATGAAAATCCTTGTGCTTTCATGAACTCATCAAACCTTGCATTCCATTGCCTATGAGCTTGCTTCAATCCATATAGAGATTTGAGCAATCTACAAACTAACTTCTCCTGACCTTTCTTCTCATAGCCAGTAGGTTGTCTCATGTAGATTTCTTCTTCCAAAGATCCATATAGAAAAGCCGTGACAACATCCATCTGATCCATAACTAGATCAAATATCGCAGCAAGTGCACATACTGCATTTAATTGTAGCATACTTTGCCACAGGAGAGAAGACTTCGTTGTAGTCCACACCTTTCTCTTGTGTGAAGCCCTTAGCCACCAACTTGGCTTTGAAGATCCTCTTCTCTTCATCCGCTGGATTATCCTTCAACTTGTACACCCACTTGCTATCGACCAAAGGTTGACCCTTTGGAAGCTCCACCAACCTCCCAAGTCTTGTTCTCAACAAGCGATTGCATCTCACGCTCCATAGCAATATCCCACTCAAGCTTATTGATAGAGGCTTGAGCTTCTCTATATGAACAAGGTTCTCCTTCTTCCAAGATCAACGCATTGCCATCATCATTCTTTTCTCCATATCATGATCCTCAAGAATAGATGAATCAGCCCATGTTCCATACCTTTCGAGCTCTACTAATCCGATTTGATGATCTCCTAGTAGATGGTCCCCGGTTGATCCCCATCGTTTTCGTCTTTGTGTCTTGAGGCTCAACAACGACAACTTGCTCCTCCAATTCCTCGTTGTTCAAGAATTTGCTCCATACGTTGCGGAGCTTCTCCTTGTGGCGCATCATTAAACCCATAATGATCAATCTCCCCTCAACAACATCGGTGAGTGGAGATTTGCTTTGTCGATGCGGGGAGCCTGAGCACGAGCCTCATACCAGAAGGAGAATAGGGATAAAGTTGGATCCTACATCCAAGAAGTGTTGTTTTCTTGGATATGCAAGTGGTGTGAAAGGATATAGGGTAGCTTGTAAGGTGATTGTCGATGCAGGGGAGCCCGAGATATCTCCCCCTCTTTCAATGATCTGGGCTCATCGAAAGAAACATCCCTTACCGATAATCACCTTTACAAGCTGAGGATCCCATAGCCTATATCCTTTCACACCACTTGCATATCCAAGAAAACAACACTTCTTGGATGTAGGATCCAACTTGGTCCTATTCTCCTTCGGTATGAGAGGATAAGCCGTACAACCAAAAAATTCTCAGGGCGACTATAATCAGCCCTCCGTTTGTGCCTCAATTCAAACGGTGTCAAGAAATTGATTGCACTTGAAGGAGACAGATTTACCAAATACACTGCGGTATTTACAGCTTGATAAAAATTCATATGGTAAACCAGATTGGCTCAAGATACTACGCACCTTTTCCAATACTGTTCGGTTGAGCCTCTTAGAAACAACATTTTGTTGCGGAGTATAAACCGTGGTGAGATGACGAGTGATCCCCTCCTCTTTTACAAGAACTTCTAAACTCCTCCTCGAAGTATACTCCCCGCCATTATCCGAACGTAGATATCTCACCTTGTGACCCGGCCCGAGTCTCAACTTGGGCTCTCCAACTTTTGAAAGTTGCAGAGACTTCAGACTTGTGTGTGAGAAAATAGACCCACACAAATCTCGAATAATCATCAATAAACGATACATAGTACCACTTCCCAGAATGTGAGGCTTTAGGAGAGGGTCCCCACACGTCACTATGTACATACTCAAGTAACTCCTTGGAACTATGAGTTCCAACACCAAAACTTTTTCTATGTTGCTTGCCCATGACACAATGCTCACAAAATTCCATGTCAACTTTTACCTAAACGGGTAACAAGCCCTTATCTCGAAGGAAGGTCAAAGCATTCTTACTCATGTGTCCCATTCTAGAATGCCAAACATGAGCCATCTCAGGCCGAGATCTGGTAAGATTGACTCCACCACAAATGGTATTGCCCTCTAGCAAATACAAATTCCTATGCTTGTGTCCTCTCAAGATAATCTTATCACCTATTCTCACCTCAAGTACTCCTTGTTTAGAACTCCACTCAAGGCCTTTTGAATCTAACATTCCAAGAGAGATAAGATTCTTTCTCATTTCAGGTATAAACTGGCGTGAGTCAACGTGACGTTTGACTCCATCAAACATGTGAATGCATGCAGGCCAACACCTTCAATTCTACTGGGGTTGATCATTTCCCATAAGAACTAAACCGTTTGATACTGAGAAAGTATGAAAAAACTCTCTAATGTAACAAATGTGATAAGAACAAGCACTATCCAGAATCCATATATCACCAACGCCCTTTGGTGAGTTGCATAGGGCATACCTCTGGCTTCATAGTCCATCTTCGAGCAAGTCATCCTCATCAAAATCTTGAGCCACGTTGGCTAAAGGAGGATCAGTAGCCTTGGTCTTCACATGGCAGTCTTTCTTAAAGTGACCATTCTTGCCACACTTCCAACAGACCACCGTCTTCTTGTCTTGGGATTTACCCCTAGACATGGATCTACCTCTAGATCCAAACTTCTTCCCATCCTTCTCAATCCTTGATTGTGACCGTCCACGGGTCACATTTAGTGCCGTACCAGATGAAGAGGATGGAGTAGAGATCATCATCATCCTTTGAGGTCATCGGTCGGGAGAGCACTTACAACCTCATTGTAAGTGATCGTTTGTCTATCACGATGGAGCAACACTCGTGACAATGACTGATATGAAGCAGGTAATGAACTTAACAGATGAAGAGCCTTCCTCTCATCAGTTATCTCCTCTCCCATTCTCGAAGATCAATAACAAGATCACCAAAGGCATCAATGTGATCTTGGATCTTTGTACCTGAATCTTTCATCTTGAAGCTCATCAGCTTCAAGGAGGTGTACAACTGTTTGACAACTCTTTGCGATGAAAACGTCATTTGAAGAGCCTCAAACAACAACATACAATTGTCATCTTTCATCAACTTGCTTGTAGGCGAAGGTTGTAGATGGAGTATAACAATACTCACTGC
Source organism: Marchantia paleacea (assembly GCA_014180765.2). Lineage (NCBI taxonomy): Eukaryota > Viridiplantae > Streptophyta > Marchantiopsida > Marchantiales > Marchantiaceae > Marchantia > Marchantia paleacea. The sequence goes on from MUAA02000118.1 coordinate 850,472, forward strand.
TTGCTCCTGAAGGTCCTTCCAGTCTTCATCATCGAATGTAGAGGGTTTAGGCCTCAATGACTTGCCCAAACCGGAAGCCTTCAACTTACCTTTGACTTGCCTCTCCCATAGAAGATAGTCACCACGTCCATCATATTTGACAATGTCAAATCCGGCTCCTCCTGTCTTCATGACGACCATCTCGTTTTGTCTAGGCGCTGAACTCGTCCCTTGTGTCGCTCGAATGTCAGATGGAACCTCCAAACTTGACTTCTTCCCACTCATGTGAAAATAAAGGAGATTTATCCAAGGTAAAAATCCCTAAGCCACTAGGGATACCTTTGCTGCTCTGCTTGCTGCTGCTAAGCCTGTCTCACACCAGCGTGAATTTCCACCTCGACATGGTGAGCTACGCCGGAAAATCATTATGTACCACTCACCATCCACCGAGCGGACCGCTTATTTCCGCCCCAGATCTGCTGAGATTCCATCTCCACTACCTGGATATCCTTATCCAACAAACTCGAGTCCTAGGTGCAAAGATAATCAAGAAAGTAGCCGGTGCATCAGTCATCTTCCCGAAACTTCACGGCCGCAGAGTCCAGCCCCTAGTTTCCCTGTTGTTGCGAACCAAAATAGCCTTTAGCTGCATCAACGAGCTCCCATACTCTCGACGTTTAGACCAAAATTGCAGCTCTCGAGAGGTTGGCAATCCAATCCAGTCGAATCAATCGGCCCGTAAATTAACGATCTTTCAAACTACAGCAGCAGATTTTGATGTGGCGTGCATTCTCCTTCCTCACTTGCGTCGGCTCTAGAGTGTTCCTGTCTGCCTAACAAATGAATGGATCACTCACGTACTGGGACAGACAATCAACCAACGTAGGAATACCGTCTTCTTCGTGGAATCATGGAAAAAAGGGACATAGTCTTCTCAAACTCCACACAGCAAGCTGCCTCTCTTATTCATTCTAGGCGGTAGGAATTCAGCCTCTCCAGAAAGTCAAATGCAGGAGCCCAAATCCTAGGAGGCTACATCGTCCAGTATAAAATGCCGAGTGAACAGAGACCAGACTTCAAGAAAGAGCTCGAAAGCTTCAAGCTCATGAAGCACCACTCACCAACCGTCTCCCAGTAGCCCAATCCGCACACGCCAGCCGAGAAATGAATGCCGCCGCAAACAAAATCCGAGTCAAAATCGAGAGAGAGGCGAAGAGCACGGACCGGCTCCTCACCTTCCGAATCCGTTGGCGGGCGCTGGAAATCTATTGCGACGTTTTTGCTTTGCCGAGTCCAATTGATTGATTCATCCACCGATGACTCGCTCGGCCACCAACGACAAAACTCAAAACCAAACCAAATGTTCAAACGCGAGTAAAAAACTTCACGACCCGTCCGTCCGTCCTGGCATGGGGTCGAGCACTGCATAGTACTACTCACTTGACAGCTACGATGACATATCCCGTGGCCACTGGCAAAAACCACGGAGCCGCAACAAAAGGAGAGGCGGGAAAAAGCAATAAAAACTATCCTTAGACCGACAGAAACGGCTGAGGAAGGGAATATGAAGTCCCCCGAGTTTCCAGCTGATATTCGAACTGAAATACATGAGTATATTTGGGAGCTGGCACTAGCGATACGTCTGGAGAATAGGGGCCCAATGGTAGTACCTGGGAAGGCGGACCGTAAGCCCGCCTCGTCGGGTTATTATGATCCCATAGCAGATTTGGCGGAGATGAAGGCCAACATCTCTATGAAGCAGCACTTGGAGGACAACAAGGTCTATAAGCAGCTGTTGATCCAGACGCTCAAATCCACTTGGCCGCGTACGTTAAGGGTGGAAAAATTACCCACTGTTTGTTCGGTGAAGTAGGAGGATCTAGGGGCTCCTAAAGTGGAATGATCTAGTGGGCTCCTATTGACTCGGGATCCGGAATGAATATTATGACCGAGGATACTACGGTGACCTTGGGATACAAGAAGTATGAGGACACCCTGTGCATACTGAGATTGGCAGACCAATCTTGCAAAAAGCCAGTCGGAATATTGCGAGGAGTAGTGACCCGAATCGGGGGAGTAATATTCTCTCTCACATACATCATTCTGAAACCCCAAAAAGACAGCGGGTATATGTTGAGAAACCAACTCTTCATGAATCACTCCAAGAAGAGGAGAGCACACCAAAGGGACAAGAGAGAGTGTATAGGAATGAGATGAGGAAGGCTTCGCCTTCCCATGTATATATAGGGTGAGTACAGGGAAATCCTAATCTCGGGTTAGCCCTAAACAGATCTATACCATCGGTATGTAACAACCCTAGATCTACGGCATGTAGTCATCAGGCACGGATCGACCTATATCAACTAGATGAGCTTGGGATATCAACACTCCCCTTCAAGCTCAACTGTACATCCTGAACTCCTAGACAATGTCGAAATATAGTAAACGACTCTCTAGGTAAAGCTTTGGTGAAGATATACGCAACCCGATCTCACGTATGTATATATCTAAGATCTACTACACCTGAAAGGACCTTCTCCCTAACAAAGTGATAATGCACCTCAATGTGCTTTGTCCTAGCACAAAAACATGATTGTTAGCTAACATCATGCTGCTAATGTTATCAGCTAGGATAACTGTAGGACTAGGATAACTACTCCAATATCAGAAAGCAAGGAACGAAACCAAACTGCTTCACAAGTGGCATTCATAGCACCACGATACTGTCTCTGTGGAAGGCAATTGCCACGGTTGGTTGCTTCTTAGAAGCCCGACTCACGGCCGCACTCCCAAGTCCAAACGCATATCAGGCGTGGATCTCGCGCCGAAATATCTCCTGTCCAATCATCATCGGTGTAGCCATGTAGGTTCAGCTCACCTCCAAATCTGTATCGAAATCCAAAATGAAGTGTGGATTTCACATAGCTGAGAATCCGCTTGACCGCCATCATATGCGGTACCCGTGGAGCATGCAGGAATTGACTGACTAGACCAACAGCATAGCTCTAATCCGGTCTAGTGATAGTCGGATAAATCAAACTCCCAACCATCATTAAATGCATGACGGGGGGATGCAAGTAACTCTCTATCCTCTAACTCTAGCTTTAGATCTTGCTGGAGAGGAGTATCGATTGGTTTACAGTCAGACATCCTGAATTCCTTCAGCTTATCTAAAGCATACTGGTATTGTATTAGCCACATATCCTTTCCCTCTATAATATACTCCACACCAAGAAAGAACTTGAGATATCCTAAGTCCTGTATCTCAAACTCAGAACATAAGATACTCTTGATGCGGAAAATCATCTCCTCATGGTTCCCAGTGACAATAAGATCATCTACGTAGATGGAAATCATCACTACATGAACTCCTGACCTCATGCAGTATAGCGATGAGTCGGAATGACAGACTACAAATCCAAGAGATATGAGAGTGGAATTGATCTTCTCATACCATGCTTTCGGAGCCTGTTTCAAACCATAGATGGATTTCCTTAACTTACAAACGCGGGAAAGAAACTTGGATCTTCGTAACCTGGTGGTTGTTGCATGTAGACTTCTTCATCGAGATCACCATTGAGAAAGGCATTCTTGAAGTCCATCTGATGCATCCGCCATCCCTTGTTGACATCAATAGCAACCACCGCATTTAATCGTTGCCATCTTGGCAACTGGACTAAACGATCTCTTAAGTAGTCCACTCCATCTTTGTTGGGCGTAGCCCTTGGCTACCAATCTGGCCTTGTATCGAGATACAGTGCCATCCGAGTTGCACTTGACCTTGAAGACCCATATGCAATCAATCGCTTTCTTACCTTGAGGTAAGTCTACCAACTCCCATGTTTGTTGATGATGAAGTGCATCAAGTTTTGTCTCCATGGCTTCAATCCATTCATTTTTGTGCATTGTCTCCTCAAGCGTACTCGGTTCTGGCTCAGCAAGAACGTGAGTCATGTATGCATGATGATCAGCAAGGAAACTTCCATGCATAAATCTTTGAACCGGATGCCGAACTCTCTCAAATTTACATAGGGCAGTATCATATGTACTGTTTGACTCCCCTTGCTTTGGATCTGAGGTACCAGCAGCGTCGTTCTGGGACGCTTCATCCAAAGGATGAATATCGGTAATCCGTGGTGATGACATCATATGTTGCAAAATAACATGATCCTCAAGACTAGGAGTCGGTCTGGATGGTGCTCGATGAACTTCATACGTGGCGGCTCAGTACAGAGACTTCGGACTCTAGGCGTGGGACTCGGAATCTCCACTCTGTAAAGGTACAGTGGACGGACTCCTTGGTGCAGTTTCAGCAGGAAGAGTGGATATGACTGGAACAATCGCAGGTGCATACCAAGATTACAACTCTTCAAATACAACATCTCTACTGATATAGAATTGACTAGAGGAAGGATTATAGCATCTATATCCTTTTGTATCTAAGGCATATCCAAGGAAAATACACTTCTCAGCTTTCGGATCTAGCTTCTTCCGCTTCTCATCCGGAATGTGTACATAACATATGCAACCGAAAACTTTCAGAAATGAGTAATCACGCTTGTGGCCTGTGAATACCTCCATCAAGGTCTTGTTGTGAACTGCTGCAGTCGGAGTTGGATTCATCAAGTACACCACAACAGAAACAGCTTCTGCCCAAAATGGTCTAGGCAAGTTCTTCTCGTTCAACATAGCGCCAAGCGACACGCTATGTGACGATTCTTCCTCTACGCAGCGCCATTACATTTGTGGAGTATAGCGCAAGTCTTACATTTGTATGCCATGCTTACGTAGGTAAGCAATGAATTCTCATTTAAACTTCGCCTCCTCCATCGAGCGTAGACAAAGGATAGATTATCATTTGTTTCTCCACCAAGGTGTGGAAAGTGCGGAAAGTTGAAAAAACATCGAAGAGCTCTTGTTCTTGAGGAAGTAGACCCAGGTATAGCGAGAAAAATCATCAATGAAGGACACGAAGTACTCAAAACCAGATAAACTTGGTTGAGAAGAAGTCCATACATACATGTGCACCAAGCTCTAGAAGCTTGGTCGCTCTCCTACCCGATCCCTTAAAGGGTTGTCTAGCTTGCTTGCCGAGCCCGACAAGTGGGACACCTTTGCGGTGGGCTCAGTAGAAGTGAAGTTGGGCAAACCTATGACTAGATCTGAACTCGGAAGAGTCTTCAGTTTCTAAAAGTTCATATGCCCAATTTGCTTGTGCCAAATATCTATGTCAAATACTACAAAGCCACTTTCTGTAATGAGAGGAGTTGGCTGTTTACTGACTTTAACTGTAGCATCAAAAGCGAATTGGCGTTACTGACTTTAACTGTAGCATCTGTTTCATGCCGTCCAAGAAAGAATAGCAATTACATGCCAGTGTGGGGAGAAGTGAAGCTAGCCACACTGACGGGGTAGTTGGCCCGGGAGAATGGAAGGAGATAATGGTGGCACCCGACCACTATCTGAAAGTGAACAAGGAGATAACTCCGGGAGAATTATAGCCTTTATTAGGACTCCTGAGGAGTTACGAAGATGTGTTTGCATGGAGAATCGCAGACATGCAGGGTATATCCCAGAAGTGGGGAGAGCATCGGATAGACCTAGTAGAGGGAGCCGTCCCAGTTAGGCAGAGGCAATATCGGTTAAACCCGAAATACTCTTTACTAGTTAAAGATGAAATTGATAAATACCTACAAGCAGGCATTATTTACCTTGTGTTAAGCAGTGAATGGGTCGCCCCGATTGTCATTGTCTCTAACAAGAATATTGGAAAGATTCGAGTCTGTAAGGATTTTCGGAAGCTGAACGCTGCTACGAAGAAAGATCACCATCCACTGCCATTTGCATACGCAATTCTAGATCATGTTGCAAGTCATGAATGTTATAGCTTTCTTGATGGGTTTTTCGGTTATAACCAAGTATCTATACGAGAGGAGGATAAGGATAAGACCACTTTCACTACTGACTGAGGAACCTACGCCTACCATAAGATGCCATTTGGTTTATGCAATGCTCATGCCACCTTTCAACGGATGATGACCCATATTTTCCAGGAATACTTGAGGAAATTTTTGGAGATTTTTATATATGATTTTTGTGTATTAGGGTCTCGGGACAAACACTTGCACCACTTACAGCAGACTTTCTAGAAGTGCAAGAATAGTCAGCTAGCCTTGCATCCGGAGAAGTGTTATTTTATGATGACCGAAGGTATATTGCTCGGCCATCGCATCTTGGCTTGAGGATTAGAAGTAGATGTGGATAAGGTTAGAGTGATTCACTCGCTGGAACCTCCTAGGAATATTTGGAAGTTTCAACGAAGCGCCAAGGCAAGCGCTTCTTTGAAACACTTGCCTTGGCGCCGCGTGTCGTGACCCGAAGTACATCAAGTGCCTCTTCTGGCCATCTTGTCTCCTGACAAGAGTCTTTCTCTTCGAGTTGTACCAAGTGTACATCGTCGTCCTTCTTGGGCGGAGTCACAAACCGAACGTCCTGAGCTGGGTATCGGTCACTCTCCCCCCTTTGGTATGGCGGCTGATCACACTCCACGTTGGTATGCCACGCCGCATGCAATTCTTTGCACATGGGGCGTCGTCATCTGCAATGGGGGCTGCCGGACAATGGGGTGACCAGTGCCCCATTGCCCCGTAATTGTAACAGGCATTTGGTTTAGGTGGTGTTGCCATCGGAGGTGCCACCCCCATTCTTCGTTGTGGAGTGTTGACAACCATCTCCACTTGTGCGTACCTCTGTATATGTACAGGTGGAATCTGGGAGGGGCTCCCCCCCCTTCTTGGACCCCATACACCAGGTCCTCGTGGGAAACTTCATGTTGTGCATACTCCCATACTAGTATCCATTCCACGTGATGGGCAGCATAAGGTTCTCGCGGCTGATGCTCGGCATTAGAGTGGTCGGGCTTCCGACAGATGGTACACCAAACATTCGCCCTTACCTGCATGGGCGACTTTCTCCTTTCCTTATCATTTACAAGGTGCATCTTGAGCTCTTCCATGCTCTTGGTGAGCTGGTCTATCCGGGACTCAATTCCTTTCTTCTCCGGGTTCTTCATTCGCCAGAACTCTTTCTTGGGCACCCGTTTCCATTCTTCATTCGAAGAACTGGAATTTTCAGCCAAAGTTGTCCTCCTATCATTTGTAGACGGACTTCGGTGCCTTCGGGTCTTTGGGGTTTTTATTCTCCTTTTCATCTGAGGAGCTCGAGACTCTTTCCTACTACACCTAAGAATATTCGATAATTCATAGGCTTCAGCGGCTTGTATTGCTGCCTCCACCATGCCCAGATCAGACCGTTTGCAGAAGATCTTCTGGTCGGGGTCGTATTCACCCAATCCTCACACATACCACTTGACCGCCATTGGTGCCGAATATGATTTTGTATTGGCCGTAGTCAAAGGCATACGGTCCAATAAACTTAAAAATTGCTCTGTATCTCATGAAGTTTCTGGTGTTTCTCTCTTCTAATCGCTCCTAGTTTCTGAAGTAACACCTTGTCATAGCACATCTCTTGAAATCGGGCCAAGAACCGTTTCTTCAATCCCTCCCAAAATTCAAATAGGACATTAAAAAATTTAAATTTAAACTTTTTTCAAAATAAATTTATGAATTTAATTTATTTCATAATTTATTATTAAATTTTTTTGAAACAAAATGTAATTTGAAATATTTGAAAATAATTTTTTAAAAATAAATTTGATATTTACATACCAGATTTTTTAATTTTAATTAAAAAATTAATTACATTATTTATTTTTTTATAAAGTCTAATTTAAGTTTTAAATATTTTATGAGTTTATGAAAATTCATAACATTCATTTCTTAGAGCAATAAATTATTAGTATACATTTAAACCATGAAAAAAATTGATCATTTATGTTTTAATTTAATAATAATCAAAAAATAATGTTTTTACTATCAATTTCTTTAAATTTTATTGATAATAATTGTGCTATGAGGCGGTCTTTAGATTTTTTTAATAATGTGAATCATCAATTGGGTGATTAGAGAGGTTGGGGCTTTGTATCTTATTTTCAATTTGTCATAGATTTTGTTTATATATTTAGAATAATACATTATGTTGAAAAAAAAACTGCAATAATCAATGTTGATATGTTGGTGATTAGATTTTTTTTGAATTTTATTTTTTAAAATAAATTAAATTTATTAAAACTATTTTTCAACAATTATTTATAAATTTTTATTTAATTTGATTAATTTTGATATTTTTGGAATACTTGTCCATCATGCAATATGATATTATTTATTTATTTTTTTCATAAAATATAATATTTTTGTTGAAATAGACTTTTTGAGATTTTTTAATTAAAAATTTTCATAAAATTATGGATAAAGTTGTGTAAAAATCTAAAATTTCAAAAAATATACATATAAAAAGATTTTATTCTTTAATATAAAATTTTTTAATACATAAAAAAATTTAGATTTGTCGTTGTTATTTGAGAATGGAATAAGGTTATTTGAAACATAAATATTACACAAAATAAAATTCATAATAACATTTCTTCATAATATGTCATAGTCTATAATCAATCTAAACATTGTTACTCATTTGATGATTGTTTAGTTATTTCATACTATAACTAATAAATTGTAAAATGCCATATCTAATATAAACCAATATATTAAATGTTAACTTAATTTGATAAGTTTTGAATTCGGAATGATAATTTGAAATTTACGTATATAATATGAATTGTAAGATTGTATTGATTACCACGAAATTAATATAACAATGATAATTTTTGTTATCAAAAGGCTTGAATTAAAGTTTGGATGATGAGTGGTCTTCATATGAAATTTGAGAATAATTGAAATGAATAATTAATATTTGTAATAATTTTAGTACATAAAGATTTACATATGTATAATCCGACAGTTGTATTCATGGATATAGTGTAAAAAAATATATAAATTTTTTTGAAAAATACGAGGAAATTATAAAAAAATTATCTACGAAATTTGGAAAAAAATTATCGGTCCAATTGTTCAATATTTTCGTGAAAATTTACAGATTACAATAAATTCGAATATAAAAAAAAATCAAATATAAAATAAAAAAAAAATAAAAAAAAATCAATACCACAATGACTAAGAGAGTTATTATATAACCAATAAAGTAAAATATCTCATAGCACCTCAAGTCGATGAGCGAAGCTTCCAATCGAATCTAGCTAGGCCATGAGCTTGGAGACTCGTGCGTGACCTGTCAACTGCCACGCGTGAAGATGCAGCAGATTCTTGTTTGCTTTCGAACAAGTAGCAAGCTTGAAACTCACTAAGAACGTTCTTCCTTTCTGGTGGTGCCCTAAACGACAATAATGGAACCTCTCCTAGTGCTAGTGGATCATATTTCTCTCGAACAGAGTCACTAAAGCTACATGCAGGGCACCACTCACATGTTCTCTGGCCTAGACAACACAACCCCCGTATCGAAGAGCAGTCTTGCCAGCAAGTTGGTTCAAAAATCCGTCACGATATACCATCCGAATCTTTTAGGATTCGCAAATGTGTCAATGATTTTGTGGCCCTTTTTGGCGCACCAATGATTTGCAAAGTCTCTTCGCTTGTGGGTCCACCTTACACTACTACCTCCACAAAGAATCAGCTTCGCTTTTCCTCCCTCTTCCGCTTGGAACCTCTTTGGGATCTCTCGGCAGAGCAAATCTCAAGCGACAATAACTACGTGACCCTGCAGATGCCACCTTCCTTCCTTCTTCTCCTCCTGTTGGTTCAATGAGCACGTTCAGACGACGCCAGTGCCCCTGCTCGCAAACCACAATACTCGACTTAGGAGAAAAATAACAGAAAAATAGCCGTCCCCTCTCGTCTCGATTGCCTCCTCTCAACTAACCTCGGGCTCAGCTGCGCTCCTTCAAACATACTTCCTTCGTCCATTACTCGGTTCCGTGCAACTCAACTGCCACTCTACTCCATAATCGACTAGCGAAGCACACACAACAAGAAACTATGGTACGTGCTTTCCGAATTGCTTTCGTAATCGGAGTGACTCTTTCTTTTCGGTCGGGACCCCTTGCTACGGCTGGTCGCGCTCTTCTGCTGGCTCATTGTGGGGGCCTAGAAAGCACCACAACTACCTGCCCTACATGCTCTACCTTCACCATAACCATCATAGCCCCACTACAATTCGACGTTGAAGCGTTCGGAAGTGCGTATTGCGTGCTCCAGCTTCATCAGCAACTCCCGCTGCTCGTCATTTGCCCTTCACTCCAATCGGCTACACCACCTCTTGGGTCGAATTCCAACACGAAACCTAGAGTGCCCAGAGAAATTAGTGTACCCGCTTCCAGCAGCAGCGACACTGAAATCACCTATCCAAAATCCTGAATGCGCGTCCAACTCCAATTTCGGTACTCAACAAGCCTACAATTTACGTTCCTTACAACCAAAACCCAAAGCTCCTGGGCAAACAATGAGTCACACATGCATCAAAATATTGTACCCAAGACATGTAACTCATTGATATTAAATACAAAAGTACATAAATCGTTTTATTGATCTTAATTTATATTTTATTGTTATTTCAAATTGCGCATAAATCATTTTATTGATTTTAAATTATCTCTCTTTTTATCTCAAATTGTTTCGTAAAAATGAATTTTAGTGTATCATATAAAAATTCCATAAATAATCTTATATAATAATACCAATTAACCTTAGTCAACATTTAACTATAATATTAATTTAACTAAAATTAACCAATATCTGCAAATAAATCCAATAAACAAATCAATAAAATATCAAACCTATAATTAATGATAAATATCTTTTATGTTAAAAGCAATAACATTCTGTAATAAATAAATATTAATTATTAAAATATTCCCGATTACAAGTTCTGTATTGTAGCTCCAAAGTGATAAAGAAATCCGGCTTTGAAAATTTTCTAATATCCACAACCCAATACGTGTTACAGGTCCTAACGATGGCTTCCAAAGTGGCGTAAAACTCTCAATTTGGACATCCAGCTTACAAGTATTCAATAATGCTCATAAGAGTCCGTAAGCATATGCCACGAAATAACTTATAATTTGTCTTGCTTTATAATTTGTGTCACAAGATTTGCACTTTGTAGCCAGTGCAATGTAAACTGTCCTAACCAAAAGAAGTGTAACGTACTCCGGAATCAGGCTTTCCCTTTTCTTGGAATTGTAAATCCATGGGTAATGATAAACTACCCTCAACTTGATAGGCGAAGCTAGGGTTTATTTCAGAGGTCCCAGAGTCCTCTGAGATCGAGTGGCAGCTACAAATCTGGATGGATGGCTCAACTTCGAGTTCATTCGGAAGGCTCTTCTGAGTTTCCAAGAAGCACCTTTCCAATTGCCAGCGAAGCCCAAATTGTATGATCTTGGGCCTTTCTAAATGCAACCCAAACCTCTGGGTTAGATAACCTTTTTACTGAACAGCTGCTTATGATTGAGGTCACTTTCGATCGGGAACTCGTCACCACAGGTCTGACTGTCCAGCAACTTTAGATCGGATAAATCTGCACTCCTCGAATTTCTAAGTTTCAAAAAAGGAAATAGTGTTGAATCATATCGAGATGACCCGATTAGCAACGGGCCAGGGTGCTGACGTTAAAAGGCTTCACAAACTCGCGCCCATTTATGTAGAATCCAGTCTGAAGATTGTTGACCTTCTCTGTGAAGTGGGCATAATCCCAGTACAAGTACTCGCCAAGCGTTTCTTTCGAGCACAGATTGTAGACGGGAGCTCCGTTGGCATCAAATGCTCCACACCCACCCACATCACCATTGTAAGGTCCAGTTCCGCAACATGCTAGCGAGCCCTTGGTAAAACCTGCAGCCCAGAGCAAGGGGACACAGATTAGACTGCAGGGCAAGGAACAATTGAAGTATTCCTCCACTTCCATTTAAGCCCAGTTCGGAAGATTAAAACATTCATTAATTCCACTTACCGTATGCCGATCCAGTTTTGACAATTCCTTCAAGAAACTTGTAGTTGTCAGTGTAGACAACGAACACCCCCGGGCAGAAACGAGTGAGACGCTGTTGCAGGTCAGGCAATTTGGAGTTGACGAGCCTGCACAGAGCGTTGGCTGGCTCGAAGCACGTTCCTCCGTTCCTCCCTACATTTGCTGGAGTACATCCGATTGGATTCTGCCCGTTGATGATGAACTTCTTCGCACCCTCTGCGTACAAAGCCTGCGATGTACGTACACAGCTCAGACAGGGCTCAGGGCAGAGTGACACAAACTGCCAAAAAAACTAGAATTCACAGAAGGACCGGATTCCATCAGAGGCACTTACGTACGCGACGGCCGGAATTCCAGAATTTGTTATGGAAAACTAATCAGCTCAAGATTTATCGTACGAACGCCCCACTTTAAGGTCCCCGTGGAGATACATGAAGAGTTTTCTTGGCTGCATCTTACTCTTCATGCCTAACTCGTGAGTCCGGTTGAAGGAAGACTCTTCATTACCACGCGAGCACAAGAACCTAGATAGAAAATGGAATAATTTCAAAGCAAGAATTTACAGGGTCTTTTGAAAGTGCGTGCCTTGACGTGGAAAAGCTTACCAGAACGGTATCGTAGGTTGCGTTTATGATTCTGGTGGTGTAGACGTCGGGACTGTACACCTGCTGCATAGTCGTGTTCAGCAGGTAGCCCCAAGCAATATCATTCGCCCCTGAGCTGATGACATAGAGTGAGCGATCCAGCAGAAGCTCTGCCTTTTTCTCTCCGAGGGAGCCAATTAGTGTAGACTTCACTCGTCGAAATTGCTCCAGCTGCTCACGAATGTTGGTCACCGTACGACCTCCGAAGATTGCTGCAAGCTGTATCAGTCAGGTCGTGTTCAATCAGTTCATTGTGAATGTGCAGGCAATAAACTTAAGCTTGTTTTGAACTTCCAAATGCAAAACACTGTCATAGATAATCAGTGAAAGTTTGTATTTCTTGTTGTCTTGGAGCCAGATTTTGGTTCTTCTCTATGCTTTTTACTCTGCAGCATATAGTGAAAGGTGAACATGTACTTACGCTGGTTTTGGTGGTTTCAAAGTGGCCACTTCCACCGGAAGCGAAGTTCACTCCTTTGGTGTAGTCCTTAGTGGCCGGGTCCCGATACGCCGCCGTAACAGGAAGACCGAGGCCTTGGGCTGCAGGAAGTCATTGAATGTCAGATTCAAATCCCACCTCTTTGACGCCGTTGACATTCAGATAGGAAATATCATCTTGGCAGCTTGGATCTAGCCTGCTTAGGTTACTTCTTCTATCCTTGAAGTTGATCGATCGGAGTGCCATATCTCACTGTATAAATTCTTAGCTAAAAGAGGAAAGCAACTATTGTGGAGATTCATGCGTCACACACGCTCTCGCTCTTGTATCTTTTTCAATTATTCTTCAGTTCCAGATGTAGGTGGAGACTCTGTCATGGTTCAAGATCCCAGAAATTCCTGTGAGCTGACAAACTATCGACGCTGTGTAGTGTGTGTAGACTTACACTCTTGCGTCCGATAGTTAAGAGAATTTCTAGTCGACGAGAACGAGAGAAAGCTCACAAGCAGTAAAATTCTCTTTACGTACCCAGGAGATCGACCCAGAGTCGTCCATCGCTGAAGCGTCCAGTGGGTCGGTCGAAGAAAGTTTGTCCATACGGAGCGATGTTGGCAAGAAATGCGGCCCCGGGGTTTTCAAGGAACTGGTTGTTCCCGGGGTCTGTAGTGGAGTCTCCGAAGCTGAATATAGCAGGCACGTCATGATCGAAGCCCCTCCCCTTACCACCATACTTGGCCTGAGCTCCACTTACTACCAGCAGTGTCAACACTGTCATCAAGAATCCCGAGTCCTTCCTCATGTTTGGTCACTTGAGGAAAGCTTAAAATAACTAACCACTATTAAGTCTAAGACTTCTCCGATAAACTCCTGATGCCTTTACCACTGATAGGCCGCGTTGAGGAACACTCGGTCTGCCAGTTGATGATGCTCAGCTCGGAATGAGTGTACTCTGATTTCAGAAGTGTTTATATGTACATTGGGAATGATGGTCTACCTGCACGGGGCTGGTATGAATGTGGATGCAATCAGACGGAGATGGGTCCGCGGGGCAATCCATCGATATCTGATCACGAGAACTAACCGCATTCATTATGGTCCTCCTGTGCCTCTTCGCCCCTATGTTATACATCGATGATGGTTTAGTTTTACTTAAGAAACTAACGGCTCCGAACACTAGATGCTGAACAGAGATGACAAAGATCTGCCCGAATTTAGCACTCTCGCTTTCGGAGTCTACATGTCTGTCGTCGATGCGTAAAGTCTTCAATTATGAGGACATGATAATCAAATATGAGTACACGTCCTATATAATAATAGGACGGATACAAGACAAAGTGTGCATTCAATAGTCTTGAAAATATTTGGTGTCAAAATAATATATGTCAGCAGGGTAAATTATAATACGAAGTATTTTGCAATTTATATATCCACCGGCAGGCGTATAATATGTGCTTACACATAGTAAGGATTTATGAAGATCGAGTGCAAGCAGTGAGCAGCAATGGGCATTTCTCTCCCAAGCGCTGCAATTCCTTCACTGCAACTCTGAATGACTCTGTTAAATGGATGTTGGAAAGCAACAGGAACAAAATGTTCAGAAACCCGTCAGTTTGTACAATGTCATTCACTGTTCTTTCGGACTTCGGATGTGGTATGGTCTAAACCCTGTGCAAGTTGTGGACTTCTTGTGCCTCGTCCATGAGTCTCCATGTCCCTCGCTTTTTTGTGCTACGGTCGTTCATGATCAGGTCAACGTGCGTGCAACATATCTGTCCTAGATTGCACTAAGTCTTTCAATGTAAGTCGTATCTCGTCAAATTCATGGGGCTCGATCTCGAGCCTGGAAAGACGTGCATCCCAAGTTCACCGTGTAGCGTAACTTCCGGCTCAATCTCATTATGTCCAAAAGTTGCCGCTGAAGGTCGACTAACTAAAAGTCATCCTTTTCACCTTATCATATTAGTCGGAAAAGTAATTTCACAATTGCTATTAACAGCATTCTCGCAAACTTTTATCACTGATGCGAGCAACTGTTCTAAATCGCCTAGTGCATATAGAGACTCATTCTAGATGGACAAGTCAAAATCCGTGATAATACCTAAAAAGAGAGCCTGAACCTTGAGTTCGAGATAGCTATGCCTAGTCTTTCGACAAGGGATTGTCATTCACATTCTTCATAACAGATAATCTAAACTTCAATAACAAAGTTGCTATATATAAAATATGATTGTTCAAGTATTGGACACGGCCAGTTTTTTCTCATGAGGTCAGAAAAGATCAAATGACACAAGCAAAAAATTTGAAGTAATCATTGAGTTCAAACTTATGACGAGGAAAGAAAGCTATGGTGTTTGATCTGCAGTTTGGCACTTTCCAGTTCATCGTGATAGCGTCGACCAGGTTTAATCTCTGAACAGGCTGCCGACGGTTGATTGACAAAGCGATTTCATAAACCGTTCGGTGGGCGTGGAATAGCTTCAGCGAGGCCTGAAGCGGCCCAAGTCATCTTCATATCAAATTGCAAGTAAACTCTGGATGCTCGAACAATCTTCGATTCCACATCGAAGATATCATCCTGAAAGTCAAAGACAATGTTATATTTCTTTCATTTATATCGACAGAGGTCCAAGTCACATTCCTATATCCAGCCATCAGACTAGCTGCTTCCATTCGCTACAAGCGAATTCAAGATAAACTGCGGCGGGCAGATAACCCACTAGAGAGTGCTTTCTAAGTGAACACCTTAAATAGAAAGAGGAGGGGACAGGTTCCCATCGATGTCGTGAGGATGCGCTGAGATGGCTGGGGAGTGCGACTTGTCGCCCTCCAGATATTGTGTACGCCAATCTCTTCTACTCGTAATGTTCAGGCGGGTTCTGTGCCCTGCGCGTGTTACAAAAATTAAATAAATCGATTTCGTTACCTTTCCGAAGCTATATATTGAACAAGTACCAAGGAGAGGCAAGCATGCCATGATCTAAGTGACAAAGAACAATTCAGTCCCCGAATTGAGGAGAATGACTGGAGAAATGGAAGTCCCCGCTGATTCTTGCTGAAGAGTCGGCGTAGCATGAAAATACAAAGAAAAGTAAGTGTGCAGGACCTCGCGTCCAAGATGAAAGCCGGAGCTCGAGAAGGTGAGTAAACGTGATCCAGATATTTTTTTGGGGACTACAAAGCTTAACCGCAGCAGAAAAAGGCACTCCTGCTCAATTCGAAACAGTACTTTGAACAGTTTGTAAAGCTAAAGGAACCTGAGATCCAAGAACTGCGAAAGTAATTGCGGCAAGAAAACCACCTGATGCACTAATACTACATCCGAAGGACAGGGTAAAGGACTCACGTACGAACTGGGTGGAAGTTTATCCAAGTACTTAAAAGCAAATATTCACGGGCCGATATATACTAAACAATTAGATACACATATCTAGCCGGCCTTGGATCCATGAGAGTTCGATCAGTGAGGATAAGTGCATGGATTTACTGTACAGTTTGGAATCTCAAAGATGAAGCATATAATCAAGAATCGTGAAAAGAACATAAATCAAGACGCTTCACTGGACTTCGGAATTGCAAATACGAGCGCAGAGTTCGGGTCCGTCAACACGATCTTCAGCAATCGTATATCCACCATGCGCAGTAGAACGCAATGAACGTCAATGAAAGTACTACGGTTGCGAATTGAACTACGCGTACATTTCACGCGTTTGGAGCTTTACAATTCAGAAACTAACCGAGCGGGAAATTTCCGGAAAGCGGGAGGTACGACTTGGGAATTCTCCGCAATCACTGAGCTAGGAATCGTCGAGATGGCCGAATCTCAACACGATATTCTTCGTTATCCACTGTCACTCATAGGATATGAATAAGTTTCCCTTCTAACCTGTTTAAATAGATTAGTGATCACGAACTACATGTGCAGCAGTGTATGCGTACATACGAGGTGAACAACAGATCTAGAGTCATCGGAACATGATTTGTTCAGAGCGCATGGAGAAAGTGTTGCAGCACAGATGCTTATGTCCTCTGAAGACTGTAGCCAAGGGGCAATACAAAGTGTAGGAACTACGCGGGAGTCCTTACACCTTCAGCTGAAGAAATTTTCCTAACCTTGATAATAATCTAGTCCAGTTAGGACTATGATCTCCGAATCAAATCATAGCCTCAATTGTAGGACAGACCAAGAATGTCACTCCAAGTACCTTTTGGCAGTTTGATGCACTCAGTGAAGGAAGTAACTCCACCCTTTACTACCGTGGACCTGCAGTTCAATGTCCAAGTGTAAGTCGCAATCCCATCGTTTCTTTCAAGATCTGAGGTCTGGTCGGGGTCAAGCGAGCTCTAATTCAACTTGCAAGGATAAACTCAAGTAGTGTAATGAATTTCCGTTTGCACTTGTCCGCGTGAACTTTAGTCTATATGGTAAAATCTCTTCGAGCTGTCACCATTTCAAACTCATTTCCCGAGACCTGCCTCCCTGTTCGTAAGATGTGACGGTGAGGAATTTATTCTCTCTTCATCGTGTGTGCCGTGCCACTGGGCTAATGTGCCTTATCTGAAGAACATCCAAAAAGTCTCTCAAAATTCCTGGTGGATGAGTTTTGCTATTTCTGCTTTATGATGATCAAAAAGCTCTAAAGGGGCTCTGTACTAACCTACTACAAATCTGCGATTTGCATTGCGGACTCATACATTGTGATTTGTAAAAGTCTGTTTGTTTCGATATTGTGAATTCAGAACTTTGTTTCGGGGAGTTCGAATGCTGTTTCTTGCAGGACTGTCGACGTTCTTGAGGCTGGACAGCCCGCTACCACAGATCTGTGAAACTTAAAGCAAGAGTTATAAGCATTGAAATTGATGGGAAGAGCCACATGAACTGAAAGAACAATCTCCGGAATGCAAACATTAGAGGTTGTCTCCTTCAGTCGATCACCACTGTACATAAGAGTTAAAATCCCCAATGCTTCTCTGTTTAACTTTTCCAGGGACTCCGCTTAACTTAATGCTCAGGCTGAATGAACTTTATCATGACACCATGATAACGTGATGCGGGCCCCTTTCTAGAAGCTCTTCTCCAGTCTTGCCTTCAATGGATTTTTTCTGTGTGGGCAAATCTGGGGCCGACAGCAGATCATTCAAAGATTTAGATCTTGTGGACAAATGAATGATGCCGATGATACCTGGCGAGTGTTGCAGGGGGTATTCATAAACTCGTCCACACTGATGACACTCGAGACCAGCAGGTTTAATGAAGGCCTACCCATGGCCATGCAGCCTTCAATACGACTGTCGTAAGAACTCTCCGAGGATCAATGATTCACGACGACTCGCCATTGGCCAGGACAGGTGCCGGTCCCGTGATCTCCACCACTTGACAAGCTCCATTTCGTATACTACCGACTAATTGACGTCACCATATGGACAACGAGTATTCAGATCGGCATTTCCCAGCGACTAAGGGAGGAACCTCTGTCTTGAGGACCGGTTGGCGCTGGAACGACTTGGTTTTGTTCTTCAGCTCTCATGGTACGTTGACATAGTACGTAGACATGCTGGTAGCTCCGGGTTTAGATTTACAGCTAACCTGGAACAACCTGTCGAACAGGTTGCACCAGGTTAGCTGGAGATTATTTAGTCTGTGAATGAAGTTGATTCTGTCTTAATTCTCATATAAACGACGTTCACTGGAGTAAACACGAAGTAAAATATCAAAAGGGATGGGAAGACCCCATCAAATCGTACAAGGAAGGAACCAAACCGGTAACATGGGGCTAGGCCCCAATAGTATCACATTGGGAAATATGTCCTACAGCACCTAGGATATCTGAACTATCCAATTCAAAAGGTCTACAAACAACATGAGCATCCGAAGAAGCATCACCTAACGTGATTGCTCTCCTATGGATTGCACCGGCTAGTGCTCTCTCTGGGTAGAGCAATGGAAACACGTTGCCTAAAATAGACTATCTGATAAGCTAAAGAAAAGTGATACCCCATGTCGCCTAGTATGGTAGGCTCTCGCGCCACTCCCTCACAAACATGTCGAAGTCGGTGTCCATAGCTCCATATAACTCCAAAGCTAGAGGAACAAAGAGGTGACCTCTCGCGCATACCTTTATACTTGGAGACCTTGGCTCTGCCGCATGGCCGCCCATCACGGAGGATGGGTGATCAACCCTCAAGCTGTGTCTCTAGTAGGATCGGTAACCACCACATCACCCACGGTGACCTGGTCCTCCGAACCAAATGCAGTCTGGCTAACCTAGTCAAGCTGCAAGGCATACCAACGCTCTCTCCATGTGAGGTATCCACCTCAGCGCCATAGCAAACACCACATCCCTAATGGCATCATGGGTAGCTATCCTCTGCCCTCCGAATGGACGAGTCATATGAACACTGCTTTGCATCTAAAGTGATACCACACTCACATGTGAGTAATGAAGATGTAGATGGATGGACCAAGCCAATACGGAACCTCATCATTTTGTGGAGAAAGTAGGGTGGCGAAGTCGGAAAGCCCGATGCATGGTCGAGGCCAAGATCCACGAGCACCCTTGGCCCCTGGCAAAGGCGTGAGAGCGAGCTCTAGTAGTGCGAGGGATGGCGGATCCACTAAGAGTGAATGTAGAGCCTCCTGGCTGTCGGTCCATCAAGATAGATGTAGACCCCCTAGTGTCGGTAGCCAAAGAGGAAAAAAGATGGGAACTCATGTAAAATGCCTCCCGTGGTAAAGCGTCTCTCGTATGTCGTTAAATAATAATTGTAAGGGAAATGATCCCGTATCGGCGTCCTCGTATATATCTCTCAAAATAGGTCTATTTGCGATCACAAATTGAGAAGATAACAAAGGTGCAACAAGTGCCCAACTTCGTAAAACGCCCGCGGGAGGTGCCGTCTCCTCCATCGATAATAAGCCTACCCCTCCCACACGATATTGGCAAAGATGTACGTCTCCTTGCCAAATCTCCGATCACACTTTCGAATGTCCTTGGTCTGATGATGTCACCAAAAGGCGCCCATGATCCTCCTATCAAAAATTTTGTCAAAGCGTGATATGAATGTAGGTGAAGGAGGAGCAGTCTTGAAGAAGATAGGTGGGTCGACGAGCAATACTAGATGATAGTATACGAGCATACTGCGGATCCCCTAGTAGAGGAAGGTCGTCTACATGCAAAACATCCTCGGCCAATGCAACGTCAAGGTAGCGTGAAACAAAATCCTCAGACCCTACTGGCACTCCTAGAATACGTAAGCCATCTGTCGATATCATACATCCCTCTGGAAGCTGAAGATGAGGCGGAATGCCCAAAGGAGACCAAGCCCTACACTTTGACACCTTGACTCTCAAGCCTACAAGATGAAGCTCGGTAGTCAAGTAATCAAAAGCCTGCCTAATGCTGTCTACATGGCCCACAATGTGTGTATCATCCGCCAAGGTGGGGAACACACAACCGGGCAAGGCCAAAGCAATAGACACAAGAGTTCACCGGGAGTTTCTGAATTTCTTCTGGGTCGATCGCTGCATCTCTCCGTAACAGCGAATCTCAGTACTGTCGGTAGATTCTTCATTAAATACTGTCGAATTGTAGACTGATTTCTCATTAAACTACAGGTCCAAGTATAACTGGCATGGGGCCCACATCTTTCGTTTTCAGTACAACTAATGCTTAATTCATTCAATATTTCACAGGACATATGGTAAATATATATCAGATAATATCATATTATGTATCAAAATGTAAAAAAATATTATTTGCAAGTTTTTTCTTCAATTTTAAACTGACAAAATAACAATGTAATTTCCAAAACATTCATATCAAACTGTCCTGTAAAACTTATCCTTTTGGAGTATCTCGCAGAATGATACTTAATAATACCACGTCAGCCCCTTTGCCGGCCTTGCCATAAGTAAAATAGCACCTGTCATTAACTGGGGCGATAGAATGTTCTAAACTACCTGCAAGCTATTGTAATCCGTGTGGTTAAGAAGTGTAATGGCCAATGTTGTCGCAATAGCATGCTATGTAATCAGGTAACATCTAGTACCAAAGGAGTAAATTAATTTGGTATAACATTTACTATATTTTATCCACTCTATATAGTAAGTTATTGATATCATAAGCTATATTATCCAAAGACCAGCTAAGGGCGAAGATAACATTTTGATGTATACCTTACTTCTAATCAACAATCCCAGCTGGCCCAAGTTGATGACAAAGTGAAACTAAGATTTACAATAAAGACTACAGTTTCAATCAAATATTATGAATCAGTGTTGCATTGAATTAAACTTGAATATTAAAATAACCACTCGTGTATCTATGGATATATATATATATATACCTTGAAGTAACCACTCCCAAATGTTAAATTATTTTGATGTATGATATGACTGTGTGTTACCTTGCAATATCTACAATATCATTGTATTAAATTTTATGTATGTTTATGAAAAGGAAACAAATAAATTATTATAATAATATAAGCAAAGGAAGCACAACATTTTAGATCAATAAACACTTCAAGGTTCCTTTGGTAATATTTTGAAAGTATAGGTTGTGATCTTTGATCTTATAATGATATTTGATATGAAGTGAATAGGATTAATACTTTAATACAATGGTTCCACAATATGATCTACAAGAATTAATTTCCTTGTTTGAGACCATTCATTGTAAGCAGTTAGGATGTTGTGTTCTGGTTTGAAAATATATACTATAAATATTTTGTTTTAGTCTACATGGCTATATGGTAGTCTCATGTAGATCAGATATGTAACTTCAAGATGGATATGAAATTCTCATATAGAAATCTGTTTAAGTAAGAGATTCATATTTTCTATCACAATAAATCCTAGATTAATCATCATGAATTTGTTGTGAGTAAGTGTTAAAAGCACTAATATAACCAAGTTTTGATTCTCTTGTCATTTTTTATATTTCTATTATTATATACTATGCTCATTATATTAACTTTTGTTTCAATTATTTTTCCTTTGCAAATTGTTTTAAGTTGCCTATCGCCCGTTATAAATGGAGTATATGCAATGATAATCGTAATATATATGACTGCAGATTTGTTACATTCTACTCATTGAGTGTACAAAATATAATTTGTTCACAACAAATGGTCTCTTAGTAGAGTAGAGGTTGATAAAAAAAAACTGATAGTTTGTTTGAAAGTCCCCGGACATTCAAGCAATTTTAAAAAACAACTAAAAAGGATCGAGGAGATTATAAGATATTTTACAATTTGACATGGTTATTGTTGATTTCTTATATTTTTTATTCATTCTGATTGATATATATATATTTATTTATTTATTTCAGTTGGTACTTTTCTATAAATCATATGTTGCTGATGTAAGTGTAATCAGGGTAGAACAAAATGCTCGAGAAGCTTATGAGTCTTGCGTTTGATCGG
The DNA here is from genome assembly GCA_014180765.2 of Marchantia paleacea. Taxonomy (NCBI): domain Eukaryota; kingdom Viridiplantae; phylum Streptophyta; class Marchantiopsida; order Marchantiales; family Marchantiaceae; genus Marchantia; species Marchantia paleacea. The sequence goes on from MUAA02000118.1 coordinate 872,954, forward strand.
CCTAGATTGGTGTGTTATACTTGTAAAGTTACCCGGGTATTCACCCATGAGCCATGGTGGAATTCGCCTCAAAAGTAGAACTTCATCGAGAACATCGCCTCAACTTCAACTTGTAAAGGAAAGATCAATCTCCCATCAGTAAATCAGGAGTGGAATTTTATTTACATGTGTAATTGCGTGTAATCTAATGAATGGGTAGTGGTTTGATAATCGGAATGAGTGGTTGAATACTGCTTATTTGCAGCACTCTTTGGACTGTGCATGTCCAAAGTCTACAAAAGATGCCTAAACTCATATATTTGTTGCTGGTAGTGAATTAACAGCTCATTCCCTTGGGAACAAACTTTAATTCCTTGCAATTGCCAAAGCTTTGAGTAACTTGTCTATTACAATCATACAAAGCTTGAAACATGCTCAAAAACCCTGATCAGTCAACACATCCAACACATCTAGTGGTGCACCAAATTGGCTAATCACCAAAGCTAAGAATGCATATTCTTCACTTGACTTGTAAGGCAATGCCATTAACTCAATCCATTTGGAAAAATACTTCATCATGACCAACACATATTCATGATGTGGTATAGTCAATGACAAAGTTCTTGAAAAATTCAAGCTCCAACAATAACCAAGTCTCATAATTGATAGGGGATGTAATTGTGATATATGAACATTGAATGATGTCTAAACATGATCACATATCATACATCCAGCCATAAACTATTGCACCTTAGTCTGCATATCTCTCCACCAACAATGGTTTTAAAGTAAGCTATATGTCCGCCTCATTCCAAAATCACCAACCTCCTTATAGCATGTTTAACCAATTGGGTTCTCTAAGATGAAAGTGACAATACAACAATATCATCTCTTCAAACATAAAAATATGTGAACTTCCCATGTGAACCATTGAGCTCTTTGTAAAATTGTATCCCGCTCCTTGGCACTCAAAATGCCTATCAAATCACCTTTACAAAAGATGCACCAACACCACCATGTCATTATGAATGTCTTGGCTTAGTGACAAATCATCCTCAATCTTAATGTCTAAGGATAACATATTCTTCTTAATGACAATCTTAATCTAGCTTTGTTAGTTTTGTCAAGACTTTGGTAATAGTGCTAAATCTTTGCACATATCAAAAATAGAAGTTTACAAGTCCAAACAATGCTAGCAACTTAATCACATCTAAGGGTTACGAAAAAATATAAGATTGCATCCACCTCGGTTTGTTCAACTTGCAACCCTTTGGTGTGGTATTTTATATGACGTAAATACTCAACCTACTCTTAAAAGAAGTTTCATTTTCCAATTTGCAACTTAAGGCCATGAGCTATCAATTGCTCAAATGCAAATGCATTTGAGCAAATGTTCCTCATACTCTCATGTTTCACTAATGGATCACTCTTGATTGACATCATCACAATAGAGTTATACTCAATATATGATACCTCACTAATCCAACCTTAAGAAAGTCATTACATCTACTTTGAATCAAATCTTGTATCCATATTCTTGTATGAATAAGAAACAATGGAAGATTGGTGCATCAATTTTCAAGTCAATTAATATATTCAGTCTCTTCAAACAACCTCAATCCTTTATACTGAAGTCAAAATAGTTCTCAAACTTCCAAATCTTTCTCATACAATCATTTTGGAATTGATCTCAATATCCCAAATCTCCTCTTCATCAACATTAGAAGTAGAAAATGTAGTTTGTAGTTGCTAAAAAAATAACCTCTTCAGCAAAATGTTTCTTCCAGTCTCTTAAAGTAGGCTCCATTAGCTTGGTGTGAACAACTCTAGATGTATTAGTTGAAACCTCTTGAGCTTTGTCAGAAAGCTCAACCACCACTTGCTCTATGCAAAAAACCTCCAACTTAACTAGAAGTAGACTCCAACTCTTCTTCTTTAACATCCCAATGAGACCTAGGATGATATCTTCAAGGTGTTCACATCAAAACTCCATCGACAGATCCTCCAAATGTTAAAATAATCTCTTTTAAGCCATAAATAGTCTAAATAACGTAGAGTTGTGCATCCATTGTAAATCGTACCATGAGTCAAACTCCTTTATGAAGTCATCCAACTCAATGGTATCAAAATATTTTTTGGGACCCTTGATGGCCCCATAGATATCCTCCATGTCCAACAATAACGGGTGTGTGAACAAACTCCAAAATATCACCAAGTTCAACTCCGTCACTCTCTAACACCAAATCAAAGTCTTTTGTGAACCTTAAAGTCCAAGTTGATACTGCACTCCGCTACGGGTGCACCCACTACTAAACCTAGTAGTCTATCCTTTCAAATCTCCAAAGAACTCCATTATGACATCATAGTATCACTTTTGTAATCGTATCAGTAACATGTAACCAAATGGAACCAGAAATCGCAATAGAAGGTACTCGAGTCATCACAAGATACTAACACAAGGGCAACCTGAAACCTGCCATCAACACAAACACTCACCAAGTCTACATGTCTGCAAGTTATGTCTCATTGAATAAAAATATAGATAGTGTGATTGGTGTGCAAATCCAACCTCACTATTGGTAGCACATAATAGCACTAACACTCCAAACAACAAAGCACAAATACAAAAAAATATGATGCACAAACATTAAACCAAGATGGAGGTATATATCAATCACAAGAAACATAAATAACCATCTTCCATCTCAAAAACATCCATCAAAGGGGTCAAATCAACCCAACTTTGACTAACATAGTCTCATGAGGGCATTTCAAAAAAATAAAACTCAGGTCTACTGTAGGTTGGCCCTGGGCGAGACTGATGACGCTAGACGCTGCAAGACAGAACACAGCAATCTGAACCATAACATCACTTTTCACACATTGTGTCTTCATGTTGAAACCCACTGTAACCCGAAGATCCAGAAACGTTGTGGGAGATTTTTTTATATAGGAGAAATTGAGTGCAGAATCCACTCGGTCGGAAGTCTAAAGCGTTCTTTACCTCTCAAGATCGTCCTGCTATAGGCTGGCGATTAGAGGTAGGAAGTAAACTTCATCCTCAATCCGAGTGATATCTCCTTCACAGGAGATGGCAGATATGCTTTGAACGATCACTCCTGATCCTTTTATACCACCGCAACTTCTCAACTTGCATAAGATATGAGCTTAAACAATTGGAATTTGTATATGTAAAATGCTGTAGGATCGGGGCCCACATGAGCATACTTGAAGCCTTTCATTATAAAAAATAATTATTGGCGAGCATTCTTAATTCATCCCAGAATGACGGAGTCGAAGCCGTTCTATAACTGTAACGTGACATGTCATGTGGTTTCTAATATACATCTCACTCACTCACTGACAGATGCTGTCCTGGAGCTTCTTATCGGACGACCTTTGAGGAATTTAATACTCTGTGATCTGGAAGGCCGTAGGAAGAACCTTGTCAAAGGTCAAGTATCCAGCACATATAACATCAAAATTTATGATTAAACAACATCAAGATATCGGTGGTCTGATGCCAAGATGTTTGTGGGTTAGAATGGGTCTACAATCCGGAGACAAGTCTGGATCACTCGTTGGTCCATTCGCTTTCTATTGGTCAAACCAGAGCATCTTATGTAAGCCGTAGGAGAGTTTGTAAAATGCATGGGACGTGCGTGTCCACCATCATGAAATGTTTACGAGCGCATGAATTCTAATAGATCTAAGACGATTTGATAACAGAAACGATTTTTATGATGAATGCTAAAATAATCCATATTGCGTTTAATTTATCAGTTACCTTCTTGTCCTAATATTTTACAGCTCGCACTCTGGAGAATAACAAGTCTGGTTAGATTGTGCTTGAAACTTTATCTTCGTCATTACGTTTTCCATATTTACATTTGTATGGATTATTACTTGCACAGGTTGGAGGAAACCAACGTTCATGAGAGAGAGTAAGGTGTGGACTTTTGTATTGATACCCATTTACTCAGTTTGATATTGTGGGAGGCATCACAATGTAAAGTGTTTGGTTAGTCTATGGATCTGAATTGCTTGTAAATTACATGAATTTTGAACCTTGGATTGGCCAAGCATAGACTCATGCACTCCACAAGTATGACTGCAAGACCATTGTTAATCTCTTTGACTACTGAGAATATGAGGGCAAATTTTGGGGAAAACATTGACTTCGAACATTTCTGTTCAAAGAATTTTTTGACCAATCTTGATTCTAAGCATCAAAGTAATTTTATGGTTACTTTGATGCTTAGAATTGAGATGGGCTGAAAAATTGATCCACTTGGTCAATTTTTGACAATGCTTCTACCCTCCAAATTCTTGATTCAAATTTTAATCACTCAAACAAAAAATTAAAAAAATTAAAATTTATCACATTAACTTCGAATCAACTCTACTTCTAGATCGCCACAAAAGTGTTCACTCCATCAACGTTGTACATAATCTACAATAAAAAGATCAAAGTTAACATCGATCAAAACTCATCAAAATACCTTCTACATTCCAAAAATTCACAATTCTCATCACATAATCCAATTTGAGTTTTCGAATTAGTCTTTTCTACTTTCAAAACATCAACAATGATACTACACTCATAATTATAGCATAAAAGAGAGATTAAAGTTGATCCAAATTCACTGTGAGTTTTAAAGACTCAAGGTTCATGCACTAGTTACTCTCCACAAGAACAACACTCTCAAAGTTACCGAGCCTGACCTGGAATACCACGCTGGAATCCTATGCGACTGACTGGGCCAATACTAGAGCATCTGCTGGTGACGACTGCGATCTTATACACTCTGGAGGACCTTACGGGGAGAACATCTTCTGGTCTAGTGGACCGAGCACCCGAGCAGATGCAGTGCAGTCCTGGGTCAGCGAGAAGGCATTTTACGATTACACAACAAATTCTTGTTCAGCCCCAGCGGACGAGTCATGCGGTCATTATACGCAGGTCCTATGCAATTTCTTCTCGTGCTTTTCACGCCTCGTCGAATGTAGTACGCGATGTTGTATTTCCATGGCTTTCCACCGTATTTTGATTTTCAGAGTATTCTAGATCACGTGAACTAACCTCGAGGCCCTTTCCAAATGCGAATGGCAGAAACTGTATCAGGATAAAGTTGTCCCCACAGATATAAAAGATAAGGGACTTCATGCATACACTGGGATTTTCTCAATGGGACTAGAAACTGGAACTCAATTCTTCTCTCATTATTTTTCCCACGGCCCGGCATGGATTCGATTTGAATGACCTTGGAACTTTTGACATGGGTCGGACTATTTGCAACAGGTCGTGTGGAGGAACACAGCGAGGCTGGGTTGCGGGTCGGCAACTTGTCCCACTGGTGCCTTGTTCATTGTTTGCAGCTACGATCCCCCGGGAAACTTTGCCGGGCAGTTACCTTACTAGACTTACTCTACAAAGAGCTGTCACAGTTGAGCTACTCCAAATTTCATCTTTGACTAGCCGGTGGATATAGAATCAATCTAACTATATTCAGCTCTGCACATGTACATGAGTGGACAAAGATTGAATGAAAATAAGCCTGATGGTGCGTGCAGTCTCAAATAGCAAGGGCGCAGGGATGAGAATTACCAGGAGGGCAGTGTAGTGCTACCTGCCGGGAGGATGACAGACAGTGCAGTGGGAATCGTGTGTTTAAAGAGGTTTCTGAATAAAGCACATTGTGGATGCTTTTCCACTGGCACACTACAGACTGAATTGATTCATTATAGATGAGAATTTAAGGATGGATCAATTACTACTTCCACTTTCAAACAGAACTCGAATCCTGAAAGGAATGTTGTGGTTGTGTTTAGTTGGCAATCGTTTGAGTAGCTTGAGGCTGGGAAAGAGCAAAAGTCGGCTCTATTGCTAACTAACTGGATTTGAGAATGTTCCATTTTAATAGAGAAAGAGTTGAGATTCATGCGAATCTTTTATTATGTAAGGATCCATCCTTCCACCTTGAAGTCAAATCTTCTTGTGATGAGGTCCACCACACCATCCCAACAACTGATTGTTGAACCCAAAAAGATGGCAATGGTATCGATGCAGCACCTTTATCACTTTGTTGGTCAAGACTGTCACACATGTCTACCATAACTACTAAGAATTTGTGTTGTAGACTGGTAACATGATGAAGTTGGTGTTAGCACTAGTAGTGTTGATCTTGGGATCATGTTAGCTACTAGTGGAGCTTGGCAAGCTACTTCCGCTCGAATGATGGAGTTACCAGCGAGACCATCATACGACTGTACAAGGATGTCACCAAATACGGTGATATTGGATAATAAGAGTGGTGTCTTCTCTTTGGTCAGATCTTTAGGAAAGGTTTATCCACCTCAATGCGTGTTGGTGGATTTTGGTGCACAATCCCTTATGTAGGGTAAAGATGCACTGCTTGGTCTTGGTTTGCGAAAGACTGATGTGGAGAGATGTCGATTTAAGATTCACTCATCTCTTGGAGGTTCAAGTGATGCCCCGGCATCATACATCACCCGCATAGAGTTGACTATGCAAGTGCAACCATATCATGTCACGGATAGCTCTACAATGCAAGCACGTGATGTGGTTACACTTGTTGAGTCCTACGATATATTGATGTGTGCGGTATTATTATATCCGATGTCATTTAGCATTGATTATTGGGAGGAGACAACTTCTTATCGGCCAGGTTGGCAATAAGATGAGGGCCGAGTGAGTCGATTATTTCTACGATTTATTACCGGTTCTAGATCTTTACCAAGTGGAGGTTTGGCCTATGTTGTAGCCTTTAGTACTTGTGTTACTTGGCATAGTGATTTGTTGAAGGGCAACATGGATGCACATGATAGTCCTTGTCTAGAGGATATTGCTATCATGCCAAGTCTTAGTGGAGTAATGTCATCCACGTTGGATGGATCACTAGGTACCTTATGTATGCAACTACGACAGATGACAGATCTAGTTTCTAAGGAGTTTTAGAAATTATTTTGCCTTGAATATGAAGGATTAAGGCTGTTTGAAAGGACGTAGTATACGTTTTGACTTGACAACTGATGCACCCGTCTTCCGTCATCCCTATTGATAAAGTGATATGGAGAGAGATCTAATCCAAAGTATGTGTCAAGACCTTCTTGAGGCTAGACTAGTGGAGATCTCCTTTGGACAACCTAAGTATTCTACAACCCTCACATGTGAGTAGGGTGCGAACCTTCCTTGGACTTTCAAACTTCTATTGCCAAAGGCTTGATAAAGCTAGATTAAGAATTGGGTTGGGGAGATGAACAGAATAGAGCTTTTGTTGAGCTAAAGGGAAGGTTGACATCTACCCCTATTTTGAGGAGACATGTGAGAGGTTGTCCATTTCAAGTACATATTGATTGGAGTATGTTGGGTTTGGGAGCAGTGCTTACCCAACATTATGATGATGGGAAGGAGTTTGTAGTGTCATATTGTAGGACCTTAGTTAGGGAATTTGAGCTTATTTTTTTATTTTTGGAATAAAAGAAAGTGATATTCGGATGAAATGTGGTCTTTCAAAAACAAATATGTCATGAAGTATGAATATGGATGAGACAAATAGGTTGTTACCAAATAAATGAAGTAACGATCGGGATTAGGGTAGTTAGTAAAAACATCAATAAGTGAAACGAGCAGCGGTGCAAAAGTGAACAAGCCGTAGAAGTGATTAAGCAAAATAAAGAAAAGATCTATCATTCGTTTGGGGGCTTGAGAGGCTATTCAAATGCCGTCAACGTGGAAGATGCTGGTGGGAGTGTATAGACCCTTTGTGCTAAAGCCCGATTGGACAGCGGAAGAACGATTACGATTAAAGAACTTAGGCAAAGCTTTCCTAGCATGGCAATGGGACAACATGTAAATCAAGAGTAGAATTTCATTTACATATGTAATTGCATGTAATCTAATGGATGTGTAGTGATATTTGAATCGGATAGAGTGATTGAATACTGTTTATTCATGTTACTCTTCGGACTATGATTGTCCATAGTCTACAAAAGATGCATAAACTCACTTCTTCAGCACTAGTAGCGAATTAACACTTCGTTCTCTTGGGATCTAACTTTAATTGCATACAAATGGACAAACCTTTGTGTAACTTGTCTGTTAAATAAAATAAAGTTATGCAAGTTGGTCCAACAATGCAACGGAGTCAAAGTATAGTTCTTATGAAGAAGAATGTTTGCTAGATGCTTGGGTGGTGGCACATTTCAGATGTTATTTGTTTGAAAGCTCATTCACTCTCATCACTGATCATCAACCATTGAAATGGTTGAAGGAATCAGAGAAGCTTAGAAAAAAGCTTGCATGATGGACACTTATTCTACATGAGTATGATTTCCATTTGTTCATAGGCTTGGAGTGGTGAACCGTGATCGGATGGTTTAAGTCGAAACCCATATACAAGTCAATTTGATAATTCAACCTCGTTATTCGGCATTACCTCAACTGATATCTTGTCCTAGTGGTGGAGAATTCTTTATAGTTCTAAATTAGTTCACTAGTTCAAGTTATGAATTATGAGACTTGGGTGCTAGACTGCATATCCATGTAGACTATCAAAAAAGTATATGATATGATTCAAGTATACTATTAACTCTTAAAAGAACTTTCACTCTCCAGGTTGCATCTTAAGGCCATGAGCTATCAATTGCTCAAATGCATTTATGCAAATGTTTCTCATACTCTCATGCTTCATTAATGTAGCAATGTTGATTGGCATCATCACAATAGAGCTATACTTTATATGATATTCCACTAATCCAACCTTAAGAAAGTCATGACAACTACTTTGAATTAAATCTTTCTCCATATTATTGTATGAATAAGAACAACGTAAGATTAGTGCATCAATTGTCAAGTCAATCAGTTAACTAGGTGTCTTCAAACAATCTAAATCCTTTATACTAAAATCATATTTTAATATAAAGAATACTAAACATAACCATCGTGGATTATGTGGACACATTTTCACCCGTTGTAAAGATGCAGTCTGTGCGGGTCATTCTGGCCATCTTTATTCAGTATGATCTTCATGTACATCAGATGGATGTGAAAATAGCTTCCCTCAATGGAGTACACTATACAGCCTTAAGCAGTTGTCTAGAGAGTGGTATTTGATTATTGATAAGTTTCTTCGTATCATGGGATATTGCAAATCACAGGTTGAAGTTTACAAACATGTGACTCAACGTTGGATAAGACTGAGCAAATCATTATATAATACTCAGAAGTTGTTGAGTTTAAAAAGGAAGACATTAAACCAATGAATTCACCAGTGGTAGTGGGAGAAAAGTTTATAGAAGATGACATGCCTCGTACCAAGCAGGATTTGAAGAAGTGTTCAAAGTTTTGGTACTAGAGTGCAGTCGACTCAATAAATTGGGCAGCACCATGTGCAAGATCTGATCTCTCAAATAGTATTATATACTCTCCGAGTTCATGGCTACTCGGAGAGTATATGAACAGTAAATGACTTTATTCAGTATAGAAAGGCTAAAGTAGTGCCAAAGCCTGTCTATGGCTATAGTGATGCAGGTTGGGCCGGTGATCTGACAACTCGGAGGTCTGCATCAGGATATTGTTTCATGTTATATGGAGGAGTTGACAGTCAAAGACACAGAAATCACTCCTTGAAGAAACAGTCTCGGCCACTTGGCTTCAGCAGCACATAATAAAAGTGAATTAGCACTCATAGTTACAACTATTTCCATGATAGATCTAACCATGTTGATACAAGATATCATATTGTTAAAAGGGTTAGCTGCTGCCAATATCATAAAATGTGATTAATGTCTGAAAGCTGATATGGTGGCAGACATATTGACATGGCCTAGGATAACAGCCTTATTGCCTGACGTGGGCATATATTCATCTTGTTAAGTAGTTAGCCAGTTGACTGGGAGTCTAGGAGGACAGTGTGAACACCTAGCTACCTACTGAACCTGCCTTATGGGCAGTTGGTGGTCATACCTACCTAGAGAACCCCCTAGTGGGTACTAAACTACCAGAACAAAGTCCTCATACATAATTTCCTATCTATCAATATACGCCATTACAAATGTTCCTCACTCCTTAGTCTTGTGTCTGCACATTCAAGTGCAATAGCTTGCATACATCACAGCCTGAACTTCAAATGTATAAGTATATGCTTAACATCCTGATTAGGTTTCTGCCCCGGCCTTGGCATTCCTCCTGATAAATCGAGGCCCTTCTGATATTCTCAAAGTAAAAATAAACAAGAGAGAGAAAGTAAATGTTGCATCGTATAGAATTTCGAGAAGCAAATTCAAAGAAAGCGCAAGAAACATGTTGAGGAACTGGAGAGGACCTGAGTATAATGACCGCAGGACTCTCCCTATGGAGCTGAGCAAGAATTTGTAGCATAGTCGTAAAACACCTTCTCGATGACCCAAAGCTGCACTGCGTCTTCTGGGATGCTATTGCTCGGTGCACCTGACTTGTAAATATTCCCCCGTATGGTCCTGGTCCTCCAGAGTGGATCAGAGCGCAACCGTCACCTGCGGATGCTCTAGTGTTGGCCCAGCCAGTTGCCATAGGACTCCAGCGTGGCACTCAGCTCTTGCATCATTGTGGTCACTCAGGTACTGGTCTGCTGTAGTCTGGCCATGGGTGAGGCTGATGACGCTACACACTGTAATACAGAATACAGCAATCTTCAAACCATGTGCCTTCATCTCGAAAGCGCAAGCCATTGTAAGGTGAAGATGAGAATCTCTTCAGGCAGGGCTCGATTTCACGGAGAGCACTGCGGAACAAAATCCAATCAGTCCGAAGTATGCAGCTTTCTTTATATTTCAAAGCTCTGACGGTAGGGCTGGCGCTTAGCTAAAGACTTGACTAAACTTATATCTCATACCGATCGAGCTCTGCTTGAGCTGAAATGGCTTTGCTTTGAATGGACCATCACCTGCCTTTTATACCGCCCACATCTGGAAAACTGTAGAATGTATTTGCATTGCTTAAATATTGAAACGAGAAGTGACAAAGTATAATAACAAAAGGGATGGGAAGACCCCATCAAACCGTACAAGGATGGAACCAAACCGGTAACATGGGGCTAGGCCCCAAAATATTGAAATATAAATTTAGCCTGCCATGACGTCAGGATCTACTTGAACGAAGTAGATGCATTTCTCTTACTGTAAAACTTCAGCCCGATGACTCTTGTTGTGGATCGAAAAGCTTATGAGGAGAGAAATGCAATGCTTGATTGCGTCTCATGCCCATCACATGCTTTAGCCATGATCAGGTGTAAAGAGCAATGCCATGTAGGATTAGCACTTGCTGGAACCCGGATTGATGTCACAATCAGCATCATATCCAAGATTCTCTGTGGTGGAGAAACCTTAGTGTCGTAACAGGTACTACTGAGCAACGAGTTCCTGACGACTTGAAACAGATGGTACGGCCTTCTCGCCTAATATTACGAGGCTGCCGTGATCATTCTCTTCCTTCCATCGATTGAAGCCTTCAGGTGCGAAAATTTAAGGAAGAAAATGAGAGTCGAAAGTCGGCTTGACATTTCCTGCCGTGTAAACTGCACTAGGCTCCTAAATTTCGCTTACTTTCTCCTCCCTAAGTTAATCCGCACTAAGACTAAGAGCTCTTCATAGAATCTCCCTGACTAGCATACGTATCACTTAATATTGGGGTATTGTGTATGTAGGCTTGACTTGATCAAGCAGAAATGATAAACTTGAAATCATGCTAATGGGGATTTCATAAAATACATCGAATCACACGAGATCTTCTCAACGAACACACCCTCCACGCGAGTTCCTACTTTGCTGCCTTAGAAACGAATCAATAGCCACCAAATGGTTTAGAAGACATGCCATTCTAGTTTTGTGCATTGCAGAAATATATCAGTATAGGACTTGGTATTTACAATGTAACCTGTCAATTCGAGAGTCAATTTCATACAACGGTGAAAGTTCTGTAATAACCGTGAAATTTCGGAAAGCTTACAATTTGGTATGCGAATGAAGAGGATGCTGTCTTGATGAGCTCATGCCAACCAGAGAAAAGCGTGTATTCTGTTGGATCCTGAACTGATCGATTATCTGAGGCACCCTATCTGATCCATATCAAGCGTCTCTGACACGGGAAAGATACTGAGTCATTTCTCGAACGTCGCTCTGGACTAGCTAGTCTTGGTGTATGTACTCAAAGATAGTATATCCTAGTTTCAAATTTGACAGCTAAGATTCTTCCATGGACCTGTCTCAGATGTGTTCAGCTTACTAGGAGTACCAAAACAAAGTGCTTGGATCGGCACATTCTATTCAACGAGCATTGCTATTTTGTAAGTGAATTGAACAATTTATTGAGAATAGAAATCATGAAAAAATATTTTGATGTGGAAAGTTTCGGACACAATCTGTGTACATCTTCATTTCGAAAAAATCTCGTGAAACTCAAGCAAACTTCGGATTCTGTTCTCGTAGTCTCGACGAGATTCCTTGGGCTTGGTGACAGGGGAGATACATACTCGTGAACTATACTAGAAACAGGTGGACTGAACTATACAGGTGGAATAACTGGAGCATATTGACAAAAAGCTATGGTGGCAAACATATTGACAAAAAGCTTTACACGGCCTCGGATAACAGTGTTATTGCCTGACATGGGCATATATTCATCTGGTTAAGTAGATAGCCAGTTGACTGGGAGTCTAGGAGGACAGTTTGAACACCTAGATACCTACTGAACCTGCCTTATGGGCAGTTGGTGGTCATACCTACCTAGAGAACCCCCGAGAACACAGTCCTCTTACATAATTTCCTATCTATCAATATACGCCGTTACAAATCTTCCTCACTGAGTATTGTGTCTGCACATTCAAGTGCAATAGCTTCCATACATCACAGCCTGAACTTCAAATGTATAAGTATATGCCTAACATCCTGATTAGGTTTCTGCCCCGGCCTTGGCATTCCTCCTGATAAATCGCCCTTCTGATATTCTGAAAGTAAAAATAAACAAGAGAGATGAAGTAAATGTTGCATTGTATAGAATTTCGAGAAGCAAATTCAAAGAAAGCGCAAGAAGCATGTTTAGGAACTGGAGAGGACCTGAGTAAAATGACATCCGCCTCCAGCATGCTCTCTATTTGAGATGCTCGAGAAGCTTAGAAGTATCACTAAGAATTAATCAAATATCAGCGCACATTATGAGCCATGATTATCATTCACAGAGTATCAGATTATTTCTTCATCCAGCAGCTTTCTCGGATTACGTTGCTGTCAGATACCAGTGCAAATGCTTTAATGGGCTTCACTTGGACTTTGGATTCATACTTGCCAATCAACGGTCTTCAATAAATTGGTCTAGGACGCCACAATCGTGATAGCTTTAAAGGGGAAGCAACTATTGTTTGGGAGAGTGTGGATTGGTCGGAATATATCACTATAGACACAGTAGAGTAGGAAACGTGAAAGTTGATTGTGTATTCGGGCACGAACTGTATCGCGCGTGCATGTAGACATTGATGACGCCTACAAAATACTAAAGTCTGAGAGCAGCAACGTTGTGTTTATGGGATGACTAAGTTTCCTTTCTATATTTTAATCCCAGAGATTTTTTGCCCCCTGCAAGTCTATATTTTAATTGGAAACTGATTTTCCTGCCAGAGGTTTTAAGGTTGCCAAGCAGTCCTTATATAAGAAAAGATTCGCCTGAATCGCAACTCTTTCTCCAATTTCTATATTAAAATGGAACATTCTCATATCCAGTTAGCTAGCAATAGAGCCGACTTTTGCTCTTTCCCAGCCTCAAGCTACTCACAACGATTGCCAACTAAACACAACCACAACAGTCCTTTCAGGATTCGAGTTCTGTTTGAAAGTGGAAGTAGTAATTGATCCATCCTTTCATTCTCATCTATAATAAATCAATTCAGTCAGTAGTGTGCCAGTGGAAAAGCATCCACAATGTGCTTTATTCAGAAACCTCTTTAAACACACGATTCCCACTGCGCTGTCTGTCATCCTCCCGGCAGGTAGCACTGCACTGCCGTCCTGGTAATTCTCATCCCTGCGCCCTTGCTATTTGAGACTGCACGCACCATCAGGCTTATTTTCATTCAATCTTTGTCCACTCATGTACATGTGCAGGGCTGAATATAGTTAGATTGATTCTATGTCCACCGGCTAGTCAAAGATGAAATTTGGAGTAGCTCAACTGGTCTTTGTAGAGTAAGTCTAGTAAGGTAGCTGCCCGGCAAAGTTTCCCGGGGGATCGTAGCTGCAAACAACGAACAAGGCACCAGTGGGACAAGTTGCCGACCCGCAACCCAGCCTCGCTGTGTTCCTCCACACGACCTGTTGCAAACAGTCCGACCTATGTCAAAAGTTCCAAGGTTCATAAAATCGAATGCATGCGTGGCCGTGGGAAAAATAATGAGAGAAGAATTGAGTTCCAGTTTCTAGTCCCATTGAGAAAATCCCAGTGTATGCATGAAGCCCCTTATCTTTTATATCTGTGGGTACAACTTTATCCTGATACAGTTTCTGCCATTGGCATTTGGACAAGGCCTCGCGGTTAGTTCACGTGATCTAGAATACTCTGAAAATCAAAATACGGTGGAAAGCCATGGAAATACAACTTCGCGTACTACATTCGACGAGGCGTGAAAAGCACGAGAAGAAATTGCATAGGACCTGCGTATAATGACCGCATGACTCGTCCGCTGGGGCTGAACAAGAATTTGTTGTGTAATCGTAAAATGCCTTCTCGCTGACCCAGGACTGCACTGCATCTGCTGGGGTGCTCGGTCCACTAGACCAGAAGATGTTCTCCCCGTAAGGTCCTCCAGAGTGTATAAGATCGCAGTCGTCACCAGCAGCTGCTCTAGTATTGGCCCAGTCAGTCGCATAGGATTCCATTGTCCTAAATATTCAATAACCATTCAGATATTGTAATGATAGATTTTTTAATGAAACACTCACAAATAAGATTATTAAATACATCCCACTTATATTACAACTTTGATAAGTTATTTCAATTTTTTTATATTTATTTTGCATATTTTAAAATGTAATAAAATTTTCATTAAAATCAAAAATATTTATTTTTTTCAAATTAATGAATTTATTTTTCATTTATAATTTTTATAAATTTGAATTAAATTTTTTTGTAAATTTAATAACAAATTTTTGTCAAATTATAAAATTTAGTATTTTTATGTATTTTTTATAGTAAATTATTGAAAACATAAGCTATATTATCCAAAGACCAGCTAAGGACAAAGAAAGCATTTTGATGAGTACCTTACTTCTTATCAACAATCCCACGTGACACATGTTGATGACAAAGTGAAACTAAGATTCACAATAAAAAATATAGTTTCAATCAAATATTATGAATCAGTGTTGCATTGAATAAAATTGTAATATTAAAATAAACACTAGTGTATCCATGGATATATATATATATATTAAATTTAAATTAAAAATATTAATTATTTTATATCAAAGTTTTGTTGTCATAGTGCTATTATTAATTTTTTTTAATTTTTCGTAATAGCACCAATTTTCATCTAGAAAACTAGAGTTTTCTATCAAATTTCAAATTAAGCAAGTGTTTGACGGAATGTATGTGCAATTTTTTCTGAAGTATATTATAAGCATGTGATTTTTGAAAAAGGATGACAGATTTTTTCAAGATTTTGAAAAGAAAATAGATATGACTTGCATATATGATATAAATATATATATTCTAAAAAAAAATCACATCAATTGACTTGTTTGGATTTGAAATTGAAAAATTATGATTCATTTTTTATTTTGAATGTAAATTTGTAGTATCCCATAATTTTATTAATTAACATAATTTATATATTGCATTAAAACTTTGTTGAACATACAATCAAATTGAAGATAGAGCATGAAAAATTGGGTCTGCATGATCCAGTGGATGTGATTTATTTGGAAATATTTTAATGGATAGTTAGAGTCATTGATGATCATATATAAAGTAATATTTGTATAATTTAAAAGGATGAATTAATTAATAAATATTTTTCAATATATAATTTTAAAAATTAATAAATAGATTAAGCTGTCATGTTAAATTACAAATTTAAACTACATAACATGTATTTTTATCCTCACAATATTACACATGTAAAGTCAAAAGTGAATAGATTCAAATTAAATTAATCAATTCATCAAATTAAATTACTGTTTATCACCACTGAAGATACTTCTAATCCGTATATTTTTTTTTCCATAAAATATAATAACGATAAAGATTATTACGTTTGAATATGATTTTTCTCTCAACTTATCATTTGACATTAAGTAAATACATATTCCTAATACTTGTAATTATCTATTGATTATGTAATAAAAACTCATTTGTTTGCAGAAAATCATTTGATTTTCATTCTTCAAGTTTAGAAATTTTCAACAAAAATCTCATATTTTCAACAAAAATCTTTATATATATATATATATGTAAAAATTATATTATTTTTTTAACCATATACATAAAATTCTGCGTCTATGAAAGATGATCAATATTATATGAAACAATTGAATATATATTTTTTAAATTGAATATTGTATTGATAAATATTTAAATTATCATTGAAATTTGATTCATGGATATTTTTTAAAATTGATAGAATCTAATTCAAAACTGATTAGATTTCTGCAGCAATATCACGGAAATAGTGATCCATCATGTAAGGAGCTACTTCCTGACCTCTTGTTATTTTGGGTCTTTTGTATGCACCAAATCAGATTGGCTTGGCTGTGAATTTTTATTTGGTAAGCCAAGACAGTCCATAAAAATCTTTTGGAATCGTAAATCCTTACCTATCCTGAGGCCTAGGTCTCTCAGATGCTCATGCATTCGAAGTTCTGAATCTTCGTCAACGTTAAACACCAAGGACTTGTCAACTAACGTCTCCCAAAGAAGATCTGAATATTCATACAAACTCTTCTAGACAGCTTTGTCTTTGGATGGTGTCCATTTTCAACCCCAAGAATGAAGTAGTAAGGAAAAATTCAAAGCATTCAGGAACATCTGTTGCCCCTTATCTTCAAACCCATCGTAGCTCACCCTGAGTTTCGACCACACCTTCTCATCTAATCTTGCAACCTTGTCTGCTTTCTCAAGTGCTTCTAAGCTCTGCCTCGAGAATACCTTTCTTGTTATGCAGAAACTTTCCCATCACCTTCAGGGTCAGCACTTCTTCTCAAGTTTGTATGAATACTTGTGAAAGAACTCATGCGAAGCATTGTCGTTAGGACGTGCATAACTTTCAAACAACATCTTGGAACTCTCATGGCTTAGAAGGTCCACCTCAAGAATACTTATCTTATGATCAACCTCCGCGAGGGACTCTCATTCCGAGATGTCAAAATGAAACGACTATTTGCAGAAACGAATTGAGTAAAGTCGGTGAGCACTTGAATATCTATGACATAGTCGATGTCATCCAGAACAACCAGAATCTGCTTCCTCTTCAGTTGATCTCGAATCACGGAGGGCTAGGGAAGGACGACCAAATTGATACTATTCGGCAGTTAACGGAGAATGTGGACAAGCTGTCCAAACATAAAGTTGAGCTGGAGAAGAAGGTGATGTAAGACCCAAGGTTGTACATATTGTTATTTATGTTTCTTGTGATTGATATACCTCCATCTCTGCATCATGTTTGTGCACCACGTTTGTTTGTGTTGGTGCTTTGTTGTTTAGAGTGTTAGTGCTCATGTGTGCTATTGATAGTGAGGTTGTAAATGCAGATCAGGTAGACTATCCATGTTTCTCCCCAATGAGACAGGACTTGCAGACCTATAGATTGGATGAGTGCATGTGGTGATTGGCAAGTTTCAAGTTGCCCTTGTGTTAGCACCTTGTGGTGTCTTGGGTACCTTTTGTTGCGATTTTTGGTTCCAGTTGAGGATCTATTTTTGTATGGTTGCGGAGGTGATACATTGGTGTCACAGTGGAGTTCTCTTGAGATTATGGAGGAGAGACTGCTCGGGTTAGTATTGGATGCACCCGTAGCGGAGTGTGGTACCAACCTTAGCCTTTGAGGTTCACAAAAGACTCTGATTTGGTTTCAAAGAGTGACGGAGCTGAGCTTGGTGATATCTTGGAGTGTGTACCCAAACTGTTGTTGTGGGACATGGACGAAATCTATGGGGCCACCAAGGGTCTCAAACGATATTTGGCTATAGTTGGCACTATTGAGTTGGATGACATCAATAGGAGTTTGACTCATGGTGTGATTTCCAACAGATGCGTAACTCTACGTTGTTTAATCCGCTTATTGCTTATAAGGAATTGTTCCAGTATTTGAAGAGTCCACTGATGGATAATTATCATGAGATCCGGCATGAACACCTTGAGGAGATTGAGTTTTGGAGACAATACTCGTCTCCAAACTACATCTCTATGAGTGCGAGTTCATCTTCTATACCTGACACTGATGATATAGTTTGAGCTAGTCAAGTTGGGAGGAGTTTAGAGGTCCCAACCTTTAACCCTATTTTGGAGTTCTTTGCACGTTTGAGGAAAAACTACCAAGAGGTGAGAACTGACAAGCTACAAGGCTTACATGAGTTTCAACAGAAGACTGGGGAAAGACTTTGAGAGGCAAATACTCTAATGTGTTGGTTGATCAGTGTTATCCATGGGGTGACAAAGGCACAAGCTATCCAATACTAATATGGGATATTGGATAGGGAGTTGAGACCTAGAGTGAGAGATGCTACCTTACTACATAAGACATCACCTACATTGATCATTGTGTTTTTTCTTGTTGAGCATATTGAGCTCAACATGCAAGAAGAGAGGGTGGTGACTACTAGGTTTATCAAGGATTCACCAACTTCATTGATTCCTTCACGTTATTAGTCTACAACACAAACCCGGAGTGGTTATGGTAGACATGTGGGATAGTCTTGCCCATCCGGACAGAGTGGTGAAGGTCCCACATCCAGACCATTGCCATCCTTTTCAAATCAACAATCAGATGTTGGGATGGTGTGTTAGACATGTGGTGGACCTCATCACAAGAAGGATTGCCTTCAAGGTCAAAGGATGAATCCTGTTGGATCAAAATTGTATGAGCATTGTCACAGACATGATCACATGATGGATCGATGTTTTGATCTCAATCCCAAATTACGATCAACATGAGTTGTCATGATAGTCCATGGAAGAGGACGAGGAGCTCAAGGTGGAAGGGGTGGTGGCAGGAGTGGTAGTAGAGGACCAACCCTTAGTCAAGCGTTAGCCCATGAAGCTAGTCATGAGGTGAACATGGCATCTTGAATAGAGCAATTGGAGCAAAAGATAACGAATATAGTTATAGTCCAACAAAGATCAGATTCAGGAGATGGTGACTCTACATGTAATAACATGGTAATCTTAATATGAGCAAGAATGTAATCTTTTGATTTGTTCCAAGGGAATAAGGGATCTGAATAAGCTCTTAGGGAAGTGAATGTGAGTTTAGACTTCTTTGGTGGTTCTAGACATCACAGTCCAAAGAGTGAGATGGTAGGACTGTCTGAGATCCTACCCCATTGATAATACCATTCCCATCCAACAAAAACACAATCACAAGAGACACATGTGCTAGGTAGCTTTCTAAATCGATGAAATGACCGTTTATTGAATGATCGGGATCTTCTTTTTACAAACTGGAGTCGAGGCAATGCTGTCAGCAAAATACTCATGGATGACACTACACAATGATGGCTCCTGGGTAAATATCTAGCTATCTTCACAGGCGTCAAACACCAATCAATGCCAACAGCATGTCAATCACACCAGCTTCATGAAGCTCGTTCTATCTTGACTACTATTGCGGTTCAATCAATTAAACACTTGCAAAGAAAGAAGATCCCATCTCTTTATTCTTACGACTATTAATACAGAATTTCCTAACTTCTACTTCTAATTGTCTCCTACATGGATTGCTCTCTCCTAAATCTCCTCTGTCTATCAAAGCCCGCTCGATTCCACCTCTAATTCTCGCGTGAAAGCGTCGATTTCTAACTCCATCTCCTGTACATTGATGTGATCTCCTGTTGATAAAGGGCCATGGCTTCCCAAAAATCTTGACCCAAGGCTTTGTACATCTGCTTCCTCTAATCCTTCAAATCTCCTGGATTTTTCATCATAACCACCAATTACTCTAACCGTTACTTCTCTACTCTATCACACCGAGCAAATAGATGTTGCGTACACCGATTCACAAGAGTCTCCAACCTCGCAGGTACCTCCACGTTAACCTGATTCAGTCGCCTCTTCATATCCTGCACTACCTCCCAAAGATATAAGTTCTCTTTCTCGACGAAGCCAATCTCTACATCCCAAATACGACATATCTCTGCATATGCCGTCTTTGTCTCTTGAACCTTCTGTTCCACCTTGGCCTTATGTTTGGTCAACTTGTCCACATTCTCTGTCAATTTCCGAACAATGTCAGTGTGATCTTGTTTCCCGATAGCTAATCGATTCATCATCTGGACTATAAGATCCAGGGTTGTACATATAGGATAAAATGTAAGTATATCTAAATTGTGCCTAAGTTTATCTTAGTCATGACTATGTTTAGCTAGTTATGGTTAAGTTGGAGGAAAATATAGAGTAACTTTTGGTGTGGTAGATGAGAACAACTATTTTGTTGTTTAGTAGGAATCAAGGAATAGATTCCATCACATGGGAATCTTGACTTTCCTTGACTTGGACTAGTTTTCATTGGTTGGACTTGGTGAAGACCCTTAAATCTAGGGGCGAGATTGACTTGGCACACTAGAAGTCAATTAGGGAGTAGTTGGGCTTCTAGAAGATACAAGTGGATCAATTGCATGTTGCCATGTACCCTTTTCATTGGGGTTTGTGATCTCTACCTCGTTTAAACTTGGTAAGAGGAAGTTACATGGTGATTACTTGTAGTTACTAGAGTAAGATTCTAAGTAGTATAAATAGAGAGGTTGAGAAGCACCTCTCAAGTAGTTTTTCAATGGAAGTTAGTTTTGGGAGAAGAAAGTGTGGTGATTTTAGTTTTGGGGAGCTTGGTTCTTGGAGACGTCATGTTCGGATTGGAACCTTGATTCAATGAAGACTTTGATTACCAAAGTATCCCTTTCCTTTTGAGTGATATCTTACTCTTGGTGATAATGTGCATAATGGAGCTTGGACTTTGAGAGTTTGTGTAAGAGTGAGCAATAGGGTCATGGTCATAGGGTGGGACTAAGTCCTTCTAGATTCATGATGAGCTTCCAAAAAGCCATCGGAGGTAAACCTGAGTGAGAGTCAGCCCGGAGATCACAGGACCCAGTCCATGTAACCGTTTGCTTGAGGATCCCATCCTGGCTTGCACATTGGCCCCATCTGACCAATTTGCGCAACCTTATTTCTATCAACCCGCTTGTGTGAATTTGCTAGCTATATTCCTACACAACTAACTTCCATATATTCAGACGAATATAGTGATCAGGTCCGAATATAACAATTTATTGTATAAAAATCAAAAAAATTCATACTTTTCCTAAGAACTATGCTCTTATACTATTTCATATGATGGAGATGTTGTAGAGTATATTGTGCAGTGATACAACCATGTGTAGTTGAGAGAAATCTTGTATCCAACTTTCCATTTTCCAACCTATTCAACATCGATATTCGATTCATGGAGAAGGATGTTTTTAGAGTGTACCTTGTGGCAAATTGGGATGCAGATTTTATGGCTCGAGTGATGGCATCACGAGTTTCAATGATACTCCTGATTGTCAGTTATGGAGAAACATGTGGATTGTATCATTTACATTCTAAACTGAATGTTGGATGGATTTGAATCATGAACCACTGGTTCCATTCAACACGT
Source organism: Marchantia paleacea (assembly GCA_014180765.2). Lineage (NCBI taxonomy): Eukaryota > Viridiplantae > Streptophyta > Marchantiopsida > Marchantiales > Marchantiaceae > Marchantia > Marchantia paleacea. The sequence goes on from MUAA02000118.1 coordinate 894,826, forward strand.
ATGTAGAAATTAAAATGATTTACAAACAGAATATAATGTGGAAGGACTTTATTATTAGAAATTATAGTGAAGAGTACTTTAGAGCTGTAATAGTATCACCTCGGCCTTTTGTGATTCCTATTTTGAGATATTAGATTATTATTATACTTACGTTGTATTAGTTTGAGTGGTTGAGAAGCATGGAAACATCAATTTCTATGAGTGACGTTCTGAACTCAATCATGATAGAAGTGAAAGAGTTAATAAAAGCTATTGTATATGGATATACAAAGCAACAAGCCATACAGGACAAGATCTCTACATTAGAGAGTGAGAAGGTAGAGAGAGAAAGAGTTGGTGAGATAGAATTGGAAACTCCAATACAATAGACTCAAGCCCAACCGGAAGTGACTGCCATTGCAAATGAAGAGGCAAATAGGAGACGACTTCAAGAGATGGAAGATCAAGCCAATCTCTTATTTCGTATGGCAAAGTCATGTAAGGTGGAAGCCTACAAGGGCAGTAGAGCCATGACAGTTTTGAAGGGATGGATCATGAGGATGAATATACATCTATCACATTTTCATGTTTTTGATTTTACTGCAGTAATGTTCATGCGGTCTTATCTCATGGATAAGGCTTTTACATGATCCACTACCAGGGAACGAATGCTTTCATAACAAGGTGTTTCTATTTCATGGAGTGGGATGCAAAAGGAGCTTCTTCAGAACTTTCAAGCAGTGGATTCTCTTCAAACTGCAAGAATGAAGTTGTGGGATTTGAAGCAGAAAGGAGGCATAGATGAATACATTGAAGAATTTCGTGATCTTCAAGTATCCATTATGGAAATGAGTTGAGCAGAAGTCTTAGATGTCTTCAAATGAGGCCTAAAGGAGGGAGTGCAAAAAGAGGTGATGGTGAGCAATCCATCAAAAGTGAATGAAGCAATCGCAATTGCTCAATGGATTTTGGATGCTTATGGGATCACAGACGGTGAACCATCAAGTAATGTTCGAGATCCACTTGGTCCAACACCAATGGAGTTGAAAAACCTTTGACATAGGGAACGATATGCACCATCTTGAAGACCACCGCCTAGGTATGGAGGTGATAATTGTCAATCATTTATTCCAAATTTGTCGGATCTTCTTGCAAATAATGAAACGGTTAATCGAGGAGGAATGGAGGTTCGTGACAATTGTCAATGCTATACATGTGGAAGGATACATTCCGGAGAAAGACCTATGTTGCGAAGGCCTTTCAGAAATATGGAAGGAGGCGAATATGACAATGAAGGCGAGATCTTGTAGTGAAATGAAGATCACCAGTATACTTACCTCGCGGCCTTACTAGTTCCACTAAATGAAGAAAAGGCGGGGTTGGGAGAAGACAACAATTGGAAGCTCATGGAGGGAGCAAGAAACAAGCTCGATTGATTGTCATAGATGGAAAGATGGAAGGACACAAGGTGAGAGTCCTAATTGATCCTTGAGCAACAGAAAGTTTTCTATCACGATATGTTGCAATGAAATTAGGATTGATTTTGATGAAGGATGTGAATGAGGAAATGGAGTTGCCAAATTGGCAAATTGAACCAATTGAGACATTAGCTTGGAGTGTACAACTAGTCATAGATGGATACATGGAAGAAATTGAATGGAGAGTAATCCGATAAGTTCGATATGATGTCATCCTAGGAATGCCATGGATGGAGCAATACAATTCGGAGGTAAATTGGAGAAAAAAAGTGGTGAAAAGTAGTGGATGGAAAATTTATGGAGATAGAAGCAGATATGAGAATAGAAGCTTACCTCTCTTTGTGATTGGTAAGACTGGCATTTCTAAAGGTGATGTATGTTTTGATTATTTTACATCCGCTTCTCGTCAACATACATGTTTTGATCTTGTTTGGTCATTTCCCTCACCAAAGCACTAACAAAGGATATCCCCACCACCACTTCATTGAAATAAAAACTTTAACATAACACTTTTTTTTTTTTTTAATTGAGATAATCATGTTTTTATTGCTTGACATGGCTTTGATAACACAAGTATTAAAGGCTGCAACATACGCCAAACCTTCACTTGATACAGGACAAGAATCAGTGTGGAATCGTACAGGTAATCGACTCACTCGGCCCTCATTAGATTGCCAACTTGGCCGATAAGAGGTTGTCTCCTCCCAATAATCAATGCTAAACCCCATTGGATATAACACTGCCACATCCACCAATACATCGTAGGAGTCTACAAATTTAACAACAGCACATGCTTGCGTTGAAGAGCTTTCCGTGACATGATATGGTTGCACTTGCACAATCAACTCCATCCGGATGATGTATGTTGTCGGGGCATCAGTAGAACCTCCAAGAGATGTCTGAATCTGAAATGGACATCTCTCCACATCGATCTTTCGTAAACCAAGACCAAGCAATGCATCCATACCCAACTAAAGGAGTTGTGCACCAGAATCCAACAACATCCGTTGAGATCGATAAACCTTTCATGAAGGTCCAACCAAACAAAAGATACCACTCCTATTTTCCAACATCATTGCATTTGGTGACACCTTGGTAGGCTTGTCTGCCGGCCTTGCTTGTAACTCCATCATTCGAACGGCAAGAGCTTGTTAAGTTCCACTAGTAGCCGTTCTAATCCCATGATCAATACTACTAGTGCTATCATTACATGAAGTAATGAGCACATTCTTTTTACTTTCAAAAAGTGTGACTATGAATCATAGTACATGGGATGATGACACCTCCAACGCCAATAAATCCTTTGTTGAAAAAATAGGAGAATTAACAAGAGTCTTTGCCGCCCCCGTATTGGATACTATCTCAAACGATATTGATGGATGGTCCATCCTTGCTCCATCTCCAAATACATCAATATTCGTTTGCATCCTCATCTCTCTAATAGACGTTTCTTCGCTCTGAGAACGCTTGAGCGTTTGGCTATAGAAGAACCCTCTAGAACCTCGTGTGAGTTGACAATCTCTTCTTCTTCTCCTAGCACTCCACATTCGAGTTCATTACAACCGGTAAAACTTTAGCGGAAGAAGATTATCATATCCAATGATCGGATCAATAACTCTCGCTTAAACTTCATAGAAAATTGCTCCACAACCTTTTCAATCTCTCATAAAAGTTTCATATGTTTTTCTCTTCTAGATCTCTCAGAACAATTGTTGATTTACACATTGTATCACAAGTTGATATGCAGAACCATATGTACTAAACCCATCACACATCCCAATCCTTGACTCCAATTGCTCTCACATTTCATGAGAAGGTCATTTATTATCCTAACTTAAACTATGCAAAGTTTTATTAACAAAACGTTCTGATATCAAAAGATATGATTGATGTACTAACTTTGTGATAGTCAGTGCAATATTGCAACTTTGACTATATACACAAACTTCAACCTATCACTCCGTACTCAAAACTCGTCCAATTGAGTCAAAATTTCAATCCAAACACAAGCATGAGTTGTAAACTATATCATAGTCAACTCATATCACCCAAAATCCTTGTAAGATTCTCAGAAACACCCTAAATACACTGAAAGGTCTAAAGCCAATTCTCCCAAGAGTGCTTGAGGTGATGGGAGGTTAGGTTGCCCAATCCATTAGGCACAGACCTGTGAGATCTAGATTTAGATTAGAGTAGATAGACGCAGAAGGTTGGATACTTGGGGAATTGGAGGGGTCAACGATCAAGACGGCTTTTCATCGACAATGAGATGAGTGGATGTTCAGGATCACAAGGACGGTTACAATGAGTGGGGAGGGGTCGAGCAGAGCAAGCGAGGTACCTAAGGTGCAGCTTGATCCGGCAACAGCGGAGATGTTTCAAGCGTTCACACTCTTTCTTCAACAGCAACGATTGTAGGATCGAAGGGAGGATTCAGCCACAAAGACACTGCACGGTGTGGTGGGGAAGATGGATCAGTTTGATGGGAGGGATGTCTCAAAGTACTTGAGATATTATGTCAGAGAAATGGAGGTGAACCGTGTTCCAGAGAAGGAGATGATTGAGATGTTTCGTCTTGCTGCGGTGCCGGAGATTAGAGACCATGTGAGGTTCCTACACGAGCAATTTGGTGAGGATTGGGACACATAATCTCGTGCCTTGAGGGATGAATACTTCTTAGAAGATTCTGATAGAGTCACTAAGAAGTCCTTCATGGAGTGGGTCGAAAGATCCAATAAGAAGTCTCATGCAACTGAGCTTCTTAGGGAGTTTGAGAGATAATTCTCACAATTATTTCGATTGGAGAAGATCATCTTGGAGTCACATAAAACAGAGTTGTTTCTCCGAGCTGCTAATGTTGAGTAGCAAGAGAAGCTAGAGTTGCTTCTCGAAGACAAAAATGAGGAAGAAGGGCTAACAGGTAGTTGGAAGGATGTTGAGGAGGCAGTTGGACTCTTGGTGAAGAGAGAAAGAAGGAGAGAGAAGATTGTAATGAGAAGATCCCTTCAGATGGCTGCTTCTGTTGCTCCAACACCTGTTACTATGCAAATTGTTCCAACCTCCAGTGTTCAAGCTCCGGTTGTGAACTCCAGGAAAGAAGTATTAGCCATTGATGAGATCATGCGAAGGATGAAGGAGCTTAAGATCAAATTTGCGATGTTGTAAGAGAAAGACATGGGAGGGGAGAAGAAGCCTTTTGCCAAGCCAGCTTATATGCAACGAAGCATATAGTGTGAAAGCACTGATTATGCACGAAGGGATTGTAGAGATTTTGCACGCATGCTGCAGGGTGGAGATATTTTTTGGAAAGAAGGGAAGATAGCCTTTAAGGACACTGGAGTAACCATTCAAACCAATTTTGGTAAAGGAGGCATGAAAAAATTGGTGGATGATTATCATAGTGCACATGCAGTGGCATCCGTTGAAGCTTTTAGCTATGGTGCTAAGATTAGAGGAGTAGGAGAGGAGTTTGAAGGCCACATACCGCTTAATGGCATATGGTCAAGTGCTCTCGCTATGATGAAGAAAGGCAAGGTAGCTAGAGAGACTCTTCTAAGAACAGCGGCGGAAATTTGTGGTACTACTGGATGGGAAGATCTAGTAGAAACCATGTCGATTCATGCTTATATTGCTAAGACTCAATATGAAGCATCGGTGGAAGAGAAGAGACGGAGGGAAGAGGAGGGTTCTGGCGAAGGACTCTCATTGAAGAGGTTGGCTAGAGAACGTATCAGACCTGATACACCTCTCCCACTTGATCACGCTATGGAGGAAGCTGGTCCTTCGAGGTCTAAGGAAAGAACCAAAGGGGGTGAGAAGGACAAGGGAAAAGTACCAGCTTACAAACTACGATAGGATATTGAGGCAGCAACAGATTTGAAGGGAGTCTTGGAGGAGAGGATTTTGAATGCCAAGGTAGAATTTACCTTGAGGGAGATACTTGGAATAGCAAAGAGGGAGTTTCATGATGTTATCATTGATATCATCAAGAGGAAACGGCAAATTTCCAATGAGACTGCTCTACTTTATGCTATGGATACAAAGGTATCAAGGGATGAAGAAGATGCGCTTGTAGAGTGTTGTGGATTGAAATCTAAGAAGGTTCGCTTTGAGGATGAGACAAAAGAAGAAGGTGTGAAGTTGTCTAGCCACTACACCAGATCGCATTGGGCAAGGGCGACTACTGAAACACTTGTGAAGCTAGGGGACCTCAGTGAACCAGTGTTAGCAGTAATTGATCATGGATCGTAGATCAATATAATGTCGAGAGAGCTCTACAAGAAGGGGAAGTGGCCCATAGACACCAATCATGGTTGGGTGATTAGGGCCGCCAACAATACTCGGGGGGGCTTGTATGGAGCGTGCCCTGATATTCCGGTGAAGGTTGGGGATGTAGTAGCTGAGCAGTATTTCTTCGTGCAAGACTCTACATCATACCCATTGATTTCTTGGGCAGCCTTACATCATAGCACTGAGGATAGAGACAAGAGTGCTTGATGATGGATCGGCATATGCACGAATTTGCAGCCAAGATGGGAAGCGGTAAGTGCAGTTTCTAACAATTCGAGCAAATCATGAGAGAGGGAGCTTTCCTAAAATCTGAAGATTTTGAGGATTTTGGAGAAGTACCGCTATAGAGAGAGATATAGTGGTATGGAGGAGAAGATACTCTCACCTACGCAAGAGAAAGGTACCTTTTGTACACGGTTGATGGAGTTTTCGCGTGATGCCTATGCTACATACAAGGAGGTTGCTAATTTGAAAAGATGGGAGAAGAACAAACTATACAAATATGAAGAAGACCTTGCAGATTTGAACCTTCTTGAGGAAGGTGAATATATATCATGAGTTTATGAGGAGTTTGGTTTGGGAGATCCGTTGAAAGAGATGATGGAGATTGGATTTGGGGATGAGGACAAGATAGTGGAGGTTCACTCTAGAGAGCTCTACTCGACTATTGAGATGTTCCAAGCACATGAGGTTCGAGTGGAGACGAGATATAAAACGGTTGATAAGAAGGTGAAACCGATAGCTGCTCCTTTACCAACTGACTCAAAAGAACAAGTGCACCAAGCGAGTAGAGAAAGTAGCTTGGGGGATCCTAGTAAAATGAAACACAAGTTTACTGAAACCACTATGAAGGAGTTGAAGGTTGGATCTGATGGTTTCCTTCTTGCAATTGAAGAAATGTGTTTCAAAGAGATGCTTGCTAGGCATAGAAAAGCATTCTCTTTTGAAGCAAAGGAGATAGGGTGTGTGGATCCTAATGTAGTAGCTCCAATGATCATTTTTACTGTGCCTCATGCGCCTTGAGACTTGAGACCAATCCCAGTACCTAGGGACCATCTTCCAAAACTCATTGAGTTGTTGAAGGAGAAGATGAAGATGAGGATTTTGGAGCCGTCCTTTGCACCATATTCTAGTTGGTGGTTTACAGTGCAAAAAAAGAATGGATCACTACGATTCATTCAAGACATGCAATACGTGAATCAAATGACTATAAGGAATATGGGGGTGAGACCAATTGTGGACGAGTTTGCAGAAGCATTTGCAGGGAGAGCTATCTACTCCATGGGACATGTTTACTCTGGGTATGATTAGTTTCAACTATCAGAAGGAAGCAGGGATGTTACCACAATGAGAATACCCTTGGGCTTGGTAAGGATGTGCACGTTGCCACAAGGATCACATTGAAGATTGTGAGAGGATATTATCTCAATTGGAGGAGGTTCATCTTACATTGTTTGGAGAAAAATCTATATTTGGGGTGCGGGAGGTTGTTATTTGTTGGTTACTTGTATGGATAGTACGGTCGAAAACCAGATCCCAACAAGGTGGATGCGATTCAAAAGATGCACGAAATCTGCAATTCCTTGACAGAAGTGAAGCGGTTTTTAGGTGATGTTGTGTTTTATCACATATGGATTCCTCATTATGCTCATATAACAGATCCGCTATATGGGCTGTTAAGGAAACATCAGAAGTTTGTATGGGAGAATAGACATGTAGAGACCATGAGGAAGTTGAAGAGGTGTATGTCATCACCTCTGGTTTTGCGAAGGATAGAATATCATGGTGACAAGCCAGTGATATTGATGGTGGATACCAGTCCTATTGCCATAGGATGGGCCATGGGGCAAGATGGCGAAGATGAAGGGAGTAGGTATGCTGTGAGATTTAAAGCCAAGGTCTTGAGTGAAAGACAAGGAAGTTATCCTCAAGTGAAGAAGGAGTTATGGGGTGTTGTTACAACTATGAAGTCGGAAAGGAACTGCCTGATTGGAGCAATTGGATTGTTTACAATACACCAGATATTGCAATGTTGAGGTGGATAGCTTACATCAAGACACTTAATCCGGAGTTCAGGCATGTGGTAGGAAAGGATAACAAGGTGGCAGATTTGTTGTCAAGAGGTAGATATGAGGGAGAAGAAGAAATGATTGATGATACTGATGATGTAGGAATGATATTTTATTCTGTGGCTCATCAGCAAGGAGTAACACAAAGTTTGGAGATGTTTCTAGAGGATTTGTAGGAGTATGAGTGGTTAGACATTGGAAAATATCTCAACACACTAGCACGACAAAGCGGTTGGAGTGATCATGAATTCAAACATGTAAGAAGGAAGGCCTACAACTACATGTTACAAGATGGATACCTATGGAAGAGACCAAAGCGGAAGGATGACATGCCACAACGTGTGATTTGTGGAAAGAAGGCTCAACAGGAGTTGATGCGGGAGTTTCATGAAAGCTTATGGGCAGGCCACAGGGGGATATATGCCACTTTCATGAAATTGAAAGAGAGATATTGGTGGAAAAACATCTACAACGATGTGGTAGGATTTGTGGAGACTTGTGAAATGTGTTAGATGTATTGTGTAATCCGACTCCGTGATGGTTTGTATCCTACATATCCACTTGCTATACATTACAAGTGGGTTGTGGATTTGATGGTCATGCCGATTGGATTAGGGTAGATGAGGTATCTGGTGTTAGCGAGGGAGGATCTATCCAATCAAGTGGAGGGAAGAGCATTACGATCAAAAGCAACAGAAGGGGTTTGCAGATTTCTTTTGGAGGACGTTGTGTGTCGTTATGGATGTGTTGGGAAGATAATCACTGATCGAGGAGAGTTGAATGCTCAAGAGGCACGTGACTTCTTTGAGAGATGTGGAGTCAAGTTGTCTCTCACCACTGCTTATAATCCAGAAGAAAATGCGAAGAGTGAGAGGGGGCATCCACCTATTATCAAAGCAATTGTGAAGTCATGTAGAGGGAAGGTTGGACAATGGCCTTGGTTGTTACCTTTTGCATTATGGGCTGATCGTACGACCCATAGCTCTATGACCGGCTATATGCCATCAGAGTTAATGCAAGGCCAAAAGCCAATTATGCCGATAGAGGAAAACATTTCCACATGGAGTGTATTACCTTGGGAGGATTATCTGAGTAGAGAAGATCTTTTGGCGATACGCATTTGACAGTTGGAGAGGAGAATGGAGGATGTACAATTGGCAATAAAGAAACTTAGAGAGGCATGCCTTAGAAACAAGGACAGATTTGACAAATGTCATAGGCTGAGACCAAAGGAGGTTAAAAAAGGTGATTGGATGTTGGTGTATGACAATAGTTTGGATAACCAACATAGCACCTTGAGGAAGTTTTCAAAGAGGTGGTTTGGGCCATATGTGGTGATCAATGTTCACGACAATGCTACTTATTCGCTAAGAGAGTTGGATGGTACAAAGTTAAAGGTACCTATTGCAGGAAACCGAATAAAAATCTTCAAAAGTCGGGATAAGAAGATCAACCTTGGCCAACTAGAGGAGGAGTTTGACCTTTTTGGTGAAGATGAGTCATATGGGGAGCATCTAGCTGGAGTAGAAGATCAAGTTGATCTAATCTAACGTCGCGCACACCTTTGTTAACTTCTTGGTGCATACCGGAGGATGCACAGGTTTAGAGAGGGTGGATGTCATATTGTGACGCGGTTACTATGAGAAGACGATGACATGTGTCATCTTCAGAACTATTGTCATGACGGTGATACTTTAGGTTAGGATAACCGACGGTATTGTAAGGCTGTTAAGAGCCGGAGAGATCTAGACACATCACCTTGTTGACTAAGGAGCTTATCTGATCAAAGTGGAGTTGATGTAAAACATGGATAGATGACAACATGATCCTCTAGATGTACCGATGCCGAGTCCATTTGTGATCAACATCCGGTGTCTTCATCGTGATCACTTGCGGATATACTTAGCTGGTTTCGAGTTGTCATTTTAACTTTTATTAGTGACAACTCATATTGTGCATAGGATGTCTAAGTAGTGTGTTAAAGATAGTTGTAAAGCTCTAAGTTAAAATGGAGTTAATTTGGCCACACTAGAGGTCAAAATAACACTCTTCATTCCCATTGGTCTAGTAGTTTTGGCCAATGAGGGCACTATAGCAACTTCTTTGAGGTTTTTAGGGATTTAGGAGACCTTCTAGGAGGGGATTCAAAGATCTGAGGGTAGGATTGGAAAGCTGACAGGATGAGCTACAATGTGGACTCAAGAATGGATGGATTTGAAGGATTTGTCACTATGAAATGGTGATTCAAAGATAGAGTAAGAAATTTAGACCTTTGAGTGTATTTGGGGTGTTCTTGAGAATCTTACGAGAGTTTTGGGAGATCTGAGTCAACTGTGATATAGTTTACAACTTAGGCTTATGTTTTGATTGAAATTTTGACTCAATTGGACAAGTTTTGAGTACAGATTGATAGTTGAAGTTTGTGTATCATAAAGTTAGTACATTGATCATATCTTTTGATATCAGAAAGTTCTGTCAATAAAACTTTCTAGAGTCGAAGTCGGATGACAAGTGACCTTCTCATGAAATTTGAGAGCAATTGGAATCAAGGATTGGGATGTGTGATGGATCTAGTACACAAGGATCTGCATATTGCCTTGTGATACAGTGTGTAAATCAATAATTTTTTGGAGAGATCTAGAGGAGAGAAACATATTAAACTTTTTTGAGAAATTGAGACGGTCGTGGAGCAATTTTCTGCGAAGTTTAAGCGAGAGTTATTTGTCCAATCATTGGATATCATAATCTTCTTCCACTGAAGTTTTACCGGTTCTAATGAACACAAATGTGGAGTGCTGAGAAGAAGAAGAAGAGATTGTCAACTCACACGTGGTTCTAGAGGGTTCTTCTAGAGCCAGGCGCTCAGGCGTTCTCAGAGCGAAGAAATGTCATATGCGACAATGGATGATTCTTTGGTGTAACACTAGGGAAGTGAAGAGAGACCACTTGAATAGCTCAAAAAATTTTAAGTTGAGAGATAACTCAATGGTTTCTCTTTCTCTATATGTAGTCCTTAGAAAAGTATAATCTAGATAAGGTTACACAGCCACCATCCATTAAATTTCTTGTGAATCGATGACATGGCGGCCACCACTATGAGCACACAAATTGCTGACATATATTTCAACTAACAGACTAACTAACACACGAGAAACACAACCTGAATAGCACATGGATTGCTAACGTGACACCTTTAGATACTCCATTAATAGTCAACTCAAGACTATCTATCTCCTCCTTGCGTAACTTCTACTTTAGTCCTCACTAACTAAAGATGGTTACAAACCTCCCTCCTTTTAAGATGCAACGTCCTCGTTATGCCCACGTTCAAATACTTGAATCATCAAAGGTGCATTGGCTAAGTTCTTTGCCGGTTTCCAAGTTGATTCATATGATGGATATCCCTTCCATTGAACCAAATACTTAGTTTTTGGATATTTGTGACCCCAAATCCGTTTTTTGAGAATCTTGTTTACCTCAAATTCTACATGATCTACTACCATAATAGATAAAGGAGGAGGGGTGGATGGATTTGTGAACTACTTGGGACGTGTTACATGTTTTCGTAATCGTGACACATGAAATACAAGATGTATTTTCATATGCAACGGGAGCTCTAACTAGTAAGACATTTTATTAACACGTTTCAACACGACAAAAGGACCGATGAATCGAGGATTACATTTAAGTGTTCCTAGAAATGACAAATTGGTTTTGAATAACCAAACTTGATCTCCTTCCTGAAAATTCACCTCTCTATGATGAGCATATGCATATTGCTTTTGTTGATTTTGAGCAATTATCAACTTCTCTTTTGCTTGATGCAGTCTTTTGTCTATGTGCTCCACAAAATCATTGGCTGCCGTGACTTTGGTTGAAAATGCCTACCCTTTAGGAATTCTTAACAAACTCGAAGGTGTCAAACGATGAGCATCATACATCAGATAAAATAGAGACACTTTGTAGCTGCATTAACAAAATTATTTTATGCAAATTCCACTAGGTTCAAAAGAGTATCCCACTCTTGTTATTCCTCCAAGGTGAATGCTCCTAGTATATTCTCTATTGTTCTATTGGTCCTCTATGTTAGAGCATCAATTTGAGAATGATACGCTATAGATATTGTAAGCTTTGTTTTGAATCAACCAAACAAGATTTTTCAAATAAAATGAGTTCCTCTATTTGTGATTAAGACTTTGCTTAATCCGTGATTCATAAAAACTGCATCTAGATACAAATGAGCAAGTTGTGGTGTCGTCACTGTCTTTGTGGTAGGTGTGTTGTCTATTATCTTACTCAATTTATCCAAAAAGGTCACTACTAAATCATGTCTTAAATAGATTTTTGGTAACTCACTTACTTGATCCATAGTAACATATTCTCATCATTGTTTGGTAATGGGAAGGATTGTAATAAATTTGCCGGTTTTTGATTCCCTACCTTCTTTTATTGACTTGTGACACAGCTTCGAACATATGCCTCCATATCTTCCCGCATCCTTGGCCAATAGTACACTCGGTGTATGCTCTTAAAAGTCTTTTCAGCTTCCACATGCCCCGCAATGGCTATATTGTGGCCTTCAGACAATACCATTGTACATAAATCTGGATCTTGTGGGATCTATGACCTCCGGGCTAACTCTCACTCAGGTTTACCTCCGATGGCTTTTTGGTAGCTCATCATGAATCTAGGAGGACTTGTTTCCACCCTATGACCATGGGCCAATGCACACTCTCACACAAACTCTCAAATTCATAACTCCATAATCCAAATTCTCACAAAGAGTAAGATATCACTCAAAAGGAAGAGACATGTTAATGATCAAAGTCTTATTGAATCAAGGCTACAACTTGAACATGACTTCTCCAAGAACCAAGCTCCCCAAAACTAAGATCACCAAACTAATTTATCCCAAAACTAAATTCCCTTGAAAACTAACTTGAGAGGTTATTCTCAACCTCTCTATTTATACTACTTATAATCTTACCATAGTAACAACAAGTAATCAACATGTAACTTTCTCTTACCAAGTTTAAACGAGGTAGAGATCACAAACCCCAATGAAAAGGGTACATGGCAATATGCAATTGATCCACTTGGATCTTCTAGAAGCCCAACTACTCTCTAATTGACTTTAGTGTACCAAGTCAATCTCGCCCCTAGATTTAAGGGTCTTCACCAAGTCCAACCAATGAAAACTAGTCCAAGTCAAGAAAAGTGGAGATACCCATGTGATGGAATCTGTTTCTTGATTCCTACTAAATAACAAAATAGTAGTTCTCATCTATCACATCAAAAGTTACTTTATATTTTCCTCCAACTTAACCATAACTAGCTAAACATAGTCATGACTACGATAAGCTTAGGCAAAATTTAGATATACTTACATCTTATCCTATATGTACAACCCTAGGTTTTACAGATCCATATACGCTGCTCCTAAAATGCTATACCTCGAACCTTCTTTACCGTCTTAGCTTCAAATACTTTCATGATCTCCTCATTCTCTTTTGTTGCAGCCATCATTTCAGACCACCAATCAACTTGGATTTTCATCTCTTTGATGTTGTTGATGCACGGCATTCGTGTGAGAGCATCTGCAATTTTTTTCTTGCCCTCCATATATATTATATTCATGTTGAAATGTTGACGTCATTTTGCCCATCAAATTTATCGTTTGGACAGATCTTTCTCAGTTTCCAGATACATCAATTGTTTGTGGTCGATTTGTACCACAAACTCCTTATCTCCCGAGTAGTTTTTCCAATGTTTGATGGCCATAACAATGGCTAACTCCTCTCGTTCAGTTGTATGATAGTTTTGCTCAGCCACCATCAACTTTTGGGAGAAAAAGGCAACCGGATGCCAATCATCCTCCCATTCCTATTGAAGAATTTCATCCATTATTGTATCTGATACATCAGTAGCCAACTTGATTGTTCGATTAGAATTATTCCACTTGAGAATAGGTGCATACAAGAGAGCATCTTTCAATACTTGAAAGGCTAACTCTTGTACGATTTCCATTTTCATTTTTTACTCTTTCCTAGTATAGATGTTAAGGCTTGGGCAAGGCGTGCAAAAGTTTTAACAAATCTGCGATAAAATCCGGTAAGACCTAAAAAAAACTCTTCAGCTAAGTTTGATCCTCAGGTGCTATCCATTTCTATATAGCTTCTATCTTCTCAGTCATCACTTGGATTTCCTCCGATGTGACTCGATGGTCTAAATAATCTAGTTCTGATTTACCAAATTCATATTTTGAAGCTTTAGCATATAACTCATTCTCTCGCAAAACCTGAAATACCTCTCGTAAATATCGCCTATGATCTTCTAAGGTTGTATTATATATCAAAATATCATCCAAAAAGATAATAACAAATTTATCTAAATAAGGACAAAAAATATCATTCATTAATCCCATGAATGTGACAGGTGCGTTAGTTAGACCAAAAGGCATCACTAGATACTCAAAGTGACCATACCTTGTACGAAAAGCTATCTTGTGAATATCTTTATCATCAATTCAAATCTGGTTGTACTTGCTCCTCAAATCCAGTTTGGTGAAGTACTTTGCCCCTTGGCCTAGTGATTTGTTGGAGGGCAACATGAATACACATGATAGTCCTTGTCCAAAGGAGGTGGCTATCATGACAAATCTTAGTGATGTATTGTCATCCACATTGAATCGATCACTAGATACTTCATGTATGCACTAACAACATATGGCAGATCAACTCATACATCAAGCTTGGAGTGAGTCTTTTGCTCTATAGATGGAGGAGATGAAATAGGTTATTCCCATCTCCACTATGTTGTCACCCTTAGATACAACGTCTATTACTTGGCAGTATCTAGAGGAGGGTATATGTGTGTTAGATATGTTTGGAGGGATTAGCACAACTTTGGCTGCTGATTTGCAGTCTTGCATATGAGTACATTAATATTTGTATGTGGAGCAAGATGAGATGTCAAGGTGTGTTCCATTATGCCATGTGGTCCAGCTGGTGCGGAGATATCCATATCTTCTACCATTGTTGGTGGTTCAAGGATACCAGCAAGCCTTGCCAGATATTTTGTTGATGGGAGCGCAAGACCTTATTGAGCATGGCATCATACATTGGTTATCATTGGATGGCCATGTCATGGAGACACACGGACTAATAATGGTCATGAGCTATAGGATTCACGTTCTACCATATTTTGGGAGATGTAATATGTATTGTGATCTCTCCAATCATAATAAACTTATTCACTGGCATACATTTTGGAGAATATTTCCTTGTTGGGTGATCCAAATGTACGAGTGATGACGAGTGCACATCAGGTGCGATCATGGATTGGACCAGCGGTATTGCTAGATGCAGCAAGAATAGGATCTCGTGCACATCATGCACGTCTAAAGTGGACAAATCTTCTTCCAATGGAGGTTTTATTACGAGCATATGACGGAGTGGAGAGGCCCTCACATCTCATAGTGGAGAGTATTTTGGATGTGGATAGACACTCCCAAGCAATGGTCTATGCCGACAAGTCACTCATGGTAGTGGTGAATCTTGTGGGTTAGCCAAGAGCTGCATTACCCATGTTGTTGAGTTATCTAGCTTTCCATGCCTACAAAGAGGGACGATCTTGACTTATATGGGATTCTCGCTTGCACCGGCTAGTGAGATCCAATGCTGAAGAGAGAGAGCAAGCTTTGGGATTTTGTAAAGTAGTACCTACATTGTTAGAGGCATCATGATGTCAGGTGTTGGGTCAGGCTATGAACATGAAATGTTTGACATGGATTGTGAGCCTTGGATTGGTTGAGTAAAGATGCATGCGGTCTATATGTGTGTCTGCAAGACAACCAACCTCTCCTAATGTTAGAAAAGGAGAGGTAGAGTCTTCTCGAGTATGGTTGGATTTTTTGCGTGCGGCAAGCAGTGGTTACCACTACAAACCTTTATGATACAACTCAAGAGGTTATAGCTAGAGCTGATGAAATTGTTCACACTAAGATAGTGGAGCCTGATATTAGAGAGTAGTAAAAGCTTTCTGCTCAAGAGGTTGTCATTTAGCAACCAGATACTACGTCATCTATCTCAAGTGTCGATGGAGAGGAGATTTGGGATATTGAGATTGGTCCCAAAGTGACAAGAGAAAAAAGATGTAGGGTGTGGAAGTTTACGAGGAGTTTCAAAAACTATTTTGCCTTTAGTATGAAGGATTAAGGTTGTTTGAGCATACCTGGTATATGGATTGATTTGACAACTGATGCACTAGTCTTCCGTCATCCCTATCAATACAAGGATATGGAGAGAAATCTGATTCAAAGTAGATGTCAAGACCTTCTTGAGGCTAGATTAGTGGAGATATCATAAAGAGAATATGTCTTTGTTGTGGTGATGCTAGTCAAGAAGGATATACAATACAAGGCAATTATACAAATTATTGTGCATATACATATCGCATCACAATATACATTGCTGTCACATCAAACATCATAATACATCGAATATCATACACCAACATAAGTGTACCACAATAATCTTTTCTACTCTCAAAATTTCCACAAGGGCACTCCACTCATAACAAAAGCATAAAAGAGGGATTATGGTCAAGCCAAACCCTCTTTGTGCTTCAAAGACTCTAAGTTTCCGCACAAGCTACTATCCACCATAGCCACATTCTCAAATGCTCAACCTCAAAAACTATCCTCTAAGGAGCCCTAATTCAAACTCTACCCCTTGAGCCCTATGACTCCTAATGGCGTTGTCGGCAATCCAAGTGCAATTTGCGCTAAATGCACAATCAGCTCTAACTACTATATCTGCTCATGCATACGTGCACCTACCTAACTAGAGATGATGCTACATAAATCGTGACAACTGTCATGTTCATACATATCACATCACAACATACATTACTGTCACATCAAACATCACAATACATATATCGTCATACATCAACACAAGTGTATCACAATCATCCCCCTAACTGGTGGTAAGGTCCCTCTAATACCAGGTAGCCATCTAATCCATAACATGATATGCCCTTCATGCGGCTAAGATCAGGAGGCCGGGTGCTACAATGCCCCATCGTTAGTTGCATATCTACAATCCATACCATGTAACAATCAAACCTACTTGCATGCTAAACGTATCAAGGACATCTCCACCGTCCACTGGGCACCGTATTGAGAGAAGGTGTCAAACATGACATATGTCATCCTCATGAACAAGAATCACAAATCAACATATTGGCTGCTCCACCAGCTAATCCACATAAAATACATCTCAAGTCTGCACACATAACTGTCAAGCTTGAATCCATAATATCATCAATGTTTGGAAGGTGACATGGTGCATAATTACGCACATGATCCTTCAAAATCATATCATCATGACCATCTAATACCAAAATTCCAAAAGGTAAAACCTCACGTACTCATAGAATCGTGCGACCAACCGTAACATCCAATATGGTTGGTGCCTTTTGTTGCAAATAAACGTAATCACCAACATGAAATCTATAAATTGAAGGTCAATATCCATCTCCTCCAATGGTAGCAAAACGCAAAATATCTCTATGTTGAGCAATATTCAGGTTCTCAAATGCCATGGGCATTACCTTGCAGAAGAGTTCTGCACTTTGAGAATACACTCTAACCCAAATATCAAGGTTACCCAAGTCCAAAACTTCAGATGACTCTCGACAAATAGTTGCAAGTAAGTCGGGATCTCTACCATATAATAAAAAGTACAGTGAGAATGACGCTAGAGATGCTTGCCACCTAAATCGATAACCCATGGCCAACCATGGTAAATGGATGTCCCAGTCTCCGGGATGACCTTTCTCCAAGCCAAACTTTATTTAGTTCTCTCTTCACCGTCTGAAAAACTCTCTCTTCTAGACCATCAGCCTTGGGATGATGTCTTGAGGTGGTTCTTCGGTACATTATTTGTGTTCTAGACATTATGCTTGCATGCGATCTTCCGTCTATTAGATGAAACAAAACTCACCCTTTAAAGGAAAATAGGTTGACGATGGTTTATCTTTATGCACATGTAGAGGGAGATGCAGAATACTCAAATATATGAAATCATAGTACCATAGGCGTCTGCAATTTGTGGTCAATATGATTTCTTCGTTGTTGAAGAGGATCATATTTCCCTGTGCAAACCCACCAGTATATTGCGGACGACCTTCCTATCCTTGCCATATCCTACCATATTCTGCCTTGGGACTAGTCGGCACGGGGGGAATCGGCAGAACTACCCTCACGGAAGCGGCTTTCAACATTTTTTGCTACAAATTTACTCGATTTTTGTCGACGAAGTCAAGCTGATGTCTGGCGATTCTAAGGAAATACTGGGGAGACTTTTGGGAGATGTGCATCATCATGGAAAAGAATGGAAGTGAAGCCCTCCGTAATTCGAGATCAACTGAGGAGGAAGCATATTCTGGTTGTTCTGGATGACATCGACTATGTCAGAGATATTCAAGTGCTCACCGTCCTTACTCAATTCGTTTCTGCAAATAGTCGTTTCATTTTGACATCTCGGAACCGAGATTCTCTCACGGAGGTTGATCATAAGATAAGTATTCTTGAGGTGGACCTTCTAAGCCATGAGAGTTCCTAGATGTTGTTTGAAAGTTATGCACGTCCTAACGACAATGCTTCGCATGAGTTCTTTCACAAATATTCAGACAAACTTGAGAAGAAGTGCTGACCCTGAAGGTGATGGGAAAGTTTCTGCATAACAAGAAAGGTATTCTCGAGGCAGAGCTTAGAAGGACTTGAGAAAGCAGACAATGTTGCAAGATTAGATGAGAAGGTGTGGTCGAAACTCAGGGTGAGCTACGATGGGCTTGAAGAAAAGGGGCAACAGATGTTCCTGAATGCTTTGAATTTTTCCTTACTACTTGATTCCTGGGGTTCAAAATGGACACCATCCAAATCCAAAGCTGTCTAGAAGAGTTTGTATGAATATTTAGAACTTCTTTGGGAGACGTTAGTTGACAGGTCCTTGGTGTTTAATGTTCACGAAGATACAGAAGTTCTAATGCATGAGCATCTGAGAGACCTAGGCCTCAGGATAGGTAAGTATGCGGAGGTTGACAGCGGAATATGGATCGAGAATCCTTATTTCCATTTAGATGTTCTACATAGGTCTAGCGGCAAACTTCAGGTAAAGTATCATGGATACCCTATACAGGAGTACTATACAGGAGTCCAGACTAGCGCAGAAGTAGGTCAAGCTTCACCTAGTTGAAAATGAATGCTGAATTCGTTCTTTTAAGATTCTGTTCTCATGATTAATTGGCAGACAACGAGATCATGTTCATGAATAGTACTCTTTACCCTCAGAGTCTTCAGAAATCAGGGGCTAGGGCTGTAAGGCATATAATTGTGATGGTACATGCCTGTGATTTCAGCCAAACGCTAGATAGATCGCAAGACGGTCACTGATTGCTGGTCATGGAAAAAAAATTATGAAGAATATAATCGACAAAAGCGGGATCTGCTATCGTGGCAGCAATATGTATTGCCTAACAAGTTATTTATAACTTTAACGTAACTCACTTTGCATAAAGCCCTTCAATTTTATGTGTTAATGATTGAAGTGATTGGCGATTGATATGTATGATCTGCAGAAAGTAAACACGTTACGACTGAAGTGCGATTCAACTATGAAGAGCTGCAACCTATTCCGTTTATGAGGTCAAGTATTCCACTAAAACTGGAAAAGTTACGAAATTTGGAGTTGATGAATTGCGACTTGCTCTGAAATGATGCCATCTGGCTGCCAAATCTGGTCTTCTTCAGAAGCAAAGATGGTGGTGCCGATGTTTCTTTTGCTTCTTCTCCACACCTGATCGTTCAGGCGGCAGTATTTTCATAGCAAGCGACTTCCTGAATCCATTTGCGAGCTCCTTCAGAATTTCGACATGAGAGCTGGGAACTTAACATACTTGCCTCGTTCTTTCGGTAGGCTCACACAATTGCAAGATCTGGAACGTTCTTTCTGTGGGAGTCTCGTAACTATGTCTTACTCCATTGGTGACCTACAAGCCCTCCGAATGCTACATATACGACACTCTGGGCAACTGAAGTGCCTCAGGAATTCCTGTACTCGTTCGAAAAACTTGGAGGTTTTGGATCTTGAGACATGCAAAAGTTTGGCAGTGTTGCCGGACAATATTGGCGAACTGACTGCTCTTCAGCGATTACGTCTGATTGCGTGTAAGAAGTTGTAGGATATACCCAATTCTTCCATTCTCCTGAAAAATTTGCAGACCTTGGATCTAGGAGACAGCACGGAGCTTGCAACGCTGCCAGTCTCTTTCGGTACATTTGAATTACTTCAAGAGTTGTACATGCACTTTTGCGAGAAGTTGGTCCGTATGCCAGAGTTTTTCGCAACTTAAACAGCTGCGTAAGTTAGATCTTGCGGAATGTACCACTCTTAGACCGTTACCAGATTCTTTTCGTGAGCTTACAACCCTTCAAAGATTACGATTGAAAGGTTGTCGAGAGCTAGAGAGTTGCACATGTTTTTCAGTAACATGAACCAATTACAATGTTTGAAGCTTGAAGGATGTGAAGGCTTTGCCAGGTTGCCAAATTCATTGTATCCCTGGAGGTACTTCGCCTGGACGAGTGCTGGAGGTTGGAGAGTTCGGCGAGTTCGTTTTCTGACTTGAAGCAACTGGTAGATTTGAATATGGAAAGGTGCGAAAGAATGCTTTCACTGGTGAGCTAGGATTTCTGGAGGTGCTAGTTTGATCATAGTTTGATCATTCTTCCAAATTTACAATAAAAATCTAAAAATCCTATTGAATTTGTTATGATTTTTTGTGTATTAGGATCTACTTTTTTAGGCATTATTAGGCCCACAGCTAATCCAGCAGCAATAACAGAAGGCCGTACTGGATCACCTCCTTTTAGGGAGAGCTAATGCTTGTTGAACTTTTTCATTTAACGTTTTTTCGCAAAAAAAGTGAGTTATTTCATTTGAAAAAAAGTCATTTTTCACGTATGGTCATGGAGAATGCACTTCAAGTGACTACCTTCCAAGAAGAATAAAAGTTATTCCAATTCTCACATTCAATCAATTCTTCAATTTTAATCCATCCAATAAGACTTGCATGATAATATACCGATGAAGAAGTTCATCAAACTCCATACTGTAGTTTTGAACCCAAGTATAAACATTTAGGGTTATTGATACTCTGTTAATCAATAACCTTTGAAATTTTATAATATTCATGTCAACCCTGTACTACGTACACTATTTTAACTAATAAATTCTGAAATTCAATATAATTTATGTCCATGACTAGGTAGGTAGTATTATAATATATAACCTATAAAATGTACTTACTTTATTCCATAAAGTTTATATATCACTTTCTTTGTAATGTTTATTATTACTAGAGGTAGAGTTTACCCATTTTATATAAATTACTGTACAAAATATTATATTCTAAAATATGATAGTATTTCTTGTCCAATTATACTTTTGAAGGATTGAAAGAGTGTAGGTAGTTTTGACACAAATAATGGTTTATTGTATCAGGAGTTTTGCAAGATGTAACTATTGAGAATACCTGAACTAGTGTATAAAAAGTAGTTATATAAGGAATATGGCAATTGAAGAGTAAGCATTCGTACTAAGAATATACACGAATTCACTTTTGAGATGAAAAACACAAAGATATAGAAAATTTCTGATAAACAATACATGGTATTGATCATCAGAGGTTTCACTATAGTGGTGATTCACCCTGGGAACAACTAGAACTTATATTTTGCAATTACCAGTTTTCCATGATTCCATCTTTCTGAACTTAGAAAGACTCGTCTGTTTCATCCAATGCACTCCCATCACTTTTCCTATGAATGTTTGATGTTTAGGATTCCAAAAGATTTACGTGGACTGTCTTGGCCTACCAAGTAAAAATTCACAGGAAGCCAATCTCATTTGGTGCATACAAAA
This sequence comes from Marchantia paleacea, assembly GCA_014180765.2. Lineage (NCBI taxonomy): Eukaryota > Viridiplantae > Streptophyta > Marchantiopsida > Marchantiales > Marchantiaceae > Marchantia > Marchantia paleacea. Next base: position 916,630 of record MUAA02000118.1, read on the forward strand.
AGAACCAAAATAACAGAAGTTCAGGAAGTACATACTTACATTTCCCTGATTACTGCTAATAGAAAATTCAAATAAATTTCAATGATAGTATAAATATTTATCAATATAATATTCAATTTAGAAAATATATATTCAGTCGTCTCATATAATATTGATCATATTTCATAGACTCAAAATTTTATATATATGGTTTAAATTATAATATATATATCAAGATTTTTGTTGAAAATATGAGTTAACAATAAATATTTGTTTCACTTGAAATTTCTAAACTTGAAGAATAAAAATCAAATGATTTTATGCAGAGAAATCAGTTTTCATTACATAAACAATAAACAATAGGTGATTACAAGCATTAGGAATATGTATTTACTTAATGTCAAAATGATAAGTTGAGAAAAAATCATATTCAAACACAATAATCTTTATCATTATAATATGTAAATGAAATAAATTAATTTATATCAAAGTTTTGTTCTCATAGTGCAAATATTATTTTTTTTAAATTTTTAATAATGTCAATTTTCATCTAATTAATGACAGTACTCTATCAAATTTTAAATTGAGCAAGTTTCTGAAGTATGTTGTAAGCAAGTGATTTTTGAAATAGGATGACAGATTTTTCCAAGATTTTGAAAATAAAATGTACGTGACTCGTATGTACATACATATGTATATATACAATATTCTAAAGAAAGGTCACATGAATTGACTTGTTCGGATTTGTGATTGAAAAATTATGATTCATTTTCTATTCTGAATATAACTTTGTAGTTAACCAGGATTCTACTGATTGACAAAATTTTTATACTGCATTTAGTGGTTTTGATATGGTAGGGAAACAGTCAATCGTTTTTTCCCACATTCGGAATAGTATAATTTTGAAACCTTATCGGTGGGAGGATTCTTTGAATTCAAGGCTACCACTCCGATAATGTTGTGTTTCCTGGAACCTTAACCCCATTCCAATTTTTTACCATATGCCGTCGTAAACCCTGAGCCCCGTAGTGACACCGCTAGAAACCGTATGGAATTTTCTGAAGCGAAATGCTCGCTACTTTAGGTGAAGTTTTCCTACCTAGTGTAGATAATGATATTCCTGATGACACCGTTGTGCCATTAGAGTCTACAGCAAACGTCCATATAGTCAACAAACGAGAATCTCCTAGACTTTAGTCCACGTATGACAAGCACGTACTTATGCTTCAAGCTTTACTCAGCTTGGGACTGACAGACATCGCTAAGCGATGAAACGCTCTTCTTCAAATCATTACAAATTGTCCCCCAGTAGTGAATGGTCTCTTTAAGAAGTGTTAAGGGTCTTTTTAACGTGGACATAAGACGAGGCCTCTCTCACACGTCCTCAGGTCAAACACCTTTACATGACACATTCCACTGCACATTTGGAATCACATCTTAGAGAATCTTCAACGCCACCATATCTTTTGTCGATGAGTCGAAGTGTTACATTACAGAGCAGCGACATAACGTATATCTGTATCCAGCAACAAATACTTGAAGCCTCATTCAAAGCTCGCGCCTTTGAATTATGTGTCACTTATTTTGGAGACATTTGCGCCACCAATCAGAAGAAAATATCTTCTCACATCCAGGAAATTTTTCTATGTTCAGATAGTTTTGCAGATGACAGCACTTCCCCGGAATTCTTTGGTTACCAGAAAATTAGTAGAAATTCCTACTTATAATCAGTTAGGACAGTTATTCACTTAAAAAAATCTCTCATGTTGTCGGTAAACGATTGACCTTGCTTTCTTCAAGCCAAGATGGTCTATACACCTCAAATTCTCCAAAAGTGTATTCTCCTCCATTATGTGATCCCAGAAATCTCAATCTCTTACCAGTAGTGCCCATGTCTTGTGTCTGAGCAAATGAGTGGCTGGGGATGGGTGCTCTTTGATATGCACATTTACTCAGACACTATCTCTTGTTGTTGTGAGTACTGAATTGTGACCAGTTGTCTCCCACACCGAATCGAATCAGATTTCATTTCAGTCTTCTTATTCATCATCCGTCATGTGACAGCGTGTACTAATCAACTTCTCAAGAAAGATGCATCATCAGATCGGATGATCATATACTGTCGGTTTGATTTGATTGTCCGTTTGCGAAAACTCTCCATTCGGATTTCCAAGGACAAACATTCACCCTACCAAATTTCAGATCAAACCTACACTATATGATCATCCAATAGCCTGCCACTACTATTGTTTACCCGAAAAACTTTCGAAACACTAAATTTTAGACTTCGATAACTTTTGCCCAAAATATTTTTTAGCCCATCTTGATTTATAACCCCAAGATAACTATGAGACTAGAACCACTTTGTCAATTTTTAGGAGCGCTTTTGCCCTCGAAACTCTCCATTCGGATTTTCAATCTAAAATATAAAAATTCAAAATTGATCATATCAAATTTGAAATCAACTCTAATTCTAGATCACCACCACGAGCTTCACTCCATCAACACCTTGCACACTCAAGTACCAAGATATTGAAACTTTTCAAGAAAAATACATCAGTTGATCGGATGATCATATAGCGTCGGTTTGATTTGAAATTTGGTTGGATGATAGAAGATGTGAAGTTTTTTCATGAAGGTGGAGATGTCAAGGTTGACAGTGTCAGAATTGGGAAATTTTGATTTGATAATTTATTTGAGAATTTCAAAAGTTTTTAAAAAAATTCAATAACTTTTTTGCAAATGAAATCCATTAGATTGAGACAATGATTGAATAAATTATTTATTTTGTTCATATGTAGTCGTGATTTGACATTGAAATAGTAAAATTTAGATCAAAGAGTGTACTTGAGAGAAATACTAGTACTATATGAGTTTTTTTAATAATGAAATTAAACATATGGTATAGAATAAAAACTTATGTTTAAAACTAATTTTTAATTAAATTTTTATAAAACTTCAATATTGTGCGTTAGTTTGAAGTTTATATGCACAATAAGAATTGCATGATTACATTAACTATAAATATATATAATATTTTATTATATTATAACTTCAATTTTTAAATTTTTTCGGGTGAAATTTAAAGGTATTTCAAAAAAATGGTTGAAATTTTTGACAATTTTTGTACATGAAAGTCTACATATTGCGAATTATTAGCTAAAAATTTTCAACTAGTTGCAATCAAATTGTGTATTAATTGATAAACTAGAAAAACATATATGCAATTGATATGAGACTCAGAAATATTTATTTATAACTAGTCCCTAATGCGTTTTTAAGGTGAAGCATTACCAGCATGTGTGGGTGTCTAGATGACCATCTAGCAATAACTAAATGTATGGAGTATACAAGTATAGATGTACTCCTATGCCAGACTGCAAAACAACAGCCAAACCTGTGCTAATTACTCCAAACACATCCAACACATAGATATTATCCTTTAGATACTGCCAAGCAATAGGTGTGGTTTCTAAGGATGACAACATTGTGGAAGTGGGAATAATTTCCTTTGAAGTACCTAGTGATCTATCTAATGTGGATGACACTACTACACTAAGAATTCACATGATAGCCACACCCTTTAGACAAGTACTATCATGTGCATCTATGCTACACTCCAACAAATCACCACGCCAAGAAACACAAGCAGTGAAGGCTGCAACATATATCAAACCTCCATTTGGTAAAGGCTAGAACCAGTAATGAATTCTACAAATAATCAACTCATTCGACCCTCATCAGATTGGCAACCTAGCAGATAAGAGATTGTTTCCTTCCAATAATCAATGCTAAATCCCATCGGGTATAACACTGCCGCATCTACCAATATATTGTGGCACTCTGCAAGTGTAACTACAACACATGCCCGATACATGACATGATATGGTTGCACTTGCACAATCAACTCCATCCTTGTGATGTATGGTGCCGAGACATCACAAGAACCTCCAAGAGATGTCTGAATCTAAAATTGACATCTCTCCACATCCGTCATTCTCAAACTAAGACCAAGCAGTGCATCCTTATCCAACATAAGGGGTTAAACACCAAAATCCAACAACATTCATTGAGGTCGATAAACCTAATTGGAAGCTCCGACCAAACAGAACACACCATTCATGTTATCCAACATCAACGTACTTGGTGATACCCTAGTACGTTCGTATGCTAGCCTCACTTTTAACTCCATCATTCGAGCGGCAGCAGCTTGCCAAGTTCCACTTATAGCTGTCATGAACCCAGAATCAACGTTACTAGTACTATCACTATTAGAAGCAAATACCACATCCTCTTTCTTTTTGCGAAGTGTGAGTGCCAATCGTAGTACATGGGATGTAACAACCCCAATGCCAATAAATCCTTGGTTAACAAAATAGGAGAATGAATAAGAGTCTTTCATGCCTCCAACATTGTGATGGATGCTACCTCATACGATGTTGGTGACTGGTACCTACTTGCTCCATCTTCAAGTACATGCATATTGGCTTGCAGCCTCATCTCTCCAGTAGGTTGTCTAGGAGCCATGGATGAACTATTCAATGCCTTAGACAATGTGAATGAATGAGGAAGTCTAACTTGTTGGCTAGCCTCCCCTCTTTGTGGATCCAACTTGACAGACACTCCTATGGACTCAATAATATATGTTGCACTACGAGTCACATCAATTACACATGGTTCTGCCACTGCACACATGTAATCTACAACACCTCCATCATATGATATAGAGTCACCAACTCTATAATCTTATCTTTGTTGGGCTATAGCCATACTTGCTATCTTTTGCTCCAACAACTATAGTCGAGATGTCATGACTAGCCTCATGGGCTAACGTTTGACTACGGATTGGTCCTCTACCACCACCTTGAGCTCCTCATCCTCTTCTAGGGACTGCCATGGCAACTCTAGTTGATCATAGTTCTAGATGTAGATCAAAGCATCGATCCATTGTCTGTGACAATAGGCTGTGATGACATGTCAGCATTGTATGTGATAATGCTGACATGATTCCAACAAGATCTATCTTTCCACCTTGAAGACAACCCTTCTTGTGATGAGATCTATCATGTGACGATGTCTATGATAATGCTCACATGATTTTGATCCGACAAGATCCATCCTCCGACCTTGAAGGCAATCCTTCTTGTGATAAGGTCCACCACATGTCCACCACACTATCTTAACAATTTGTAGGAGCATAGTTCTTAGGACAAGTAGGAATTTTTTATGGTTTTTTTCAATAAAGAGATATATTTGGGACCTGATGAGTGTATTCGTCCGAATATATGGCAGTAAGTTATGTAAGAATGTAACTAGAAAATTCACACGAGCAAGTCGATAGGAAATTAAATTGCGCAAATCGGTCGGCAGATTGTAGAGACATCAAGTAAGAAGGTCGATGCCAAGAACTTGTGGAAACCATAGAGGCCTGAGAGAAAAGTAGATGCAATGTCGAAGCATCCAATCATGAGAGTACCGTCAGGGTGAAGTGCAACCATGGGGAGAATTCGACCGCTCATTTTGATGGCAGATTGGACTCCGGGGAATCGCTGCGGCTAAAGAATTTGGCCGGCGCATTTATGTCATGGCGATGGGACTATGTGTGCCCTGAGCTATGTGATGAAGTGCGGAAAGAAAAGGCAACACTAGCAATCGGGAGTAGGGCGCAGCTAGAGAAATGGGATGCAAAGTGGTGGACGAAGGCGCTGGGACGGACCTATGAGGAGGATAAAGGCGGGGTTGATTGGGAGGGATCAACAGTGCACACAACCTTTAACGTTCGACAAGGCTAAGTGGTTCAACCCTCAAGAGAAGAAGGGGATGAATGGATAGAAGATCGACCTGATCAAAGATGTATTCCGGAGGAAGGTCGCATTTACGTTAAACCAATTGTTCTCACCATAGCGCACTACATACGTCAGTATGCATAAAGTGCGGTTTGTGGAAGGTTTTGTGAGAGGAACCATTCGGGTTAACTAGGGAGAGATCTTTGCCAAGAATTTACAAATGGTGGCCACAAAGTTGAGAGAGGATGACAAGAGTGTGATGTATCTCTCATCTTTCTTGATGCACCTGTATGCGAAGATGGAGTGGCTGATTCCTAGGGAAAGACAACTATACCGATTAGAGTCTGGACTTCCAAACCTCAAAATACACATTGATGATGCCAGTAGTGGGTCTACGAGGAGCCTAGGGATTAATGCGCCACCCAAACCATGACAAACTGGAGAAGTCAAGACAATCACAAAAGAGAAACCTGACTCGGATTCAGATTTGTAAGTGATTGTCATATCTAGGAAGAGGAAGCGGGTGATAGGAGAAGATAGTACTTTGTGCGTTTCAATGGTCAAGAAGGAGGAGTTAGGCAAGAAGAAAGTGAAAGAAGTAGTGCTCCCTAAGCCGTCTTGTCTGAAAGTCAAGGCAACTAAGAAAATTGCTGAACCCTTGGCCTCTGTTTTGCAGTTGTTTCAGAAATTGGAGACGGTGGTGGTCCTGGTGTTGTTGGAATTAAACGAGATGGGGCCAATGTACATGCCAGGTTGGGACCCTCAAGTAGATGGCTACATGGACTTGGTCACGATGATGAATCGACATGCCATTGGGAAAGAGGACCAGACTGACATTGTTCGGCAATTGACGGAGAATGTGGACAAGTTGTCCAAACAGAAAGCCAAATTGGAGCAGAAGGTTCAAGGAGCGAAGACGGCCTATACAGAGATCTGCCGTATTTGGGGTGCAGAAATCAACTTCGTAGAGAAAGAGAACTCGCATCTTTGAGAGGCAATGCAAGATCTGAAGAGGCGGTTAAATCTAATTGACATGGAGGCACCTGCAAGGTTGGAGACTTTGGAAAATCGGTGCGCGCAACACCTGTTTGCTCGGTATGATAGAGTAGAGACGCATTGCTTAGAGCAGTTGCTGGCCGCAATGAAGAATCCGGGAGATTCAAAGGATCCAAAGAAGGAGATGTTTAAAGCCTTGGGTCGAGATTTTCGGTAAGCCATGTCTCTTCATCAACAGGAGATCACGGCAGATGTACAGGAAGCAGTTAGGAGTAGAAGTTTGGAATTCAATATAAATATTTGTAGGAATAAAGAGGGGGGATCTTTTTTCTTTGCAAGTGTTCAATTGATGGAACCGCAATTGTCATCAGGATAGAACAAGCTTCAAGAAGCTGGTGTGATCGACATGCTATTGGCCTCGATTGATGTTTGACACCTGCAAAGATAACCAGATGTTTGCCTAGAAGCTAGCATTATTTAGTGTCACTCAGAAGAACTTCGCTGAGAGCATTGCCTCGACTTTAGCTTGTAAGGAAAAGATACCCATCACTCAGTAAACGATGATTTCACCAATTCAAAAACTATTGAGCACATGTGTCACATGTGTGTGTGTCTTTGTTTGGATGGGAATGATATTGTAGATGGGACAGGATTTGTGATAGTACTACCATCTCACTCTTCGGACTACGAGATCCACAACCACTAAAGAAGTCTAAACTCACATTTACTTCACTAAAAGCTTATTCGGATCCCTTATTCCCTTGGGAACGAATCAAAAGACTACATTCTTGCTCATGTTCAGATTATCGTGTCACTACACAACTGATTGTTGACTTGAAAAGTATGGCAATGGTCTCGATGCGGCACCTTCACCACTTTGTCCAGATGGTCCAGACTACCCCACATGTCTACCATAACCACTCCGGGTTTGTGTTGTAGATAGGTCACGTGAAGATATTGATGAAGTAGGTGAATCCTTGCTGAACACAAGTCACCACTCTCTCTTCTTGCATGTTGAGTTCTATACACTCAGCAAGACAAAACACAATGATGAATGTAGGTGATGTCTCATATAGTAAGCTAGCATCTCTCACTCTATGTCTCAACTCCATTTCCAATATCCCATTCCAATATTGGATAGCTTGTGACTTTGTCACCCTAGGGGTAACACTTATCAACCGATGCATTTGAGTATACGCCTCCTCTCCCTAGTCTTCTGTTGAAACTCCTACAAGCCTCGTAGCTTGTGAACTCTCATCCCTTGGAAGTGTCTCCTAAACCGTGCAAAAAACTTTAAAATAGAATTAAAGGTTGGAATCTTTGAACTCTTCCCAACTCGACTAACTCCAATTGTGTCATCAGTGCTAGATATAGAGGATGAACTTGCACCACCAAACACTATACCCGAAGTAATACAGATGTAGTTTGGAGACCAATATTGTCTCAAGAACTCAATCTCCTCAAGGTGTTCACACCGGAACTCATGATAATCATCCATTGGTGGAATGAATGATCCCTTCCAAGCCATAAATATACTAAACAATATAGAGTTGCGCATCCATTGTAAATCACACCATGAGTCAAACTCTTATATGAAGTCATCGAACTCAATAGTGTCAATTGTATCCAAATATCGTATGGGACCCTTGGTGGCCCCATAAACTTCATCCATGTCCCACAACAACGATGTGGGTATACACTCCGAGATATCACCAAGCTCAACTCCGTCATTGTCTAAAACCAAGTCAGCTTCTTCTGTGAACCTCAAAGACCAAGATTGTTACCACACTCTACTACGGATGCACCTAATGCTAACCCGAGCTTTCTCTACTCTAAAACTTCTAGAGAACTTCATGATGACACCAATATATCACCTCCAAAATCATACAAAAATAGGTTCCCAATTGGAACTAGAAACCTCAACAAAAGGAACATGAGGGAGCACAAGATGCTAATATAAGGGCAACTTGAAATCTACCATCACCACAAACACCCACCCAGTCTACAATCCTCCATCTTTGCTCCCTCTTTGTGTACCATATTTGTTTGTGTTGGTGCTTTGTTGTTTGGAGTGTTACTGTTTTTCTCCGCTTTCGATAGTGAAGTTGGATTTGCGAACCAGTCACACTACCCATGTTTCTTCCTAGTCATACAGTACAACACTAACACTCCAAATAACAAAGCACCGACACAAACAAATATGGTGCACAAACAAGAAGCAGAGATGGAGGTAAATTAATCACAAGAAACATTAATAAGAATACTCCATGTCAAAAACATCCATCAAAGGGGTCAAACCAACCCCAACCCGGATTGACATAATTTTAGAGGGGCACTTCAAAACACAAAAATTGAATTTTGGAGGTCATCTGCTCACCATATCGATAATCTAACGCTAGTATTCTGGCTGCGTAAGGTATTGGCTTTAACTAGCTTTTTTCAATTTGCAACATAACGCAATTTTTTTTTCTGCAAGCGGCCACCTTTTGAAACTTATGTAGGACTCTGAAAATCTTCAACTTCAATTTTAGACCACTAAAGGTTAAAATTTTGCAATTCTTACACTGTCAGCCTTGTGCTTGGCATCTCTTTTTCCTGCAAAAACTTCACATCTTCTATCACCCCACCAAGTTGCAGATCAAGCGGACACTATATAATAATCCAATAGCCTGCCGCTCCTATTTGAGATCCGAAAACTTTGAAACACCAAATCTTGGACTTCGAGCACTTTTGTCCAAAATTTTTTTGACCAATCTTCATTTATAGCCTCAAGATAAACTATGAGCCTACACACTTTGTCAATTTTCAGTAGCGCTTCCGCCCTCAAAATCTCTTGATTCGGATTTACATTCTAAAACAGAAAATACAGAAATTCAAAAAAGTTAAGTCGAGCCAAACCCACTTTGTACTTCAAAGATTCCAGGTTCTCACACTAGCTATTATCCACCATAGCCACACTCTAAAAAGCTCAACTTGGAAAACTGACATACAATTAGTCTAACTCTACCCCTTGAGCCCTAGTAATCTCTAATCCGCACTATGAGCTTTAATAGCAATTCTTGTGAGAACCATGCTAACTGCACACTGGGCTCTAACTAATGTATATGCTCCTGCGCACCTATCTGACTGAGATGTCTCTACATAAGTCGGGCCAACCCAAAGATGCAGGGAGTCTCCTGGGGTGCTATTGCTTGGTGTACCTGACTTTTAAATATTCTCCCCTATGGTCCTGGTCCTCCACATTGGATAAGAGCGCAACCGTCACCTGCGGATGCTCTAGTATTGGCCCAGCCGTTGCAAAGGACTCCACCGTGGCACTCCAGGTTCAGCACAGCTCTTGCATCATTGTGGGCACTCAGGTTCTGGTCTGCTATAGCCTGGCCATGGGTGAGGCTGATGACGCTACACACTGTAAGACAGAATACAGCAACCTTCAAACCATGTGCCTTCATCTCGAAAGCGCAAGCCATTGTAAGGCGAAGATGAGAATCTCTTCAGGCAGGGCTCGATTGCACGGAGAGCACTGCGGAACAAAATCCACTCAGTCCGAAGTATGCAGCTTTCTTTATATTTCAAAGCTCGGACGGTATAGGCTGGCGCTTAGCTAAAGACTTGACTAAACTTACATCTCATACCGATCGAGCTCTGCTTGAGCTGAAATGGTTTTGCTTTGAATGGACCATCAGCTGCCTTTTATACCGCCCACATCTGGAAAACTGTAGAATGTATGTGCTTAAATATTGAAATATAAATTTAGCCTGCCATGATGTCAGATCTACTTGAACGAAGTAGATGCATTTCTCTTACTGTACAACTTCAGCCCGATGACTCTTGTTGTGGATCGAAAAGCTTATGAGGAGAGAAATGCAATGCTTGATTGCGTCTCATGCCCATCACATGCTTTAGCCATGTTCAGATGTAAAGAGCAATGCCATGTAGGATTAGCACATGCTGGGACCCGGATTGATGTTTTGGCAATGTTTCTTCAGAAGTTCCGATTAGTACACACCGTCACATGACGGATGATGAATAAGAAGACTGAAATGAAATCTGACTCGATTCGGTGTGGGAGACAACTGGTCACTATTCAGTACTCACAACAACAAGAGATAGTGTCTGAGTAAATGTGCATATCAAAGAGCACCCATCCCCAGCCACTCATTGGCTCGGACACAAGACATGGGCACGACTGGTAAGAGATTGATATTTCTGGGATCAGATAATGGAGGGGAATACACTTTTGGAGAATTTGAGGTGTACAGACCATCTTGGCTTGAAGAAAGAGAACATCAAGCGTTTACCGACAACATGAGAGATTTTTTTGAAGTGAATACCTGTCCTAACTGCTTATAATTTGGAATTTCTACTAATTTTCTGGTAACCAAAGAATTCCAGGGAAGTGCTGTCATCTGCAAAACTATCTGAACATAGAAAAATTTCCTGGATGTGAGAAGATATTTTCTTCTGATTGGAGGCGCAAATGTCTCCAAAATAAGTAACACATAATTCAAAGGCGCGAGCTTGGAATGAGGTTTCAAGTATTTGTTGCTGGAGACAGATAAACGTTACGTCGCTGCTCTGTGATGTAACACTTTGACTCATCGACAAAAGATATGGTGGCGTCGAAGATTGTCAGCAGTAAATGAAGATTCTCTAAGATATGATTCCAAATGTGCAGTGGAATGTGTCATGTAAAGGTGTTTGACCTAAGGACGTGTGAGAGAGGCCTCGTGTAATGTCCACGTTAAAAAGACCCTCAACACTTCTTCAGGAGACCATTCACTACTGGGGCACAAATTGTAATAATTTGAAGAAGAGCGTTTCATCGCTTAGCGATGTCTGTCAGTCCCAAGCTGAGTAAAGCTTGAAGCATATGTACGTGCTTGTCATGCGTGGACTAAAGTCTAGGAGATTCTCGTTTGTTGACTATATGGACGTTTGCTGTAGACTCTAATGGCAAAACGGTGTCATCAGGAATATCATTATCTACACTAGGTAGGCAAACTTCACCTAAAGTAGCGAGCATTTCGCTTCAGAAAATTCCATACGGTTTCTAGCGGTGTCACTACAGGGCTCAGGGTTTACGACTGCATATGGTAAAAAATTGGAATGGGGTTAAGGTTCCAGGAAACACAACATTATCGGAGTGGTAGCCTTGAATTCAAAGAATCCTCCCACCGATAAGGTTTCAAAATTAGACTTTTTCTGAATGTGGGAAAAAACGATTGACTGTTTCCCTACCATATCAAAAGCACTAAATGAATCAATATCGCGTTTCATCGCTGATATGGTTAAAACTCCACCATTCATCTGAAAAATAAATATACAGATGGACTGTTTTCAAGACAAAGTAATGAAGATAATATGGTTGAAAAAAATTTAATTTTAAATTTTAAATTTTTCTTTCTTATTTTTCCCAAGAAAAATTTATTTGTCTTAAAATACACTTTGGTGTTTCAAGACACATACATGAAAGTAACCATCTCATGAGTCTATGATCTTACATTCATGCATTCATGAGTATTGAGTCATGGTGATGGATATTGTGTTTTATGGCTGATAGATAATTTTATTATTTGTAGTAATTTCAAGTATTTTGATGAATTCATGGTTGAAAAAAAAATTGTACTCATGTATCAATATGGCTTGTTAAATAACATAGCATTACATGATGAAAGTATAAATTTTTTAAGTGATTTAATGTACAGAAGTTTGCACATGTAATTATATATGATATTAGAAATTAAAATTATTTATAAGTCTAGCTTATATATTGATTTTAATACAGTACATATATATATGTAAAAAGAAAATTATGATCTCTAATTAATTAATAATATAATTTAAATATAGAGATGATGTGATTAGAGTGCATGTATTAATTAGAAATTATAATCAATCATAGTTTTTCATAATTATTTCTTCATATTTAAAATTTATCAATAAATTATTAAAAGATAAAATGCTGATACATATGATAAAAAAATGAAAGTTAACTTTGATTCACATGAATAAAATATATAATAGTTACCATGCATTTAATTTGATGAAGTGTATTAAGGTATTGAATGTATTTAAAAAATTGATAAGTAGAAAATTGATATTGAATGAATCTTGTGACTTACAGGAGGCGGAACAGTTCTTTGTTTAGGCTTGAAATATGCAGGATAGTCAACATATGGCATAAAATAGAATTTTGGATTCATTCAAATCATATAGTTTATAAAATAATGATGAGTACTTGGAAATACATCATTTTTTGAAAATTAATTTTGAAATCTATTATCTCTAGTGTTACAGTAGTATAGAACGTGTTATTTTTTATATAAATATGGATCACTATTTTTATAAATAAAATTTTGGTTGATACAATATCTTGAGAAGACATTATTTGTTAAACAATGAGAGTGGTTATTGAGGTGCAAAAAGTGAAAGATCTTTGTAATGGGTCCATGTGATAAATAGAGGAGATTATATGATACCAAGATTTTTTTTCTTAATGTTTTTCATCTGAAACCATTTTATATTAAAAGATCAAGATTAAGGTAATATTTAAGGTATTATTTTGGTGATAATTTTAAAGATCAAATGATGGGATTTCAAGATTTGATACTCTCAGCAATAATCACGTATGATATTACTTGAGATATTATAATCTACAAGTTAGTTTAAAGATGAATCTCAATAGAACTTCACCAATAAGATTTAATATATGGTATGAAATCTATTATGTGTATCAAACTAAAACTATGTTTCAAAACTTAGTTGTTAGAAACTTTTGGGAGTGATATTATCAAGAGATGATAACCTCATCTATTACTTTTATGTTGAAAATAGTAAATAATTGGAGAGTATTTATCTTAATTTTTTATCAAGAGAGAAGAAAAATCTGAAGAAGATGATCATGGAGTATATTTTGAAGGATATGATTGAGGATTTGAAAAATTTAAAAATCGAATTTGAGCAAGATAAAAGCAAGATTTAACTTAAGAATAGCCATTAGTCATAGCAAGGGGATGGAAAGAAAAAATGAAAAAAACAGAAATGGAGTAGAGACATCACTAGAAATGGTAAAAAAAATCAAGAAATAGTCAAAACTCAAGCTCTTGAAACCCACGCATAAAAAAAGTAGAAAAGTATGATCTTTGGACATCCATGATACTCAAGATGAAAAAAGTTTATAAGATAGAAATTTATTAAGCAACTTGAGAAAAAAAAGTTTTGCAATATTGAATTGAGTGAATGTATTTTCATCTTGTGTTGTTCAACATCTTCCATCACATTGAAGTTTAATTTTGTTTGTACCTTGTTGTTAGGGAAATTTTTGACTTTGTTTCACAAATAAAAATAAATGATGGAGTTAATCAAGTTAGGTTAGTAAGTGATTTGAAGAGGAATGAAACAAAGCCTTGTTTATAATTTCCAAGCAATTGATGTCATACTCACATGGATGAGATTGTAGAGTCCAAAGCATAATGGAAGTATATATAAGTACATTGAGAAATTTCAAGAACTTTGAATTCAAATCCGAAATATGAATCAAGCACAAAATCTTGAGCTTCAGCTTCAATTATAATTTTCAAGAGGAAAGACAAGAAAAAGATATATCAAGAAGCAACTTGTGATAATCTAAAAAATTTGAGCAAGTTTATTGCTTTTGTATAAAAAAAGGTCAACATATAAAAGATAACCATTCCCATAAATCAATTTTTGGGATCAAAGCATATGAAATTGGATAATATAAGAGAGTGAGCATATTTTATTCCAAGAAGATTCAATATTTAACGAGGAGATTGTCACAATTCAAATATTCAAATTTTGAATCATCATTGAAAGAGAAAAAATATGATTTTGAAGGAAGATGAAAAATGAGATAATTTGATCATTTTGTCATGAATTGTCATACTCGGGTATTAGCTAGTGATGTTAGACCAACTTTTTATCATCCTCTCAAAAATTTGGAACATGAAAAAATAGTGATTGAATACAATCAAGGAAAAATAGAACAATTTTAAATTGTCTCGTAGGTTGAGTTTAATTAAAAGAAGTAAAGAGAGGAAAGAAAAACAAAAAGGAAATAAATAGCTTGAAAAAGAATATAAAATATTTGATTGTGATAGATGCCAATATGTAAAGAGCTAAAATGGAAATTTTGATTGATATATGAACTAAAAAAAATTCATTTCTAGATCTACTAACATGAATTTTAAAAATGACAATGAAAAAAATGGAATTTAGGAACATGCAAAAAGAGAGTATTGAGTGCTTTTCTAAAAGAGTTAAATTGAATGGACTATGATCCAATTAGTTTCCTATGATGTGATTATGATTATGAATTAGATACAAAAATATAATATTGATAAAAATTGGCAAATAAATATATTAAAAAAATTAGTTTCAATACATTTGAAGATCAAGTTAGATTAGAACCAAATTTTTTTTATCTCCATATGTGATAAAAATTACTGCTTTCAATCACAAAGATGTATATTTTTTGAGATTAATAATAAATATAAATACTCCAAAATAGCAATCTTTGATGCTTTTTAAAATAATTAATATCTTGGAAGAGTTTTAAAATGATGTTTCAAATGATCAATCTCTAGATTCATCATGTTATCATCTTTTTTTAGTGAGAACTAAAGTAGAGGTTATATAAAATAGAGATAGATAGTCTTAAGTCCACTTGTAGTGAACTATTTTAAGATGTCAAGTCAGCAATCTATGTATTCATTAGGTTGTGTTTCTAGGTTATTAGTTGGAGTTACACGTTAGCAATCCGTGTGTTCATAACGATGTCCACCATGTCATTCATCCATGAGGAGTTGGATGGATAATAGTTATGGGACCTTATATATATTGTTTCTTTTTGAGGATCATATATGCAAAAAAAAAACCATTGAAGTAATTTTTATACTTCAGAGTTCTTGAGCTATTCGAGTGATCTACCTTTATTTCCTTAGGTCTACAATGCTATGAGAGCTAACTTGCTCTTTTCTTGAGTGTCGATTATCCCTCTTGGAATAACAATATAGTGATGATAGTATTAGGTTCTTAAGAGTAGGATAGAGACTAGCAGAGTTAATAAATATGCCTGTAGAATAAACGGGAAAGGAAAAATTATGAATTACATATATGGATGTGCTAGACAAAAATCTTATATCAAACTTTCCATTTTTCACCTTGTTCAACATTCATATTCGATTCATAGAGAAATATTTTTTCAGAATGTAACTTATGGCCAATTAGGATGTAAATTTTATGGGTCGAGTGATGGCATCATTAGTATCAATTATACTTCTAATTATCATTATAGAGAAATATGAGCTTGTATCATTTACATTCTATAATTAATGTTGGATGGATTTGAATTACAAACTATCCGTACCGATTTCGTTCAACACGTATGTAAAAATTAAATGACATATTGACATGAGAGAGTATGAAGGATTTTATTGTTAGAAATTATGGTGAAGAGTACTTTAGAATTGTTATAGGATCAACTCTGTCTTTTATGATTCATATTTTGAGATATTGGATTGTTATTAAACTTACATTGTATTAATTTTTTTGGTTGAAAAGCATGGATTTATCATTTGTATGAATGAGATTCTAAACTCAATCATCATAGAGATGAAAGAGTCGAAAAAAGCTATAGTAAAGAGTCATACAAAGTAACAAGCCATCGATGACAAGATCTCTGCATTAAAGAATGAGAAGTGAGAAAGAGAAAAAGTTTGTGAAATAGAAATGGAAATTCCAATACAAGAGACTCAATCCCAACAACAAACAACTCCTATTGACAATGAAGAGCCAAATAGTATACGATTTCTAGAGATGAAAGATCAAGACAATCTCTTACTTCATATAGAAAATGCATGTAAGATGAAAGCCTACAAGTAGATTAGAGCCATGAGAGTTTTAGAAAAACAGATAATGAGGATAAATATACATCCATCACATTTTCATGTTTCTGATTTTACTTCATGAATATTCATGCGATCTTATCTCATGCATAAGGCTCTTAAAATCATACATTATTTGGGCACAAATACTTTCAGAATGAGATGCTTCCATTTCATGGACTAGGATGCAAGATGGATTTTCAAGTGATAAATTTCATTCAAACCGCAAGAATAAAATGTGAATTAGAAGCAAAAATAAGCTAAACATTCATACATTGAAAATTTTTGTGATCCTCAAGTATAGATATGAGTGGAGCAGAAGCCTTTGATATCTTTAAATGAGACGTGAAGGAGAGGGTGCAAAAGGAGGTGATGGTAAGCAATTCAACCACAGTGAATGACGCAATCGATATTGCTCAACTTATTTTAGGTGCTTATTGTAACACTGAAGTCAATGACTCCGGAATGACTTCCAAGATGAGAGATGTCTTCTCAAGACCTCTCCTTGCTTTATATACTGTAGGACTAGAGAAGTCCGAAATCCAAACTATGCCACATGGCTAACATGCGTAGGTTGCATGTTTTGTTATCTTATCCTAACCAATTCATAATAGACGTCTAGCACACAATCTGATCCACCAATGCATGGTAGCCACCTCGTCATTTACCTTTTGTTTTTTGGATAGTGCACACCACTATCTTGTCTTTTTGTGATCTAGTGACTACTCTACGCTTTGACTAAACTAACTATGGCTAACCAAGATTGGTTACACTTATGGGATCAAACACTATGAACCATCAAACAATGTTTGAGATTCGCTTGACCCAACACCAACGGAGTTGGAAAACCATCGACGTAGGAAAGGATATGCATCGCCATGAGGACCATCATCCATGTGATATGGAGGTGATAATTATCGATCACTTATTCCAAATTTGCCAAATCTTCCTATAAATAATGGAATGATAAATTGAGGAGTAATGGAAGTTTATACCAATCACTAGTTTTATATATATGGGAGAATAGGTCACATTGCCAAGATTTGTAGATCTTGATTGTGACCACAAGGAGGAAGACTCATGTTTCGATGTTTTTTCAATAATGTAACATTAGGGAAGTGAGGAGAGACCACTCGAATAGCTCAAGAAATTCTGAAGTTGAGAGATACCTCAATGGTCTCTGTTTCTCATATAAAGTGCTCAAAAAGGTACAAACTAGATAAGGTTACACAACCACCATCCACTCAATTCCTCGTGGATCGATGACATGGCGGACATCCCTATGAGCACACAGATTACTGACATATATTCCAACTAACACACAAGAAACACAACCTAAAGAGCACACGGATTGCTGACATGGCACCTTTAGATACTCCACTAATAGTCAACTCAAGACTATCTATCTCCTCCTTGCGTAAACTCTACTTTAGTTCTCACTAACTAAATATGGTTACAAATCTCCCTCCTTTTAAGATGCAACGTCCTCGTTACTCACACGTTCAAACTCTTGAACGATCAAAGGTGTATTGGCTAAGTTCTTTGCCAGTTCCCAAGTTGATTCATATGATGGATATCCCTTCCATTGAATCAAATACTCCGTCTTTTGGTATATGTGACCCCGAATCCGTTTTTGAGAATCTTGTCAACCTCAAATTCTGCCTGATCTGCTATCTGGTAAAGGAGGAGGGGTTGATGGATTTGTGAACTACTTGGGATGTGGTATATGTTTTCGCAATCGTAACACATGAAATACATGATGTATTTTCATATGCAACGGGAGCTCTAACTTGTAAGACACCTTGCCAACACGTTTCAACACCACTCAAGGACCGATGAATCGAGGGTTAAATTTTGATGTTCCTACAAGTGAAAAATTGGTTGTGGATAGCCAAACTTGATCTCCTTCCTGAAAATTCACTTCCATGCGATGAGCATCTACATATTACTTTTGTCGATTTTGGACAATTACCAACTTCTCCTTTGCTTGATGCATTCCTTTGTGTATGTGCTCCACAAAATCATTGACTGCCGCAACTTTGGTTGAAAACTCCTGCCCCTTAGGAATTCTCAACAAACTAGAAGGTGTCAAAGGATGAGCACCATACATAAGATAAAATGGAGACACTTTTGTGGATGCATTAACAGAATTGTTATATGCAAATTCCACTAGAGTTTGAAGAGTATCCCACTCTTGTTGTTCCTCCAAGGTGAATGTTCGCAGCATATCCTCTATTGTTCTATTGGCCCTCTCTGTTTGACCATGAGTTTGAGGATGATAGGCTGTAGACATTGTTAGCTTTATTTTGAATAAACTAAACAAGGTTTTCCAAAATAAACTAGTAAAATGAGTTCCTCTATCTGTAATTACTACTTTGCTTAATCTGTGATTCACAAAAACTGCATCTAGATACATATGAGCAAGTTGTGGTGCCGTCACTGTCTTTGTGGTAGGTCAGATGTGTATCATCTAACTCAATTTATCCACAAATACCACAACTGAATCATGTCCTAAAGAGGTTTTTGGTAACTCACATACTAGATCCATAGTAACATGTTCCCATAGTTGTTCGGGAATGGGAAGGGATTGTAGTAAACCTGATGGTTTTTTATTCCCCATCTTATTTTGTTGACATGCGACACAACTTTGAACATATGCCTCCACATCTTCCCGCATCCTTGGCCAATATTACACTCGTTGTATGCTCTCCAAAGTCTTTTCAGCTCCCACGTGCCCCGCAATGGCTGTATCATGGCCTTTTGACAATACCATTGTACGTAAATCTGGATCTTGTGGGATCTACATACGCTGCTCCTAAAATGCTAGACCTCGAACATTCCTTTCCGTCTTTGCCTCAAGTGCTTTCATGATCTCCTCATCCTCCTTTATTGCAGCCATCGTTTGAGACCACCAATCAACTTGGATTTTCACCTCTATGATGTTGTTGATACACGGCATCCGCGTGAGAGCATCTGCAAGTTGTTTCTTGCCCTCCACATACATTATCTTCATGTTGAACTGTTGACGCCATTCTGCCCATTGAATTTGTTGTTTGGAGAGATCTTTCTGAGTTTCCAAATACACCAATGGTTTGTGGTCGGTTTCTACCACAAACTCCTTGTCTCCCAAGTACTGCTTCCAATGTTTTGTGGTCAGAACAATGGCTTACTCCTCTCGTTCAGTTGTGTGATAGTTTTGCTCAGCAGCCATCAACTTTCGGGAGAAAAAGGCAACCGGGTGCCAGCCATCCTCCCACTCTTGTTGAAGAACTCTATCCACTGTTGTACCTGATGCATCAGTAGCCAACTTGATTGGTCGATTAAGATCATACCATTTGAGAATATGTGCATGCAAGAGAGCATCTTTCAATGCTTGAAATGCTAACTCTTGTATGGTCCCCCATCTCCATTTTTGACCCTTTCCTAGCATAGATGTTAAGGCTTGGGCAAGGCGTGCAAAAGCTTTAACAAATCTACAATAGAATCGTGTAAGACCTAAAAAACTCTTTAGCTGAGTTTGATCCTCTAGTGCTGTCCATTTTTGTATGCTTTCTATCTTCTCACTCATCACTTAGATTCCCTCCGCTGTGACTCGATGGCCTAAATAATCTATTTCTGATTTGCCAAATTCACATTTTGAAGCTTTGGCATATAACTCATTCTCTCGCAAAACCTGGAGTACCTCTCATAAATGTCGCCTTTGATCTTCTAAGGTTGTACTATATACCAAAATATCATCCAAAAAGACAATAACAGATTTATCTAAATAAGGACGAAAAATATCTTTCATTAATCCCATGAAAGTGGCGGGTGCGTTAGTGAGACCAAAAGGCATCACTAGATACTCAAAGTGACCATACCTAGTATAAAAAGTTGTCTTCTAAACATCTTCATCATAAATTTGAATCTGGTTATATCCGCTTCTCAAATCCAGTTTGGTGAAGTACTTTGCCCCTTGAAGTTGGTCAAACAAATCATCCATTCGACGTAATGGATACTTATTTTTCACCGTTTGTTGATTCAACCCACGATAGTCAATGCACAATCTCATACTCCCATCCTTCTTCTTCACAAACAACACAGGGGCTCCATAAGGTGAAATGTTTGGTTGTATGAACCCCTTTCTCAACATCTCCTCCACTTGAGCTTTACATTCCTCCAACTCATTTGGAGCCAAACGATATGGAGCTTTGCACGTTGGAGTGCTTTCGGGTATGTAATAACATAGGTGTGGGAAAGATAGCAGTTATGCAGTGTTTAAGTTTGTTCCCAAGGGAATGAGGGATCCGAATAGACCAACCAGGGCGAATATGGAGTGTTTACTCATCTTTATCTGACTCTGGACTACTCAGTCCGAAGAGCATTACACGTAGGGAACTGAAACAGTTCACTCGATAGTTTCACAAACACCATCCATCAGTATAACAAACTCAAGAGGTTGTAAATCAATGGTTCTTCCAATGATTTTACTGAAATGGGGGGATCTCTCCCTTACAAGCCGAAGTCGAGGCGAGCGACTCATAGAAGTACTCCTGACACAGGTGTTGTGGCTACAACTCATGGGCGAATACCTGGGTAACTTCATAGGTATTCAGCACCAATCGGGGTCATTGCACATAGCACGCATCAGCTTCACAAGTTCTCGTTCTACCCTGATTACAATTGCGGTTCGATTAAAATGAACACTTGCAAGAAAGGAGATCCCCGTCTCTTTATTCCTAGGCCTATTTATACATATTGCCAGTGTCTATTCCTAAACGCTGCTTACATAGATCTGTGACCTCCGGGCTGACTCTCACTCAGGTTTACCTCCGATGGCTTTTTGGAAGCTCATCATGAATCTAGAAGGACTGAGTCCCACCCTATGACCATGATCCTATTGCTCACTCTTACACAAACTCTCAAAGTCCAAGCTCTATTATGCACATTATCACCAAGAGTAAGATATCACTCAAAAGGAAAGGGATACTTTGGTAATCAAAGTCTTCATTGAATCAAGGTTCCACTCCGAACATGACGTCTCCAAGAACCAAGCTCCCCAAAACTAAAATCACCACACTATCTTCTCCCAAAACTAACTTCCATTGAAAAACTACTTGAGAGGTGCTTCTCAACCTCTCTATTTATACTACTTAGAATCTTACTCTAGTAACTACAAGTAATCACCATGTAACTTCCTCTTACCAAGTTTAAACGAGGTAGAGATCACAAACCCCAATGAAAAGGATACATGGCAACATGCAATTGGTCCACTTGGATCTTCTAGAAGCCCAACTACTCCCTAATTGACTTCTAGTGTGCCAAGTCAATCTCGCCCCTAGATTTAAGGGTCTTCACCAAGTCCAACCAATGAAAACTAGTCCAAGTCAAGGAAAGTCAAGATACCCATGTGATGGAATCTATTTCTTGATTCCTACTAAACAACAAAGTAGTTGTTCTCATCTACCACATCAAAAGTTACTCTATATTTTCCTCCAAATTAACCATAACTAGCTAAACATAGTCATGACTAAGATAAACTTAGGCACAATTTAGATATACTTACATTTTATCCTATATGTACAACCCTGGGTCTTACAGATCGACCTCTCCTAATCTTACGCAAACTACCTACACCACTCGATCATGGCTCTAACTCTCGAGTGAACGCGTCGATTTCCACTTGCAACTCTTGGATGTCGGCAGCGATCTCCTCTCGATGTAGACACATTGCTTCTCGGAATTCCCTCCCTTATGCCCGATACATCTCTTTGCGCTTTTCTTTGGAATCCTCGAGATTTTCCATTACGTTCAGTGATCGTTCCAATCGCCGCGACTCTTCTTCATCACTCCTTGCGAAGAGGTGTTGCGCGCACTTGTTCGTATGGGTCTCCAATCGAGCTGGTGCCTCAATGTCTACTCGATTCAAGCGTCGCTTCAGACTTGGCACCGTTTCTTGTAGTTGGAGATTCTCTCTTTCCACGTACCGGATCTCTGCACTATGCACCTTGCAGATTTCTCCGTAAGCATTCTTCGATTTTTCCACTTCTCGATCCAATTAAGTCTTCTGCTTAGTTAACCGCTCCACGCTCTCGGTTAACTGCTTCACAACCTGAGTTTGATCCATCTTCGCCTTTGCTATTCGATGCATCACCTACACGAGATCTATGTATCCGTCTGCCTGTGGGTCCCTGCCGGGTAGATACCTTGGTCCCATCTCATTCAATTCCATCAGAACAGGAATTACCACTGCTTCCAATTTTTGCGAGAGTTGTAAAACAGAAGCAAGCGGCTCCGCTATTTCTTTCGAGACCTTCACTTTTGGTCTCGACACTGCTTGGGGTGTTGATTCCACCACCTTCTTATTCAGAGACGCACGCTTGGGAGGACTGTCCACCATTGGTCTCTTCCTCTTCTGCGAACCCTCAGTCACCACCTCCTCGGGCACCGAAGTCCTCTGCTGAGTACTGGTTACTTCCGGAGGTTCCTCCACAATCGAGAGAGTAACACCTACACTTCTGGTTGAGCCACTACTGTTGTCTTCGTCCTCCAAATCAGACAACCCCGATTCCACCTTGTACAGGCGCCGCTCCTTAGGTGTGAGCCATTCCATCTTTGAATAAAGATGTACCAGAAACGACGATAAATAAACCACACATTTGTCGTCCTGACGGAGTCGACTAGCCATTGCTTGAACATTTCTTGCGAAGATTTCTCCCCAGTTAACCTTGATCGTTCCTCCAATAAAGCCTTCCACAATTCGTACCTTATGCATACTAACATAAGTAGTGCGTTGAGGAGAAAAGAGTTGGTTCAAGGTAAGAGCGACTTTCCGCCGGAACACGTCCCTGATCAAATCGAGTTTATATCCGTTGGTGCCCTTTCTTTCCCTAGGGTTAAACCACTTCGATTCATCAAATGTGAAGGCCGTGTGCACTGCTAAACCCTCCCAATCCACTCCATCTTTCTCCTTCTCGTATGGACGTCCCAAGGCATGGGTCCACATCTTGGCATCCCACTTTTCTGGTTGTGCTCGATATCCGATGGTGTGGACAGCTTTTCCGCGTCGCACTTCCTCGCACAGTTCAGGGCAGACGAAATCCCACCTCCATGATAAGAAGGCACCTCCCAGATTCTTCAAGCGTAGCAATTCTGCCGCTGTCCAATCTGCCATCACAATGAGCAGTCGAATTCTCCCCATAGTCATTTTCCTAACCGGTGATACTGCAATGCCTTTCCTTCCCGTCATGGCAGTTGCCGTCCTCATGATATCTCGATGTTGAACTTCTTATTGGTTGCGTACTGAGAATCGTGTTCCCATTCTTGAAATTGAACTGGTTAGACTGTTGTGGTTTCCTCCACTTCCTTCCCGCGCTCTGGCGACTGAAGCCGCTATTCGTACTTGAATCTAACGCACCCTATTCGTAGGAAAACACTTCGAATTCCGCCGAATATGGTTCCATTCGTCTAAAATCACAAAAAATTCCTACTAACCGAGTATACCATGCCCCTACAGGATATTACCTTGATCTTGTGATCTACACGCCTCTTAGGTGGCAATCTTGCAGGCAGATCATTAGGGAAGACATCCTGATACTCCGTAATAATATCGCTCAATGATTCCATAATATAAAGATTGTGCTTAGAACTAGCAACATCTCTTATAAGTCCCAAGAAACATACATCACCTCTAGAAATGATAGTCTTACCAATCACAAAGAGAGGTTAGCTTCTATTCAGAGATCTGCTTCTATCTCCGTAAATCTTCCATCCATTACTCTTTACTACTTTCTTTCTCCAATCTACCTCTGGATTGTATTGCTCCATCCATGGCATTCCTAGGATGACATCATATCGAGCTAATCGGATTACTCTCCATTCAATCTCTTTATGAAACCTGCCTATGGCTAGTTGTACACTCCGTGCTAATAACTCAATTGGTTCAGTTTGCCCATTTGGCAACTTCACTTCCTTACTCACATCCTTCATCAAAATCAATCCTAATTTCATTGCAATAGATCGTGACAAGAAATTTTCTGTTGCTCGAGGATCAATTAGGACTCTCACCTTGTATCCTTCCATCATCCCATATGTGACAATCAATCATGTTTGTTTGTTGCTCCCTCCATGAACTTCAAATCATTGTCTTCTTCCAACTCTGCCTTTTTTTTGTTTAGTGGAACCAGTAAGGCCGCGAGGCAAGTTTATTGGTGATCTTCGTTTCCCTGCAAGATCTCGTCTTCATTGTCGTATTCCCCTCCTTTTATATTGTTGAAAGGCCTTCGCAACAAAGGTCTTCCTTCGGATGGTCCTGATCAAGTTCTACAGAACTTGTCAATGTGACCTATCCTCCCACATGTATAGCATTGACGATTGTTACGAACCCCCATTCCTCATGGATTAACCGTTCTTTTATTTGCAGAAAGATCCGACAAATTTGGAATAAATGATCGACGATTATCACCTTCAAACCTAGGCCGTGGTCCTCGTGGTGATGCATATCCTTCCCTACGTCAAAGGTTTCCCAACTCCATGGGTGTTGGGCCAAGTGGTTCTCGAACATTGCTTGATGGTTCACCGTGTGTGATCCCATAAGCACCCGAAATCCATTGAGCAATTGCGATTACTTCATTCACTGTGGATGAATTACTCACCATCACCTCCTTTCGCACTCTCTCCTTCAGACCTCGTTTGAAGACATCTAAACCACGCTCCACTCATATCCATAATGGATACTTGAAGATCACGAAATTCTTCAATGTATTCATGTATGCCTCCTTTCTGCTTCAAATCCCACAACTTCATTCTCGCGGTTTGAAGAGAATCCACCGCTTGAAAGTTTTGAAGAAGCCCCTCTTGCATCCCACTCCATGAAATAGAAGTGCCTTGTTCTAAAAGCATTCGTTCCCATGTAGTGTACCATGTAAGAGTCTTATCCATGAGGTAAGATCGCATGAACATTCATGCAGTAAAATCAGAAACATGAAAATGTGATAGATGTATATTCATCCTCATGATCCATCCCTCCAAAACTCCCATGGCTCTATTGCCCTTGTAGGCTTCCACTTTACATGACTTTCCCATACAAAGTAAGAGATTGGCTTGATCTTCCATCTCTTGAAGTCGTCTCCTATTTGCCTCTTCGTTGGCAATAGCGTTAAACTATGGTTGGGATTGAGTCTCTTGTATTGGAGTTTCCACTTCCATCTCACCTACTCTTTCTCTCTCTACCTTCTCACTCTCTAATGCAAAGATCTTGTACTCTATTGCTTGTTGCTTTGTATGTTCATCTACAATAGTTTGTCTTAACTCTTTCATTTCTATCATGATTGAGTTCAGAACTTCACTCATAGAAACTGATGTTTCATGCTTCTCCACCACTCAAACTAATACAATGTAAGTATAATAACAATCCAATCTCTCAAATAGGAATCACAAAAGGCCGAGATGATCCTATTACAGCTCTATAGTACTCTTCACGATAATTCTTAACAATAAAGTCCCTCCATAGTCTCTTCTGTCGGTAAATTGTTCTAATTTCTACATACGTGTTGAACGGAACCGGTGCGGATGGTTCACGATTCAAATCCATCCAACATTCAGTATAGAATGTAAATGGTACAATTCCACGTTTCTCCATAACTGACAATCATAAGTATCATTGGTACTGGTGATGCCATCACTCGAGCCATAAAATATGCATCCCAATTCACCACAAGGTACACTCTAAAAACATCCTTCTCCATGAATCGAATATGGATGTTGAATAGATTGGAAAATGGAAAGTTTGGTACAGGATTTCTCTAAGGCACATCCATACCTGCAGCCCACAGTTTTCCCTTTACCCCTCAGTCTACATGCACATCAATGACCTCTGCTAGTCTCTATATAACTCTCAAGAATTTAAAGTTATCATCATGATCTTGCTATTCCAAGAGGGGTAATCCACACTCAAGGAAAGAGCAAGTTTGCTCTAATACCATTGTATCACTAGGGAAGTGAGGAGAGACCACTCCAATAGCTCAAGAAATTCTAAAGTTGAGAGATACATCAATGGTCTCTCTTTCTCCATATATAGTGCTAAAAAAGGTACAAACTAGATAAGGTTACACAACCACCATCCACTCAATTCCTCGTGAATCGATGACATGGCGGACATCCCTATGAGCACACGGACTGCCGACGTGTACTCCAACTAACACACAAGAAACAAAACCTAAAGAGCACACGGATTGCTGTAACAGACAAGTTACACAAAAGTTTTGCCATTTGTATAGAATTACAGTTCGTTCCCAAGGAATGAGGTGTTATCTTTTTGTCAGCGACGAATATGAGTGTTTATGCTTCTTTTGAAGACTATGGACATTCACCGTCCGAAGAGTGCTATGACGAAGTAGTCCAAGACCACTCAGCCAAATTGATAAACCCATACCCATCCATTACATTGCACAGAATTACACATGTAATTGAAATTTCACTCCAGATTTATTGATGGGAGTTTGATCACTCCTTTACAAGCTGTTGACGAGACGATGTTCTCGATGAAGTTCTACTTCGAAGTGAATGTGACTATGACTCATGTATGAATATCCGGGTATCTTCACAGGTATCACGCACCAGTCAAGGCCAATTGAACACAACATTCAATAGCTTCTCGAGCACTTCGTTCTACCCTGACTACAATTACGGTTCTCAATAAACACTTGTAAAGAAAGCGATAATCCTACTCTAACACAACTCTTATTTAAACAATCTACTCGCACCTATTCCTAATCGTCTTCTTTGGAAAGTTGCTGATCCCTTCGATGACGTCTCTTCCTTCAATGCGAAAGCATCAACGTTCACCTGCAACTCCCTAATGTCTTCTGCGATCTCCTTTCAATGGACTCGCATCGCTTCCTGGCATTCGCGTCCCATGACTTTGTACATTTCCTTCCTTCGATCCTTTGAATCACAAGGGGTGTTCATCGCTGTCGTGTTGTGACGCGGCTACTATGAGAAGATGATGACATGTGCCATCTTCAGAGCTGTTGTCATGACGGCGATAGTTTAGGTTAGGATAACTGTATTTGGAGAGTTTCTGAGAACCTTACAAAGGTTTTGGGAGATCTGAGTCAACAGAGATATAGTTTTTGACTCAGGCTTGTGTTTTGATCGAAGTTTTGACTCGATTAGACGAGTTTTGAGTATGGAGTGATAGCTTGAAGTTTGTGTATCTGAATAGAATTGCGGAGGCGCACCGACTGTCACGAAAGTTAATCTGAGAGATCATATCTTTTGATATCAGAAATTTCTGTCAATAAAACTTTGCACAGTTCAAGTTATGATGATGAGTGACCTTCTCATAAAATCTGAGAGCAATTGAAGTTAAGGATTGGGATGTGTGACGGGTTTTGTACACAGGGGTCTGCATATCGCCTTGTGTTACAGTGGGTAAATCACCAATTGTTTTGAGAGATCTAGAAACGAGAAACATCTGAAACTTTTTTGAGTTATAGTAAGGGTAGTGGAGCAATTTTCTGTAAAGTTTGAGCGAAAGTTATTGGTCGAATCATTAGATATCATAGTCTTCTTCTGCTGAAGTTTTACCGGCTATAATGTGGAGTGTTGAGGAGAAGAAGAAGAGATTGTCAACTCACACGAGGTTCTAGAAGGTTCTTCTACAGCCAGGCGCTCGGGCGTTCTCAGAGCAAAGAAATGTCCATGCAACATTGCCACTGTCAAACGTTCCAACCTTTCAGCCTCCACATTGTCACACCGAGCAAAAAGGTATTGCGAACATCTACTCACCAAATCTTCTAATCTAGCGAGCCTCTCAACATCAACTTCATGCAATTGCTGCTTCACCCTCTTCAATTGCTATTGAAGCTTCTTATTCTCCCTCTCCACGAATTTCACTTCCGCGCTTCGAATCATACAAACCTCACTGTAGGTCTGCTTCACCGTGATAGCTTCCTGCGGTGCCTCCTTCTTCTGCTTCTCTAGACGCTCCACTGATTCTGTCAATTGTTTTATAGTGTCTGCCTGATCCTTCTTCCCTCGAGCAGTGCGGTTCAGCAACTGAATCAGCTCCATGTAACCATCTTCTTGTGGATTCCACCCTTGGATGTAACTGCCTCCCATTTCGTTCATCTCCATCAGAACTGGCACCACCACGTTCTCTAGCTTCTGCGCCAACTGTAACACCGAAGAAAGTGGCTCTTCTACTCTTACCTTGGTTGCTTTTACCTTAGGCCTCGATGCCTTCGGTACTGGACTTCTTGGCTGAGCAATTTCCTTCAGCTTCCGCTTCTTACTGCTGGGCTCCGCAATTATCTCCACACTTGGACTTCACTTCTCTGTGGTCCCCACAAAGTCCTCCTTCCCGAATATTGCTTCTTCCGCGTCTCTCCTTGCCTTCGACCTTGCCTCCGAAGGTATCTCCTACTGAGTCGGCCTCACTTGCGAATGCACATCCTCATCTTGGTGAGGTCCCACACTTCTCGTCGACCCACTACTGTCATTGCTCGCCACTGGCCCACCAAGATTGCTGATCACATTCACTTGATAGCGCCTTCTCTCCTGTGGCGTCAACCACCCCATGCGCAAATACATATGCATCAAGAATGAAGAGATGTAGATTACTCCCTTCTCTCCCGCTCGTAGACTTTGTCTCATTGCTTGCACATTGCGAGCAAAGATCTCTCCTCAATTGACCTTTATCGATCCGCCGACGAATCCCTCCACTATTCTCACCTAATGCATGCTTACATAAGTAGTTCGTTGTGGTGAGAATAGTTGATTCAAAGTATACATTATCTTTCGTCAGAAGTCATCCCAAATAAGATCAATCTTAAAGCCGTTTGTTCCCTTCCTTTCTCTGGGGTCAAACCATTTGGTCTCGTCGAAGATGAATGCAGTATGCATTGCCGACCCTTCCCAGTCGACTCCATCCTTCTCCTTCGAGTAATCTCTTCCTGAGGCTTCTGCCCAAAGTAGCTCATCCCACGAATCTGGATGCCCTCTCCAGCCTATTGGGTTGGCTGTCTTCTTAGCTCGAACTTCCTTGCGCAATTCTGGGCACACATAGTCCCAACGCCATGCCAAGAACTCTCCGCCCAAGTTCTTCAATCGTACTAATTCTCCGGCTGACCACTCTGGCTTTGACACCAAAGGTCAATATACTCCTATCGTCATCTTCTTCAGTGGCAATTGAATAGCCTCACGAGCCGCCGATCGAATGGCTGATCTCCTCTTCATTTTGTCTACTTGACTCGTCGGCTCATGCTTGCTCCTCCGTGGCTCGTTGCACTTGTTGATGTTGTTACTAACTGCCCTAATCCGTTCGACACTTCAAACATCCTTAACAACCGACATGGCACCTTTAGATACTCCACTAATAGTCAACTCAAGACTATCTATCGCCTCCTTGCATAACCTTTACTTTGGTTCTCACTAACTAAAGATGGTTACAAATAATATTGAAGTAGGAGATGAAGACTAGATCTCGCATGAAAATGAAGGTCGCCAGTTACTTGTCTCATGCCTTACTGGTTTGACTAAATGAAGAAAAGATGACATTGAGATAAGACAATGATTGGAAGCTCATGGAAGGATTAAAAAACAAACAAGATTGATTGTCAGAATGGAATGGTGGAAGGACACAAGATGAGATTCCTAATTGATACTGGAGTAATAGATATTTTTTCGTCACAATCTATTGTAATGAAATTAGGATTGACTTTGATGAAGGATGTGAGTGAGGAATTGGAGTTGTCAAATGGGCAAAATGAACCAACAGAGACTTAGCACGGAGTGTACAACTTGCCATAGATGGGTACAAGGAAGAGATTGAATAGAGAGTTATGAAATTAGTTTGATATGATGTCATTCTAGAAATGCCATGGATGGAGCAATACAATTCAAAAATAGATTGAAGAAGGATAATGGTAAAAAATAATGGATGGAAGATTTATGGAGATGGAATCAAATCTCAAAATAAAAGTTTATCTTTCTTTTTGATTGGTAAAACTGCCATTTTTAGAGATGATATATATTTATTTGGAATAATAAGAGATGTTGCTAGTTCTAAGTATAACCTTTACATTTCTGACTCATTTAGCGTTATTATTACAAATATAAGGATGTATTTTTATATGATCTATCTATAGGATTGCCATCTAAGAGACATGCAAATCACAAGATTGAGGTGATATCTTGTAGCACACCAACTTGCAAAGCTTCATATCGTTTGGCTGCAAATAAATTAGAGGATTATAAAGCTCAAGTGCATGAGATGTTGGGAAAAGGGTTCATACAACCAATATTTCAATTTTTGGAACAATAGTTATGTTTGTGAAGAACAAGAATGGGAGTTTCAGATTATGCATTGATTATTGTGGGTTTAATCAACAAAAGTTGAAAAACAAGTATCTATTATCTCGAATGTATGATTTGTTTAATCAACTTCAAGAGGCCAAATACTTCACCAAACTCGATTTGAGAAGCAGAAACAACCTTATTCAAATTGATGATAAAGATATTTACAAGATAGTTTTTTGTATTAGGTATGCTCACTTTGAGTATCTAGTGATGCATTTTGATCTCACTAACGCATCTGCAACATTCATAAATTGATGAATGATATTTTTTATCTTTATTGAGACAAATTTATTATTAATTTTTTGGATGATATTTTGATATATAGTAAAATCTTAGAAGATCATAGGTAGTATTTATGACCATTTGACATATAATACATTTTGCAAGAAAATGTATTATATGCCAAAGTTTCAAAATGTGAATTTGGTAAGTCAAAAGTAGATTATTTAGATCATTGAGTCAATATGGATGGGATTCAAGTGATGAGTGAAAAGATAGAAGCCATACATAAATCCACAACACCATAGTCTCAAATTCAATTGAAGAGTTTTTTAGATCTTATTAGATTTTATTGCATATTCATTAAAAAATTTGCCCATCTTGCTCAACTCTTAATATCTTATCTAGGAAAAAATAAAAAATGGAGATGGAAAATAACAAAAGAATAAGCCTTTAAACCATTCAAAGATGTTTTTTTGGTTGCATCTATTCTCAAGTGATATGATCTTAATCGACCAATCAAATTGACTATTGATGCATCACAATGGATAGAATTTTTCATGAATGGGAGGATGATTACTTTTTACTTTCAAAAGTTGATGGCAACTAATCAAAACTATTACACAACTAAACAAGAGGAGTTAGCCATTGTTCTGGCCATCAAACATTGGAAACACTATTTGGGAGACAAGGAGTTTGTGGTAGAAACCAACAACAAATAATTGATGTATTTGGAAACTCAAAAGGATCTTTCTAATGATAAATTTGATGGGCAGGATTGAGTGAATGGTTTAATAGTTCTTTGGTCATGTACAAAGAAAACTCTTTTGCCATCAATCCGTAGTCCTCATTGCTCTCAACCAAGGTCTTCCTAACAACAAGTCATAGCTAGTCTCCACAAACATTTGAAAGAACTCCCATCACACTTACTATCACCTTGTCGACCACTCCTTCCTTCTATCCTTTGAGTCGCCGGGATTCTCCATCGCTGCCACCAATTGCTCTAACTGCTGCACTTCAATCCGATCACACCGTGTGAACAGATGCTGCGCACATCTGTTAGCGAGGTTCTCCAACTTTGCAGATGCCTCCACATCCACTTGAATCAGTCTTCGCTTCAAGTCCTGCACCGTCTCCCGAAGTTGGACATTCTACTTCTCTACAAAATGAATCTTCGCACCCCGAATACGGCAGATCTCTTCGTAGGCCTTCTTCGCCTCTTGGACCTTTTGCTCCATTTCAGTCTTCTCCTTGGACAACTTGTCCACATTCTCTGTCAGCTCTCAAACTGGAATGGATTGGTCTTCCTTCCCCAAAACCAGCCGGTTCATATCTGAATCAAATCCATGTACCCATCGGCTTGAGGGTCCCACCCTGACATATACATTGGTCCCATCTCGTTCAACTCTAGCAATACCGGGACCACCACAGCTTCCAGCTTCTGAGACAACTGTAGAAATGAGGCCATAGGTTCTGCAATCTCCTCCGAGGCTTTCGGCCCTAGCTTCACTGCCATCATCTTTGGCCGAGAGGTCTTTGGCGGCCCAACTTCTTCCACCTTCTTCTTCCCTACATCCTTTCGAACTGTTAGAGTGGCTGACGGAATGTCCTCCACTACTCTCTTTCTCTTCCTTGAAGTTCCAATCACTTCAAGGTCCGAATCCGAATCAGGCTTACTCTGCACCGCCGGCCTGACTTCTCCCGTTCTCTTCGGTTCAGGAGGAGCACTTGTTCCTAAACTCCTCATCAACCCGCTACTGGCACTGTCGAGGTCTACGTCCAAGTCCGACAGTCCACTCTCCAGTCGATACAATTGCCTCTCTCTAGGCGTCAACCACTCCAACTTCGTGTATAGATGCACCAAGAAAGACAAGAGATAGACTACACTCTTATCGTCTTCTCTTAGCTTAGACGCCATGGCCTGTATGTTCTTTGCAAAGATCTCTCCCCAGTTCATCCGAATAGTTCCTCTGATGAACCAAACTACAATCCTCGCCTTATGCATGCTTACATATGTCGTTCTCTGCGGTGAGAAAAGCTGATTCAAGGTGAGAGCCACCTTCCTCCTGAAGACATTTTTGATCAAGTCGAGCTTGTAGTCATTTGTCCCCTTCCTTTCTCTAGGGTTGAACCACTTCCGCTTGTTGAAGATGAATGCAGTATGCATCGCCGAGCCGTCCCAATCGACGCCACCTTTGTCTTCTTCGTAATTGCATCCCATAGCCTTCGCCCACAGCATGGTATCCCACTTCTCCGACTAAGTTCTGCTTCCGAGAGCAGTCAATGTTTTCCCTCTTCGGACTTCATCGCAGAGCTCCGTGCACATGTAGTCTTATCGCCATGATAGAAACGCTGCCCCGATGTTCTTCAACCTTAGCAACTCCATTGGAGTCCAATCCGGCATTAGAATAAGCGGTCGAATTCTCCCCATCGTTGCATTTCTTCATGCTGAAACTCCTCCGGTTCAACGCTTCGACATTGCAGCTCTCTTCTCTTGCTCTAGCCACTCCGCAAGTTCTTGGCATCGACTTTCTCTCAACAATTCTCCAATCCGCCGCCCAAACATGCGCTTAAATTCCCTTGCAAGTAACACTGTTTTTATTACTTTTATATCTCATTACACTTAAAGTATTGTAACTCTAAAAATAATCTCTCAACTAAATATAAAACCATATGCTGATTAGTTTGTGATAAACATTCTTGCAAAGTTTCAAATCCCAATTTCATTCATGCATGATATAATGATCCCTTTACATTTTTTCCTGAGAGCTATATTTTAAAACATGTTAGATCTTAGATGATTCTAATCATCATAACTTTTGATGTAGATGTGATCTAAATGTAATTTTAAATGAAAAAATATATCCAATATATTAATCTTAAATATATTAAATTTTAAAAAAAACTTTGAAAAATAATTTTTTCATCCCAAAAATACATTATACCCATTTCAACTCATCTTAAACAACATTTAAGTAAATAAAATGCACAATATGACTTACAACCAATCATATGATACTACAAGGTACACAAATGATATGATACTTTAAAACATGATCTTGTTATTTTCTCACTGTACTCTCCAATTGAGTTCTCATCGTTACTTTTTCACGGGCAAAAAATTAGATTCTAAACATTTTTGTTCCTTCTAGATGGAGGTCCCGGCAATGGAACCAAATATGAACTCTAGAATGACTGTCACTTATTTTTAACTCCGATGGCTTTTTGAAAGCTCATCATGAATCTAGAAGGACACGTTCTAATCTGATGACCATAGATCTAATGCAAAATCCTACACAACCTCTAATTCCATGATAACTTTCACAAAGATTCAAATATCACTCAAAAGATAGAGATGATATATTGATCATCAAAGGCTTCTTTAAACAAGGCTCTAATCGTAAACAACGATTCGTTTTTTGAACAATGCTTCCTCAAAATCAGCTTGAACGATGCTTCTCAACCTCTCTATTTATGCTTGTTAGAATTTTATCCTAGTAATTAAAAGTAACTTTTTCTTAACAAGTTTAATGAAGATATATATCACAAACCCCAATGAGAAACTGGTATATGATAAAATGCAATTGATCCACTTGGACCTTGTAGAAGCCCAAATACCCTTCAATTGACTTTGGTATACTAGATCAATGTCACCCCTAAATTTTAGAGTCTTGACCAAGACAAGGTGAGTCAAAATATCCATGTTATGGAATATGTTTCTTGATTCTTACTAAACAAAAAAATAGTTATTCTCATCTACTACATTAAGAGCTATGCTATATTAAACAAAGTTGTAACTAAGATAAACTGAATCATTCTTTAGATGTACTCATATTTTATCATATATATACAATCATGCGTCTTACAAACCACAAACTAATGCACTTCAATCTACATACCTCTCCATCAATAATGATTTTGAAATGAGTTGTATGTTTGCTTTATTTCAAAATGACATAACTCATGAGCATGTATTACCAACTTTACTCTTATAGATGAAATTGACACAATACAAACCCATGCATCTTTTCTTATACAAAAAGGATATATACCTTTCATATGAACTATTGGGTTCTTTTTAA
The DNA here is from genome assembly GCA_014180765.2 of Marchantia paleacea. NCBI lineage: Eukaryota > Viridiplantae > Streptophyta > Marchantiopsida > Marchantiales > Marchantiaceae > Marchantia > Marchantia paleacea. The sequence goes on from MUAA02000118.1 coordinate 951,937, forward strand.
AACTCAATCTTGCTCATTGGTAGTCAAAATCTCCATCAAAACATATATACAAATATTCAAGTATCACCATGTCATGGATTTCTTTGCTTATTGCCAAATTATCCTACGTCTAACAATCCACGATAACATATCCACTTTCTAACTTAAGAGGGATATCACATATTTGTCAAGAGCAAACATACTCTAAAAAGCATATGCATACCAACTTGAAACCATATGCTCATCAATATCTCCATGCCATTGAACCTTAATCTTGACAACTTGATTTGTATATGAGTTTTGACTTAGCCCATCCACATCACGATTCATCAGTCCATGTTAATGTACAATTGTGAAATCATACTTTTCTAAGATAACAATCCATTGTGCAAACTTTCATGTAAGCTAGATAAATTTCATCAATCATTTCAATTGTCGAAAATCAATGATGAAACTGAAAGATATGTTTTTAAAATAATATCTAAAATGTGCCACAATCCAAAGAACTACTAAGCATTCTTCTATGAAAGAACTATACTTCAATCTTATGTATTATTGAAACAACTTGCATATGCTAATACAAAATCGTTAACCTCATCGTCATGTTGGATGAGCATTGCTCCCAAATCCAACATACTCTTATCAATATATACATGAAATATATGACATCTTACAGATCTATTCAAATTGAGGGTAGATGTCAACCTGAAATTCAACTCAACAAAAGTTTAAGGGAACAAAATTTCTCTCATGTTAATCCTTCTAAAGCCACTCTTGATCTAGCTTTTTCAAGACTTTGGTAATAGCGATAAATCCTTGCATATATAAATGATTAAAGTTTGCAAATCTAAAGAATGCTCACATATGACTGAGATATGAGGATTTCAGAATACGCAAGATTATCTCCATCTTGATTTCTTGAAAGAGGACGAATGGAGCAAAAGCTATCAAATCAAGACGTCAACAACTGTTGGAGTTGGAGTAGGCTCGAGATATGGCCATGATATGCGTGGAGTGGGCTCAACAATTACAGAAGAAGTATCACAACAATCGACTTGGGACGAAGAAGATGAAAACTTTCAAAGAAGGTGATTGGGTAATGCTTTACGACTCCATTAGATATGGCAATGGTTTCAATCTGACACATTCACCACACAATTTTGATGATGAAGATAGTTCCACATGTCTATTACAATTAGATATTAGAATTATATAGTTCAACATGTCTATGCTAAGTAGTTGATGAAGATGGTGATTCATTGCTAAATCTAGAAGTCACCACTCTCTCCTCTTACATGTTGAGCTCAATACACTCAGCAAGACAAAACACAAAAATCAACTTAGATGATGTATCATAAAGTAAGGTGGTATTTGTCACTCTACTTTTGACCTCTCTATCCAAAATCTCATATCAATATTAGAAAGCTTGTATCTCCATCAAAAGGATAAAATCAACCCACTCCGGATTGACATAAATAATTCTAGGGATGCAATAAATAATATTAAAACTCAATTTTGGAGAAATTATTCTTTCTTGATTAACAATCTGATACTGCTAATATAATTATGTAAGGATATTTTGTTTTTCAATTCATAAACTCTTAATTATTTTTTGCAAAAAGACATCTCTTGTAACTTCTACAAGATTCTACAAAATCTTAGATTGAAATTATAGACCATTAAACACATGAATTTTGTAATTTTGACACCGTTCGCCTTGTGATTGATAATTCTACCCTGCCCAAACTACTTTTTGTTTTCTATAATATCACCAAATTTTTGAATAAATGGATTATATGATAATAATATGACTTTTCACTTCTATTTTCGATAAGAACATTTTGAAACATTTTGAAACTTGAGCCAATTCTATCAAAAAAAAATTTTCATTCCTATTGATCTTAAAAATCAGAGTTACTAGGAGCATAAATCCAGTAGATTAGTTTTTAGCAACACTTCCGTCCTGAGACGTTTTAATTCAAAAATCAAGGTCAAAATTTTTTAAAATTTTTTAAAATCAATCACACCTACTTAAATTGCTTCTAATTTTTTATTGACACCACAATATTTTTTTCATAAAAACTTTACAAACTCAACAACAACTAGATTAAAAATATTATCTATCAATATTTACCAAAACATCTTCAACACTCCAAGAATTCAAAAAAATCAGGTAAAAAATCAAGATTGAGTTTTAAAATAATATTTTCTACTTCCCAAAATACACAAGTATAAATTTATGTAAAAATAAATAAATAATATCAAATTTATAATATATTATATACTAATATATAATATATAAATAATAAATTTTCTATTTATTCAATCAAATTTTGATAATTATAAACATGAAAAATAATAATTTATTTAAATATTAATAGGATGAATTGATTAAATAACATGCAAATTTTTTTTTTAATTATGTAATTTTGATTATCATCATTTTAATTATGATCGAATATATTTATAAATCTTTCAATCATTTTTATGTACATGACATCAAATAATTATACATTGCAAAAAATCTAAAATGTTAATGAAACATATGCTTAAAATTATTTCTTTGAAAATGGATTTTTTTTCAATTTTAAAAATTTATTTCTTTTTCAAAAAAATTATTTTTATTTCAGATCATATTTTTATTAATGTTATTAAATTAAATTTTTTATAAAATATTCCAATTCATAAATTTCATAAAAAATTCTCTAATAATAAATTCATAAAATTAAAATAACAAAAAAGTATTATTATCTTCAATTTCTTATTTTATTGAAATTTTTATCCATTCAATTTTTTTTCCAAATTTTCATAACAATGTTATACGTATTTAATATGTTTTAAATATTTTCACATATTAATAGATTTTATTTGAAAAATTAAAAAATTAAAATTTTTTTTATTTTTATACATTTATACTTTAATATAATTCCAGATCTTTGACATTTCCAAAATATAATCTTGAACTTATGTAATCTATGATATTGTTTGTACATGCTATCAGATTAATAGACTAATTTTCTATGTTTTTTTGTGGTTACACACCCATTTTTATAAGTTAGATGTGAATGTTTTATAATTATTCATTGACATGACATTTACTATATTAAAATAACATGGGGTCTTCCCATCCTTTTTGCTATATTTACTTGGTTCCCATCTAAAGAACATTATATTACAGGATTTGCAGCAAAACCTGAAAGAATTAAAAATGGTTGTCAAATGTAAATTGAATAAAAGTATATGTTGAAGATTTTTCAAGTCGTGACAATGTTATTAACGCATACTTTGGTTAGCACATAAAATTTCAGTTCATAAGTGAAATGACTTTAGATTTAGGTCTTATGGCCTGATAAAGTTGATTCTTGGTCCAGAATTTCCCTGAAATGAGATTAGAGCAGGCATGAATCACCTTCAACGTTTTGCATCAGCCCGATGCTAAGCACAAAGTTGATTGGACAGTGCACATTCTACAAAAGGATGTTTTCTTCGAAGCGAGTGTGATCATAAGTCCTCAGTCACCTGAGAATTCATCAAGGTAGATCATAATTACATAAGCTTCGAAAAACCACTGCAACTTTGATGATTTTTAAATAGCATAGTCATGCACGGTCAACATGTTGAATCCTGGGTCCCTTCATTTACTACTTAGATACAGTTCTTCAGATTGACTGACCTCAATGCCCTAGCATGGTTTCTATCTTTAATTGTTAGGTCACGTCAAAAGATCGGATACGTTTTGAAAAGCATATTTTATGTGGAAATTGGGAATGTACTCAGTTGTCATTATCTCAAAGGTCATGGTCTCAAAGGTCTATCAGGTCCAACAAATTTTAAAGGTTGAATTCCGCGTTGAATTTTTTTTGCACACAGTCCAGATCTCCATTCTTTTGTTACGCACTAAATCTGCGCTTAACACTGCCTTTGTCACCAATTCCGAGAGCATGCTACGGATCTATAGAAACGCACTGTAATCCATCTCTATCTCACTTTCAGCTGTTGAGTTTGAAAGTAATCTCAGCGCTATTCACTTCAATAAAATGGTTTTGTATGTATTACATTAAGCTTTGCAATACAAATGAGCCCTCTACTCATGGAGAGCCTCATGATCGGGTGTCATAGTTAGTTATGAACAAATTAACGAAGAGAAAATACTTTAAATGAACTCTATGCATGGATTAATCGAATGGACGAGCTAAGCCACAAATACACAGCATACTAAAAAGCGGTGATACAGCACTTTGACCACTTGCAGAACAACTTTAGCTGGTCTATATTGTAAAATTGTAGAAATATTGAGCTTTTTCAAGGGATACAGTGACCAACCATACTACATCATGTACTTAGTTTCAAAGCCGCAAATCTGTAAAACAGATTTGCGGATATGAAACTTTTCTCTAACATTTGACGATGTATGGACAGTCATGATTTTGTTCTAAGATCTAAAAAATCTTAAATGATGTGAAGGAAACAATTTTAGTTTGAAATGTATTTATTTCAATAAATTAAATTTTCTGTTTAAGATTCTTAGTAAAGGTTATTATAGGTGATTGACTGATCAGATAATATGATCACATATTCTTTGAGAATCTTATCTTTCAAAGCAATTATTTGGACTACTTTTCATGGTGCTATATCCAAAAGACATATGTAGAAAATAACTTATAAACATGTTTTAACATCAGTTCGGCCTTCCTCATCAGAACTGCAAAAATTATGTAGCTTTTGCTCCAACATAAAATACTTTGGATCGGATTGGAATGGTGTAATATAGTCAGCTGTGTTACTTCCACAATATTCCGAAGCTTTTATATATATGTGCAAATCGCTTGCAGATTTTCATCAGCATTTGTCATCTAAACTGGACATACATTGCCAATAAATAAGTGTACTTCCTATACATTCTAAGGTCTACTTTCTGGTCTGGCATCTAGTTTTTCTGTCTATCAAATATGCTACATCTGTTTAATTTTGAATGCTGATCTGTTACACTGTTGAATCTTCAGTTATTACATTTAGTAAAAACTTCATTACTTTGTCTCAATGAATTTGGGGTACTCCACTGGTTGCAATATCTAGAAGATTCTACAAATGAGGACACATAATTTTTTCACATGGGAGAAGTTTGTAGGTTTTGCACTTACTTGTTCTGCCACAGCATTGCCTGACCTACTTTCATTATTATCTCTTGGTGACAACACATTAATTTAGTCAAAGCATGAATTAAGCTCATGTTTCCTTCCATTCTAACTCATAAATTTGTTAAGTAATTTGTTATGTATACATAGAGGCTATACAATCTTTAAAACACAAGAAGGTACTTATTCTATTTGCAAGAGAAACATATTTCATTTGAAGTGTTGTGATAAGGCAGACTAAAATTTCAATTTGACGGAGCTCCCAATCACTGCTAACAAGATAGATCTACAGCAAGGCCCTTTTAATATCACTGGTGTCGATTGATGGATATTTTCTGTACAAAATTTAAATCATCTTCATTTAATTTCTTCTCAGTAGCTCTCAGAAGACATCCCAAGAATGCTATGGGCGAGTTTGAATATATTAATTAAAATTGTTCCAAAAAATATATGGACGGTTCAGTTTTACAACTGGTAATTCTCCACTCTACCAGCTTTTGTTCTTCGGCCGTCATATTGAAATTTTATGTCTTAATTTTTCACAAAATATGATGAGTACAAGAGTTTCTGACATAACTATATAAGCAGCAGAGCGAGCGAAAGGAACGGAAGTCAAAATTTCGGTAAAACTTTGTCCCTGGACCGGAGAAAGAGAGAATGTAACCGTAAAAACAGTCTAATTTGAATAGAATGACCGCTAACTGTGTACCACTCTCGAGTCATGCCTTACAGTATGCGGAGAATCACATTTTTGTCAACATGCGGGCGTATTCCCTCCGTGCTTAGTGAGCTGAGTACAGCTACTTCAACACTTGAGCTTACTCATTTCTGTACCGAGAGAACACGGCGACGCAAGGAATACATTTGTGTACCTACCTTGCAAATAGATGCAGACAGGTTGACCTGTTTACGTCTACTTGCAAAGTAGGTAGAACGAAACCATAAAAGCACACCTTGTATGTATTCAAGATGCCCAGCATGCATCATGCACATTCCTCGTTCAACATCTCGTCCGAATACTAGTGCTCTTCTAATGTTCGGCTTAAATCTATTACAGATTGATGGACGACGACCGGTAGCCAGTTTGATTTTTGTAAATATACAACTTATATTGTGCAGCGTTGGAAATATTTAGTTAATGAGATTTTTTATCTCTAAGAGTTAATGGCTGCAAATTCTGATTACGTCCATATGTAACAACCGACATCACTAGGGTCCAGTCACGAAGCCGACTAAGTCACCCTAGTAAAACATCACAGCAGCGTTCATTTGATAGAGACCAACCATGAGTAGTTCAGGGACCACTTTCATGAAGATGTGTAACATCCAAGAAGGTCCTTTCTATCTTATATCCGCATGTCATATCTGCAACAAGCGAGTACTTAAAGAGTGGGAATGCTGCGACCGATGTCTACGTCGTCGTCAGAGAGCTCATATGACTAGGCTGCCGAGTAATGCACCGCGCCCATTCAGCCTTTTCTATGATAAGATGCTGTAAGATATAGGTTGAAGATGCTCGGGTATACAGTAATATAACGCAAATTTTCACTTCGTGTACAAGTTGCAGCAGGCCAATTACGAACACAATATATATATATATATATATAGCTTGAGTTACAGTCACGATCCTGAAGCCTCTGTATCAGAGTCCTCGTTACAGAGAAAATCAAGAGCTCAAAACTGACCCACCTGATAGTGAAAGGCCACCAAAATGGGATTTTTGGATCACCGAAGATCCAAAATAGAACATGTGTACTTTGAGTATAATGCAAAGTGCTTAGTGTTATGGTAGATCAGATCCATGTGCATGACCATACGAAATTCATGTGGTCCCTCTAGAGTTTGGCTCACTGGATTTGACTTGACCGCTTTGAATTCGAAGACGGACATCAGACCTGCATGAGGACCGTCTGTAGACTGGTAACAGTGTCTGACCTGATGAAGGGACGAAACAAAATTGTACTTGTCGTTCTGCAGCTGGTTCTCGAAGTTACGTGCATGATGAATGATTCTACTGTCAGCAATGTCAAGTTGAAAAGAAATCAGAATTCGGCACCGGGGGCCATCTGGAATTCATGTGGTCCTCCTGAGAACCACTTTCGTCCTGACAAACCTTAACTCCATTAAGGTCTATTACCAGGCAGCTGAAGTTCATCAGATCTGCATGACAGGATCTGTAAAAGGACTCGTCACCACCGAGTCGATAGAGAATTCTCACTGACCCTGAGCCCATCGTGTGGCACTCTGATTCAAAACCAGCGTGGCATGCTCATCTAAACCACATGAACTGTCCTCGACTCTTAACCGCGAGCCAGTTCGTCCGATTAGACAAGCATCCAACAGCGACCAGTCGCAGAGTAGAGCTGACAGAACTCCCATTTGTGGTTCGCTACGGTGCGAGTCAAAAGCCTTTTCACCTTGCAATGCTTCTCCCCTTCAGTCTGATGTCTATAAATCTCAGTGGGTGCAAGTTGTTGACTCCGAGCCTAGAATTTTACCTGTACCGTACTTGCGATTACCATCAAAACGGGTCCTGCCAGGGCGTGTGCTGCGCGCGCACGCCTGCCTAATGTGGTTCAGATTCGATTCTAATTCCTTCACAAAATAATTGCGTAAAAAAGCCTAAGATCTTGCTCATGCGTACGTAGTGTGCCCGTCCACGACCGTTCTCATGAACTCAGTCCAGGACTGCGCGTTTACAGTATAAAAAGCAAACAGGCCGCTTGGCTCCGTCACACTGCCTTCCATTACTCAGCGCGTCGCTTACCTCCACAGCTTCTACTGGCCTTCGGAATCACTTCTCTACTTGATTTTTGGAGAACGGTCATAGTACGTTGCATTGCTCAGGGCGTCCAGTCGCGTAGTTCCAGAGCTTCGTCTACTTGCCTTTGGAAATACTGCTTGATATCAAGGGGATTCCAGGGAGCAGAACTGTGTGTTCCTCCAAGCGTCATTGCTTGAATTTGAGATATTAGAGTTCTGCTTTCCTCAGCAGTTGGTTCGGTTTCCACTTGGCACCTAATTCGAGAGTTTGGTTTTCAATGCCTATACTCTTACTGGAGATCCGCTAGCGCTCCTGCGTGCCACTAGATCGATATTTCAAATACTTGTTGCAACTGGACTTGAGAACATATTCGAAGACACCGAAAGTGGAGCTTTTGCAGTCTAGAATCTGATCACGGAATCTTTTCGTAAGCCGAAGGACATTTCCTTGTACTCTGGCCAGGCCACTTCGATTTCTTTACAATATCGAGCAGTTCATCTCCTACCAATCAACAGTTTGAGACCAGGTACAGTTTGACGTCATGCGCATAGAGCGGACGAGTTTGCATTGACATATGATAGAGTTAAACATGAACCTCTTTGACATGTCTACAAACAAGATAGTTTTTCACAAGGGACATTGATTACTCTGTATCATTTCGATAAATTAGAGGATTGAGAAGAAGACAATCCATTGGATATCAATCAGTGAGTTTCGTTTTGCGGACTCTTCCAACTCTTTTAAGCGAACTGCTTTCTGATATCATGTTCATGAACAGACGTCCAGAGCACTTCGACATCGTTGCTGTTAAAGGGAGGCCCATTTTGACCTTTGAACTTCATACAAATTACAAATTCAAGCCGGAAGTATGTCATCCAGCAGAATCGAGGCTATGTCTACTACTTCCGAGGAGTCGTCGGTAGGTTACGGCAGCATTCATCAGGAGTCGTCTCACACCCTCACGTTGACGAGAGTGAACCCAGCATCTGGCCCTGCTTCAATAATGGCAATTGGGATAGCTGTGCCCCCACACATGCACGAGCAGAAAGATTATCCGGATTTTTTCTTCAACATCACCAACTGCAATAACAAGCCTGAGCTGAAGCAGAAGTTCCAACGCATATGTTAGTAGTCATCACTCTCTCACCTCTCTGTTCCTCTAAAATATAAAACGTTAATGATATATGAATACACCTGCAAGAAGCTATCTTTCCTGTTCTATTGTATCTGAAAATGGCACTAAAGATGCAAGTGAATGCAGTGACGACCATCTTTTTTATCCCTGTTCTGGTGTAGCATTTGTGAGAGCTAAACCTTCGGTTTCTTTCTTAGTAGTCAATAGCATGAAATGTATGAAGGTATCAAAGCATGTGTGATTAACATAAGCAAACCAGCTTCTGATTAGAGTCCCGGAGCTGCAACGTTATGCCTTGACGTCAGGAACTTAGGAGTGACGTTTCTTGATGCCCGAGCATCTCATCCTGTAATTCATTGGCTAGACTGTAGGTGTAATCTTGTAAAAAATTCACCTCACATGTTCTAACTTTTTCTTTTTCCACTCTGTTGTGACAGGTGAAAAATCAGGAATCAAAAAACGTCACTTCTACATGAGTGACGATCGCCTGAGGGAGCATCCATCGATATGTACGTACAAAGAGCCATCCCTAGACATACGACAGCAAATTGCAATCCAGCAGGTGCCAAAACTAGCTCAGGAAGCAGCACTGAAGGCGATAGCTGAATGGGGCAGGCCGAAACAGGAGATAACCCATATTGTCTTTGCGACTACCAGTGGAGTTAACATGCCCGGAGCTGATCATGCGCTGGCCAAGCTTCTCGGACTCCGACCCACGGTAAAGCGAACCATGCTCTATCAGATAGGTTGCTATGGAGGTGCATCTGCTCTTCGTATGGCCAAGGACTTTGCTGAGAACAACAGAGGTGCCCGTGTCTTGGTGGTGGCTAGCGAAATTACTTGTGTGACGTTCAGAGCTCCGGATGAAAGTCATGTGGATGGTCTTGTTGGCTCTGCACTTTTTGGTGACGGTGCTTCTGCTGTGATTGTGGGATCTGATCCCAAGCCGGACCTGGAGGAGGCAGAATTTGAGATATGCTGGTCTGGAGAAACTATACTCCCAGATAGCGATGGCGCAATCGACGGTCATCTAACTGAAGCTGGTCTGATGTTCCACCTCCTGAAGGATGTTCCCGGACTTATATCCAAGAACATCGACAAAACACTCCATCAAGCCAAGACAAATGTCGGCTCTCCAGAATATCAAGACATGTTTTGGGCTGTTCATCCAGGAGGTCCAGCCATCTTGGATCAGATAGAGCGCAGGCTGAAGCTAGACCCTTCCAAGTTAGCATGTAGCCGAGAGATCCTCGAACAGTATGGCAATATGTCTAGTGCCACCGTGTTGTTTGTGCTTGATCGCATCCACCAGCGCTCCATCTTGGGAACTCATACCACCACCGGCGAGAGTTCGAAGTATGGATTCGTCATCGGCTTTGGACCCGGTCTGACACTGGAAGTTTTGATCCTTAAAGCCTGTCCTATCTGATTGCAGCAACAGCGTATGTAGTAGACGGCCAGTTACCACGAAGTTGATGGTGGTTTGGTAGACGTATCAAAACCCGAGATGAAACTTCCAAGAGATGGGAAAGAACTGCAAATTGGCGACATAGATTTCCTGCATCAGTTATCAAAATCAATGTTACTCAAAACTCTTTTTATAATAAAAGTTCAACTTCAGATAGCTTCTATCTGTATAAAGCTATCAGTTTTTTTTCCAAAGAATTCTACAGAACGTCCAGGACCTTGCTAAGTAAAATATGAGAAGGATGGGGAGTGTATATAGAGCCGGAGCCAGGATGAAGGCTGAGTTAAACCCTCTATTACCGACCTTGCATGAGTGTATATAGAGCCAAAGACATGATGAATGCTGAGTTAAACCATCCACTATCGACCTTGCATAACCGCAACGCTGTCAAAGCAATGAAGTCTGGCAACAACGCTTTTACATAATGTTAGAAGAACTTGTATAATCATGTGAATTCTAACTACATCGAAACTCCAATTGAGAAGACTGTGCAAAGGATCTCACTAGTTAGTTTAAACACCAATGAAGTCCTGAAGAAAATCGTAAGCACTAGACTCCCTTCCATAAGAACCCCGAAAACCGATACAAAATGAACTCAACTAGAAACAATGGGAATACAATTTGTACTAACAAATGTAGTAACCAATTTTAAAAGAGGAAAATTCCCTAAGAAACCAAAATACATGAATACAATGTCATGGTCAAAAAGATTCGTCCAAGAAAAATGAAGAACATCTCGCTTGGCATCTAAGTTTTAACTGCATCGAAGCTCCATTTGAGTGAACTCTTCTAAGGATTTCCTCCAAATAATCCAATTTTTCCTCCACGACGATAAGGACCTAAAAGATCTACTATTACAAATAATTCAAGAAACTTTTTTTCAAATTACCGATGTTTTGGAATATTTTTTAAAAAAAAATTAATTGAAAAAAATTTAAAGTTTAGTTGTAGGTAAACGATTCATATGATCTAAAGTAACTAAAAACCCTTCACCAATATATCTTGCAGCTTGTATTGCTTGTTGATTATAATTTTTTAAGCCATTTATAATAGAAAACATATTTTTTTTAGCTTTCTTTTGGGCTTTTTTTCATTCTTCTTTGGCACCTACAGTTGAGATCGGAGCTATTTGATCCCTTTGGGGGACCAAATAGCTCCGATCACTAGTTAAAGGAAACACAAATGAAGTCCTGAAGAAAAAACACCAGCAGTAGAATTCTTTCAATAAGAACCCCGAAGACCAATACAAGATGAACCCAACTATAAACATTGTGGATATAACTAGTACTAACAAATGAAGCAACTTACTGTATCCAGAGTAAATCTTCACTAAGAAACCAAAACACAAAAACGCGATCTCATGGTCTAGAAGACTCGTCCAAGAAATCTCAAGAACATCCTTACCGAGGATGTTCTTGAGATTTCTTGGTCGACACAGCAGAAATATAAGACTAATAGAAACTCAGAAGCTACCATGGCTATAATGTAAAATAGGTAATAAATAGTGTATCTTATAAAAATTCTACCAGGGTAAGAAGAACATGAAGTTCAAAAATTATGAAAAATGTTCAACCACAACCCACGATCTCCTAGTGATTCATATTTTTCAAAGAATTTTTACCCGGATTCAATATGTCATGGGAATGTAAGATACATAAAATGTCTTGTACATAATACGTGGAACGGTGAAATTGTTCCAGTACTCAGCAAACCATTTACGGTATTGGAATTATTCATCCTAATGTTATTGTCACTTCACACATTACTCTCGCCGGAGAAGAAACTGAAAGTCTACATCATCGTAAGTATCCAAACATATAATATATCTAACATATGCATATTGTACATATGTAACATGGTAATTTTATATGTTCACATGTACAGACCAAGAGTTAGATTCTCGCACATCATAAAAGCAAGTAAAGATCAAGAAGACGATATTCCATAGTCAAAATCAGACGATTGTGTACGGTGCTTTTACTTCGAAAGATGCAATTCTAAACTTAAACCTTACTTTGGTTACATATATCTTATACGCACACCACATGTTAAACGATCGACATATTCAAGATGTTTCGGGATTACCGTCTTATAACAGCATAAATATTGAGAACAACTTAGAGATGGCATTTTTCTAATTAGAAGTGCCGCTCGTGTTACATGAGGTCAAACAACAAAGAAATAGTTACATTGACCTATCAAAAAACAGTTTGAAAATGAAATGCACGCCCTAAGAATGGACAGTCTGAAAGATATGTTATCTCGACCGCGATAGAGCGGAAAATAAGAGTATTACCTCACATGCCGATTGAAAGGAGACATTCATACTCCTCGTCAAGATAGAGTTCTCGACACAAACCACCCTTTCTTCAAAAGTAACATCGAGCTGTATCGGAAAACAATAATCATGCACGGTACGAAGGACATTCAAACAAAGTAATGAGTCTCAAGAAGTAAGCGTCATATTATATGTATTGTGGAATATGAAGGGCAAATCTAGCGTGGAATGAGAGTCTTTGACAACCGCTTGATATTCCAAAATGAGGATACGTTGAGATTGGATTGAGATCGATGCACTACCTCCGGATAGTGAGGGTGAAAGCAGCAACTGCATCTCATTCACAGCTCTAGCCAAAGACCTTGAGACTTCTTATACTCGATCGGCGCTCGTTGGCAACGTTTGGTGAACCACGTAGGAGTTACCGTAGTTCATCTGCCTGGAAGATCTTTGTAGTCGACTTTTAGGGTTCCTTTTCATTGTCAGTCCTAGTGAAAGTTTAGACCTAAAGTACATATCAGTGATATTTCCTCTGCTGAGCCTTGTGCGCGGGGTTTGTTGGCCTCGACTTTGTACGGCAGCTGGTGGTTATACTTTCCTTTGTGGTTTCCCTATCGTTGTTAATGTTGGATGCGTCGCAGTTCTAGTTCTACCGAGACCTTGGTAAAATCAACCACTTTATGATCACATACTACTCAAGAGTAATCGATTGATTTTGTCATAAAATTACATGATCGCTATAATCACTATGTCCCTAATTACAACTTAGCATTGCACCAAGATAAAAAGTAATTAAAAGTGTGATTTAGAGAGACAATCGTAGTCTTTTCACACAAAACATTAACTTTTTCGATAAGACCTTGCAAACTTCAGACAGAAGATTGTTTGAGTATCTGAAAGTTTTTAGAAAAATGCTTAAGAATACCTATAGTGATCATAAATTATTGAAAGCCAGTTTCTCCTACTCAATTGGCATTTGAATTACTTTATCAACTCATATACAAATTATATTTATATATTATATTTTTTATAATTGGATGGTGAAATTAAACAATTGTATAATTATCATTATAATTTCCATAACTTTTCATTTATATATTACATTTTGTATTAAAACACAATCAATAACACCTGCTCAATAGTCATTTTTGAGCTACCTGTTTCTGCGATTTGATAGGACCTTCAGCTTTGAAATGTGATTATACCTTTTGGGTTGCACAAATGTAAAATTGAAATTTGAGGAGATCTAAGAGTAAAGACAATAGATTTTTGTCATCAAATTGTGTTGATCATCCCTATAATTTTTCCTAAAGCCTACCATCATAAATTAAATTATTTCACACCATATTTAATATTCATAGTCATCCAAAATAGTCAATCAATATATCCGATATATATTCCAAGTATATGAATTGGGTGCGGATAAAACACAAAATTGACGCATAACCATGAAGATTGACAACAAAAACTTGGCAATCCGCCACTGCATTTGTTTATGATCTTTCTACCCATTTCAAACACCTCTATTAGCCTTGAGAAGATAGAAGCCTAAGAATAGATAAACAGCATAATAACTATTAGGATATTCAGTGAATTGCGCAATCTGTATGAGGCATGAAGATAAAAATTGCAACAGCCTGTGCTTCACATATCATTTTTTAAATTTAACTGTCTAGCCACTTGATAAAATATTTTATTTTTATTCTTAGCAATAAATCCAACAAAAAATTACAACCCAAACATTCATGATGCAAAACAGCCATGATATCGTTTATTAGAATTCTCATTCAAAAATTTCTAAAAGTTCATTTGCAAGATAAAGAAGTGTTAAATATACTCACGCTGTGAATAGATGATTGTCAAACTGCGTGCTTAATTTGTAGAAAATACTTCGACCGAATCCGCAAATGAGTTCATAATTTAAATTCTTCATATTGATGTATATTTTTAGATCCTTGCTCTTTCATCACGTTTCGACTCCAGTTTCATGGATAAGGAGATAAGTCAACCATTTTTGTAATTTATGTCAGATCTTACTTCTATTACAAATGACATAATGAGATTTTGAGATGAGATTATCTCTCATTGAAAATTTTGAAGGAAAAGATGCAACAAGATAGTGTTTGGAAGGTTGTGTAGCATTATTCAGGGAAAAGAAGATAAATTTCTAAAATATTGGACATATTCTTAAAAAAATTAAAAAAAGCTATGTTTTTTAATTCTAAGTTTAAGGAATATTTCCTCCCGTTATCAATTTACTTCCTATCTCCTTTTTAGAAGGTTGAGTTCCTTGATCCAGTTTTTAAATTTTTTACGGTCCCAAGTTCCTATGGTAATTGTCAAAGGGAATATAAACATCTCCAATAATCTGAAGGTAGTTTATGTGGCTAATTTGTAGACCTGCGTTTAAAAGGTATAATCATTACAAGTTAATAGAAGTTCATATGAACAATCATTCTGAAACAAAGCGTTAGAGATGTATTGATGACGATGTTTCAATACATCGTCATCATTTTATTTTATTTATTTTATTTATTTATTGCAACTATTTTTGTACGGAAGCGGGGAATTGGGTCGAAGAAAGAAAACTGGGACGAGTAAAGTCATCAAGCCTACTATCATTAAGAACCGGTTCCTGAGTCAGAAGTCAGAAAATGAGATACATGTGAACTCTTATATTAAGGGCATGCATGTTTGCAGGAGCCATCTGAAATTCAAGTTGTCTATATCTCTTATGCAGACCTACAAACTTTACTTCTTTCTAGAATCTTCAGCAAGATGTTAAGAAAGGTTACATATAACCAGTATGTAGTACAAGCGCAGGTTTATGTACTGCAAGTCCATTTGTGACTCATGGTTTAGAATTTCACATAGGTTCACTTATGGAAATTTTCATGACTTATGTAGTAGCATCTCTAGTTATGTAGGTGTGCGTATGCACACGAGATACATCAGTTAGAGCTGGTTGTGCAGTTAGCGCCGTTCGCACTGGGACTGCCATTAGGGCAGACAGCGCCGTTAGGGGTCCTAGGGCTCAAGGGGTAGAGTTCCAATTAGGGCTCATTGGAATCCAGTTTTCGAAGTTGAGCCTTTGAGAGTGTGGCTATGGTGGATAGTAGCGGGAACCTGGAGTCTTTGAAGCACAAAGTGGGTTTGGCTTGACTGTAATCTCTCTTTTATGTTATGGTTATGAGCGGAGTGTCCTTGTGGACGTTTTGAGAGTAGAAAAGATTACTTCTAAAACTCAAATTGGATTCTGTGGTGAGAACTGGGAGTTCTTGGAGCGCTGAAAGTGTTTTGGCGAGTTTGGATCGATGGTAGCTTCAATCCGTTGGTTGTTAAGCGTGCAAGGCGTTGCTGGAGTGCAGCCCGTGGTGGTCATCTAGAAGTAGAGTCGATTTGAGGTGGATCTTATCGATTTCGAATTTCTGTAATTTTTTGTTTTAGTGTAAATCCAAATCGGGAATTTTCAAGGACGGAAGCGCTGCTGGAAATTGACAAAGTGGCTCGATGCTTATAGTTGTCTTAGAGCATTTATTTGAGATTGGCCGAAAAATATTTCGGACAGAAGTGATCAAAGTCCAAGATTTGGTTTTTCAAAGTTTTCGGGTCGAAAATAGGAGCAGTAGGCTATCATATTATCATACAGTGTCCGTTTGATCTGAAATTTGGTGGGGTGATAGATTATGTGAAGTTTGTTGCACCGGGTTGAGATGTCAGTACCCAAGGCTGGCAGGGTGAGAATTGCGAAATTTGGACGTTTAGGGGTCTGAAATCGAAGTTGAAGATTTTCAGACTCCCGCAGAAGTTTCAAACGGTGTCCGTTTGCAAAAAAAAAAAATTGCGTTAGGTAGCAAATTGATATATAAGGCCTTGTTTTATACAACCGGATTACTAGTCTCAATTTATCGATATGGAGAGCAGAAGACCTCCGAAATTGAGTTTTTGTGTTTTTAAATGCCCTTATGAGGCTATGTCAGTCCGGATTGGGTTGGTTTGACCTCTTTGATGGATGTTTTTGAGATGGAGAATTGTTCTTTATGTTTCTTGTGATTGATATACCTCCATCTCTGCTTCATGTGTGTGCACCACGATTTTTTGTATTGGTGCTTTGTTGTTTGGAGTGTTGGAGCTCCTGCATGCTGTCGATAGTAAGGCTAGATTTGCGGACAAGTCAAACTTTTCATGTTTCTCCCCAGTGAGACAAGACTTGCGGACCTGTAGACTGGGTGAATGCCTATGGTGATGGCAGGTTTCAGGTTGCCCTTGTGTTAGCACCTTGTGGTGCCTCAGGTACCTTCTGTTGCGATTTCTGGTTCTAGTTGGGGACCTATTTCTGTACGGTTGCACAGGTGATACTTTAGTGTCACAGTGGAGTTCTTTGGAGGTTCCGGAGGAGAGACTGCTTGGGTTAGCATTGGGTGCATCCGTAGCAGAGTTCGGTACCAACCTTGACCTTTGAGGTTCACAAAAGACTCTGATTTGGTTTCAGAGAGTGACGGAGCTAAGCTTGGTGATATCTTAGAGTGTGTACCCACACCGTTGTTGTGGGACATGGACGATATCTATGGGGCCACCAAGGATCCTAGACAATATTCGGGTACAGTTGACACTATTGAGTTGGATGACTTCATCTAGGAGTTTGACTCATCGTGTGATTTACAACGGATGCGCAATTCTACGTTGTTCAGTCCGTTTATGGCTTGGAAGGGATTATTCCAGCATTTGGAGGATCCGCCAATGGATGATTATCATGAGTTCCGACATGAACACCTTGATGAGATAGAGTTCTCAAGACAATAGTGGTCTCCAAACTACATCTCTATTACTTCGGGTATAGTGTTTGGAGGTGCGAGTTCATCGTCTGTACCTGGCACTGATGATACGGTTGGAGCTAGTAGAGTTGGGAAGAGTTCAGAGGTCCCAACCTTTAACCCGATTCTGGAGTTCTTTGCACGGTTGAGGAGAGACTACCAAGGGGTGAGAACTGACAAGCTACGATGCTTGCAGGAGTTTCAACGGAAGACTGGGGAGAGTCTTCGAGAGGCGTATATCCGAATGCATCGGTTGATCAGTGTTACCCATGGGCTGACAGAGGCACAAGCTGTCCAATATTGGTATGGGATATTGGATAGGGAGTTGAGACGTAGAGTGAGAGATGCTACCTTACTACAGGACACATCACCTATGTTGGCCATTGTGTTTTGTCTTGCTGAGCGTATTGAGCTCAACATGCAAGAAGAGAGGGTGGTGACTGCTAAGTTCAGCAAGGATTCACCATCTTCATCAACTTCTTCACGTTACCAGTCTACAACACAAACCCGGAGTGGTTATGGTAGACTTTGTGGGGACGATCTCGACCATCCGGGCGAGTGGTGAAGGTGCGACATCGGATCATTGCCATCCTTTTCAAGTCAACAATCAGTTGTTGGGATGGTGTGTTGGACATGTGGTGATCCTCATCACAAGAAGGATTGACTTCAAGGTCGAAGGATGGATCCTGTTGGATCAAAATCATGTGAGCATTGTCACAAACATGGTCACATGATGGATCGATGTTTCGATCTCCATCCAGAATTACGATCGACAAGAGTTGCCATGGCAGTCCTTGGAAGAGGACGAGGAGTTCAAGGTGGCAGGGATGGTGGTAGGGGTGGTGGTAGAAAACCAGCCCCTACTCAAGTGTTAGCCCATGAGGCTAGTCATGAGGTGAACATGGCATCTCGATTGGAGCAGTTGGAGCAGAAGATAGCAAGTATGGCTATAGCCCAACAAAGATCAGATTCTGGAGCTGGTGCCTCTACATCATACGATGGAGATGTTGTGGAATACATGTGGGCAGCGGCACAACCACGGATGCTCCTCTAGACTCAGTAGTATCTGTTGCACTACGAGTCACAACAACTGCAAGGGGAGGCTAGCCGTTAGGTTAGACTTCCTCAGTCTTTCACATTGTCTGAGGCATTGAACACCTCATCCATGGCTCCTAGACGATCTATTGGAGAGATGAGGGTGCAAGCCAATGTGGATGTGCTTGGAGATGGAGCAAGTAGGGACCAACCATCAACATCGTCTGAAGTAGCATCAAGCGCAATGTTGGGGGTGGCAAGGACTCTTGTTCATTCTCTTGTTTTCTCAGCCAAGGATTTATTGGGGGATGTCAT
Source organism: Marchantia paleacea (assembly GCA_014180765.2). Classification (NCBI taxonomy): domain Eukaryota; kingdom Viridiplantae; phylum Streptophyta; class Marchantiopsida; order Marchantiales; family Marchantiaceae; genus Marchantia; species Marchantia paleacea. Next base: position 970,860 of record MUAA02000118.1, read on the forward strand.
CATCCCATATACTATGATTGGCAGCCACACTTTGCGAAAGCAAAGAGGATGTGTTGGTTGCTTCTAGTTGTGTGAGCACTAGTAGTGTTGATCCTGGGATCAGGCCAGCTACTAGTGGAACTTGGCAAGCTGCTGCCGCTCGAATGATGGAGTTATCAGCGAGGCCGGCATACGAGCGTACCAGGGTGTCACATAGTGCAGTAATGTTGGATAACAGAAGTGGTGTCTTCTGTTTGGTCGGACCTTTAGGAAAGGTTTATCGACCTCGACGCGTGTTGTTGGATTCTAGTGCACAACCCCTTATGTTGGATAAGGATGCACTGCTTGGTCTTGGTTTGCAAAAGACCGATGTGGAGAGATGTCCATTCCAGATTCAGACATCTCTTGGAGGTTCTAGTGATGCCCCGGCACCATACATCACCCGGGTGGGATTGACTGTGCAAGTGCAAGCAGATCATGTTACATATAGCTCTACAACGCGAGCACGTGCTGTGGTTACACTTGCAAAGTCCTATGATGTATTGGTGGATGCGGCAGTGTTATACCCGATGGGATTTAGGATTGATTATTGGGAGGAGACAGCCTTGTATCGGCCAGGTTGGCAATCCGGCGAGGGCCGAGTGAGTCGATTACCTGTACGATTCATCACAGATTCTAGGCCTTTACCAAGTGGAGGTTTGGCGTATGTTGCAGCCTTCAATACTTGTGTTACTTGGTCTGGTGATTTGTTGGAGGGTAACATGGATGCTCATGATAGTCATGGTTGAGAGGATATGACTATCATGCCAAGTCTTAGTAGAGTAGTGTCATCCACGTTGGATGAAACACTAGGTACTTCATGTATGCAGCTACAACAGATGGTTGATCAACTCAACCATCAGGCTTGAAGTGAGTCTTTTGCTCCGGGGAGGGAGGAGACGAAGGAAGTTATTCCCACTTCCACTATGTTGTCCCCTTTAGATACAACGCCTATTGCTTGGCAGTATCCAGAGGAGGGTATATGTGTGCTGGATCTGTTTGGAGGGATTAGCACAGGTTTGATTGTTGTTTTGCAGTCTGGCATACGAGTACATCGATACTTGTATGTGGAGTGAGATGAGATTGCAAGGCGCATCACATTACGCCATGTGGCACAGTTGGTGCGGAGATACCCATATCTTCTACCAGTGTTGGTAGTTCAAGGATATCAGCAGGCCTTGCCGTCAGATATTTTATTGTTGGGGGCACAAGACCTTGCTCGGCATGGTACCATACATTTGGTTATTGTTGGATGGCCATGTCAGGGACACACGTGCTGGTAATGGTCATGGGTTACAGGATTCACGTTCTGGCATATTTTGGGAGATGTTACGTTCTCTCTAGTCACAACAGACCTATTCTCCGGCATACATTTTGGAGAATGTTCCCTTGTTGGGTGATCCACGTGCATGGGTGATGACGAGTGCACATCACATGCGGTCATGGATTGGACCAACGGTATTGTTGGATGCAGCGAGAGTAGGATCTCGTGCACACCGTCCACGTCTATGATGGACAAACCTCCTTCCAAGGGAGGTTTTATTGCGAGCATATGACGGAGTGGAGAGGCCCTCACATCTCACAGTGGAGAGTATTTTGGATGTGGATAGACACTCCCAGGCAGTGGTCTATGCTGACAGGTCACCCATGGTAGTGGTGAACCTTGTGGGTCAGCCAAGAGCTGCATTACCCATGTTGTTGAGTTATTCAGCTTCCCATGCTTACAGAGAGGGCGGACCTGGACTTGTATGGGATTCTCGCTTGCAGCGGTTGGTGGAACCCAATGCTGAAGAGAGAAAGCGAGCTATGGGATTTTGTACCGGTACTACAGCAGTACCTACGTTGTCAGAGGCTTCACGACGTTAGGTGTTGGGTCAGGCTATGGACCTGAACTGTTTGACATGGATTGTGAGCCTTGGATTGGCTGAGCAGAGATGCATGAGATCCACATGTATGATTGTAAGACCATTAGTAAGCTCTTTGCCTACCGAGATGGTGGAGGCAAAAGTTGGGGGCAAGAAATGCCCAAGATCTCATCCTTGGTCTTATGGGGATGTTAGAGAAGGAGAGCTAGGGTCTTCTTTGAGTATCGTTGGAGTTTTTTGCGCAGAGCAGGCGGTGGTTACCACTTTTGACCTTTGTGATACAACACAAGAGGTTACAGCTACAGCAGCAGGAGTTGTTCATACTGAGATAGTGGAGCGTGGTATGAGAGAGCAGAAAAAGCTCTATGCTCAAGAGGTTGTCATTTAGCAACCAGATACTACGTCTTCTATCTCTAGTGTCGATGGAGAGGAGATTTGGGATATTGAGATTGGTCCCAAAGTGGCAGGAGAAGAAACACGTAGGGTGTGGAGGTTTCTGAGGAGTTTCAAAAACTGTTTTGTCTTCAATATGAAGGATTTAGGCTGTTTGAAGGCACCTGGCATACGGATTGACTTGACAACAGATGCACCAGTCTTCCGTCGTCCCTATTGATATAGTGCTATGGAGAGAGATCTGATCCAAAGTAGGTGTCAAGACCTTCTTGAGGCTGGATTAGTGGAGATATCATATGGAGAGTATGCCTCTGCTATGATGATGCCAGTCAAGAAGGATATACATGGCAATTATACATATAGACGCATGTGTGGTGACTACCGATCTATCAATCAACAGACAAAATCTGATCAATATGCTATGCCTACACATGAGGAGATCTTTGATGCAGTTGGACATGCAAAGGGTTTCACTACATTGGATTTACGAGTAGGATATCATCAGTTGAGGATTCGAGATGAGGATAAGGCCAAGACAGCCTTTTGGGCAATTGATTCGCATGGCAAGGATGTGTTGTATCAGTGGAAGTTCTTACCATTTGGGTTGAAGAATGCACCTGTTGAGTTCCTAAGAGTGATGGATAGGATCCTAGCCGGACTTGATTGTGCCAGAGCCTACATCGATGATATTCTAGTGTATAGTGCTACAGTAAGGGAGCATGAGATACATTTGCAAGAGGTATTTGAACGACTGATTGTTTATGGCCTCAAGTTGCATCCTGGAACAGGTAGAGTACTTGGGTCATACCATATACCCATGACGATTGGGAGTTCAGCAAACCAAGGTAGAGGCAATCTTGCGTATTCCACAACCCTCAGATGTGAGTAGGGTTCGAGCTTTCCTTGGACTTGCAAACTTCTATCGTTGATATGTGCGAGGATTTAGCACTATTGCCAAAGCCTTGACAAACCTGACAAAGCTAGATCAAGAGTGGAGTTGGGGAGATGAACAGGAGAGAGCTTTTGTTGAGTTCAAGGGAAGGTTCACATCTGTCCTGTAAGACCCAGGGTTGTACATATAGGATAAATTGAAAGTATATCTAAATTGTGCCTAAGTTTATCTTAGTCATGACTATGTTTAGCTAGTTATGGTTAAGTTGGAGGAAAATATAGAGTAACTTTTGGTGTGGTAGATGAGAACTACTATTTTGTTGTTTAGTATGAGTCAAGGAATAGATTCCATCACATGGGTATCTTGACTTCCCTTGACTTGGACTAGTTTTCATTGGTTGGACTTGGTGAAGACCCTTAAATCTAGGGGCGAGATTGACTTGGTACACTAGAAGTCAATTAGGGAGTAGTTGGGCTTCTAGAAGATCCAAGTGGACCAATTGCATGTTGCCATGTACCCTTTTCATTGGGGTTTGTGATCTCTACCTCGTTTAAACTTGGTAAGAGGAAGTTACATGGTGATTACTTGTAGTTACTAGGGTAAGATTCTAAGTAGTATAAATAGAGAGGTTGAGAAGCACCTCTCAAGTAGTTTTTCAATGGAAGTTAGTTTTAGGGAGCTTGGTTCTTGGAGATGTCATGTTCGGAGTGGAACCTTGATTCAATGAAGACTTTGATTACCAAAGTATCCCTTTCCTTTTGAGTGATATCTTACTCTTGGTGATAATGTGCATAATAGAGCTTGGACTTTGAGAGTTTGTGTAAGAGTGAGCAATAGGATCATGGGCAAAGGGTGGGACTAAGTCCTTCTAGATTCATGATGAGCTTCCAAAAAGCCATCGGAGGTAAACCTGAGTGAGAGTCAGCCCGGAGGTCACATTTTTGGTTCCGTTGCCGGGACCTCGGTCTAGAAGGAGAAGAGATGTTCGAATCCAGTTTATTGCCCGTGAGAGCGCAACGATGAGAACTCATATGGAAGGACTGTGGGGGAAAAGAGCGAACCGAGATCATGATGCATAGTAATGTACCATTTGTGTATCCGGTAGTGTTATATGATAGCCTGGAAGTTATTTTGTACATTTTGTTTACTTAAGTGTTGTTTGGGATGAGGCGAGAGTGCTATAGTATGTATTTGGGAGGAAAACTTTATTTTCCAAAGTTTTTCCGATAATTTTATTGATTTTAGATTAGTAGATGGGATACGTTTTGCACTTGAAATAACAGTCATATCATGTCTAGATCAAAAGTTATGATGTTTAGAATTTGCTAGGGTCTTGACGGGTTTTGAAAGATAGCTCTCGGGGAAAAAGTGTACAGAGCTTATCAATTCGTGCAAGAATTGAATCAGGATTTGAAACTTTGCACGATTGTATATCAAGAGCTAAGCTACATGTGGGTTTAAATTTCGTTGAGAGATCATTTTTATAGAAAGTTATGATACCTGAAGTATAGGGGTATAAAAGTGAGCAAAACTGCTTTACTTTTCAGATTTACTTTTTCCTTGTTTATGGTCATTCCGAGAGAGTGAGTGCATGAGTGTTTTGCATAGTGAGGATGACTTGACACTCATTGGAAAATGGGAGATCAACCTCTTTGGAAGATCCGGCTATCTAAGATACCTCAAGGGCTGGGCGTGATTGTTTCAGCGGATTCGAACACGAGGGAGTTCAGAGTGGAGTTTGAAGAGAGGACACTAAAAAAGTTCCCGAGAGCGAAACGTGAGAGTTGCTTCTATTGTGGAGAGGAGGGACATAAGCTTGTGAGTTGTCCTTTGAGGACCAAAAGATCGGAGGTTGAGAGAGAGACGAAATGTGGGAGAGCTAAACCTTCATCTGGGACCATCATCTCCCCATGAATCCAAGAGTGGAAACTATTGTGAAAATTGTGGAGTGACGGACTTCCCTTAGGACACGAGTGTAGTGGCGTGAAAGCTCTGTTGGAGTCACTAGTGGAGGGCTTTGAAGATAAATTGAGTGCAGATACCGAAAAGTTGAAATCTCCATGTGGCTCAAGTTCTAACTGAAGATGGAGATCATTTTCAGAATGATCGAGAAGATGTCGATGAGGGTAAGGCTCATAGTGTGTTTAGGAGAGGAGAGAGCCATGGCAATCTTGGACCAACCAATTCCGTTCATTTTGCCATTGATGAATTACTCTAGAATGGAGCTAGTTTTGTTTGTGTTGTATTAGGGAGTCCGTATAAATTTCCAACAACAACGACAAAAGGAGTTGGAAATGGGGAAGCTTCCGGTGTTCTATGGGAGAGAGAAAGAAGATGTAGAATCTTTTGTGAGAGACTTCAAGAGGGCATGCATAGGAAACAATGAGAGAAGGAAACCCGAATGGGCTATCCTTTTGCCCGACTTCTTGGAGGATTCTGCATTGAAGTGGTACAATGAGTACAAGAAGGAGCATGTGGAGGAAGACACTTGGGAGAGTTTGACGGAGAATCTTGTTGAAAACTTTCTTCCGGATGAAAGTTACGAGAAGCTGATGTGTGAAGTCACCTTTTTGAAGCAAGGAGAGAGTGAGAAGGTGAGATCATACGTAGAGAACGGAGAAGCTGGAGTCACGCTTTTCGTGTGGTGTTGAGAAAGAGTGGAGACGAGGGTCGGCCAACCATGGTGGGGATTGTGGCGATGTTGACAAAGAACTTCATTGGAGGTTTGAAGCCTCAGATTCGAAGCAAGGTGAGATATGAAAAGCCCTCTTCTAAGGTTGAGGCTATTCGCATTGCTATTCGAATGGAGGAGAGCCTAGAAGACGATGATTCTAGCTTGGTGGCTAGAGAAGCATCACCACTGTTGTGGTTAGAATGGCAACTCCCTCTTTGTTGTTCTTTGCGCCCGGTAGTAAATTCTCCGGTGGTAGACTTGCACCATGAGTTGAAATCTATCACGAAACACTCGCTGATCTCAAGATTAACGTAGTACAACTATGGGAGAGGAGGAATCAGAATGTAGGGGGAGGATCTAGAGGGTATGGGAATTATCCTCCAAAAGGAAATCCACCACAAGGGAACTTCACGGTTTCATGCTTTAGTTGTGGAGGCCCTCATTTCCAACGAAATTGTCCTAATCCTCGACAACATGATGGAGTTAGACACAACAATTCTACTCCTGCTCCAAGTCAATCGAAGGATAAGGGAAGCGTCTATTGATGTGTTTCCTCATCGGTGCACGTTTGAGAAGGGAGAGAGCTCTATAAGTTCGAATTGATATTCTTGCACACGAGAAGAAGAGAGCAAGATTTGCAAAGGAGTCCATCTCAATGGAAGATCAACCAAGCGAACACTCGCTCGGTGGTGTGAGTCAACCGAGAGCACCGAGAAAGAAGTTGGGAATGGATGATTTCTCCATTTCATCTACCCAGCTCAAATACGACGTGGTGGAGGATGTGGGGAATCAAAAAGCCAATATAACTGTTGGCCAATTGATTGCTCTAAATCCTACGATAAGAAAGGAGTTGAGGGAGGCCTAAGCAAAAAAAAAGGACCAAGAAGCGGCGATCAAGGGAAAGCTTCCATGGCGAATGTTGGAGTAGGAGTGGTGGATGCCGCTGCCTCGGAGGTATGCACTCAGGCCGAAGATTGAAGTGCGCATTAATGGGCGTGATGTTTCGGATGTACTAGTGGATGGTGGATCTGCGGTGAATGCCATGTCGAACGTTTGTTGAAGAAGTTGGGGATGAAGCTTTCAAGACCTTCCAACATCATTGTTGGGATGGCCAACAAGCAAAAGGTGCGACCCATTGGAGTGGTGGACAAGGTGGTGGTAAGTGTGATGGGAGTTCAAACCTTGTTGTCCTTTCAAGTGCTTGAGGAGGCTAGCTACGACTTGTTGTTAGGAAGACCTTGGTTGAGGGTGTGAGGACAACTGATCGGTGGCATAAGGGTTACCTTCGTATAGGGCCGAAAAACCATCAGTGAAGGTCCCTCTCACAAGTGGCGGAGGAGCGGTCTCGGACTCGGATAGACCTCACAGTGATTACTCAGAGTCCGAGAGTGAAGAAAGTGGTAGTTTTTCAGAGGTTGACACCAACATGTCGGCCGATGAGGAGACATCATCTGAAGATACCTCGGACGATGATGTTCAAGTTCAAGTTCTTGCTGCAATGGATTTACTTCCTAGGCCGGGGGGTGGTGAAAGATCCCGACAAGATGAAGATGAGTAAAGATGAGATAACTTCGACGGCTCTCCACTCTCAAGTTTGGTCCCAAGGTTACTATGGAGGAGAAGTCAAGGTTCTTGGATATATTTCGAAAATATATCCATGTCTTTTTGCCTTTAGCTACAAGGATTTGAAGGAAGTAACCTTAGAAACTCATCGCATTGAGTTAGAGGAGAAGGCTCGTCGATGCGTCGAAGCAACGTCGGATAAATCCACCAACGGTTGTGGTGGTCAAGGAGGAGATCGACAAGCTAAAGGATGCGGGTTTCATCTATGAGGTAGAGAATTCTGAATGGGTTTCTCCTATTGTGATAGTCAAGAAGAAGAATGGTAAGCTACGTGTATGCGTAGATTACAAGAAGTTGAATCTTTGTCACAAAGAAGGATTACTATCCTTTACCTTTCATAGATGAGATTCTAGAGGAGGTGGCAGGTCATGAGTGGTATAGTTTTGGAGATGGTTATAGTGGTTATAACCAAATTCAAATTGCTCCCTGAAGATCAGCTCAAAACCACTTTTACCACGCCATGGGGAACTTTTGCCTTTAGGGTAATGCCCTTTGGTCTATGTAATGCTCAAAGCAACTTTTCAGAGGTTCATGAACAAGGTGTTTGAACCTTTTATTGGGAAATTTGTGCGAGATTTCATAGATGATTTTTGTGTTTCGGGGAAGAAGGAGGATCATTTTGATCATTTGATCAAAATTCTACAACGGTTGGAGAAAGCCAAGGCCTCGCTCAATCCAGAAAAATGCATTTTTGGATGTGAGGAAGGTTTGTTGTTAGGGCACATCATCTCCAAGGATGGGATAGCGGTGGATCGGAAAAGGTGAAACGCATCCTCGACTTACCTTTTCCGGTGGCGTTGACCAAGTTGAGGCGGTTCCTTGGAATGGTGGGATACTATCGGCGGTTCATCTTTTCCTTCTCCAACAAAGCTTATGCCTTGGACGGTTTACATGAAGAAGGGGACGGATTACGATTTAATCCTCAAGGATGGAGAGGCATTTGTGGCGTTCGAACTTCTTAAGAAAGGCGTTGGTAACGGCTCCTATTTTAGCCAAACCAAATTGGGATGAGGATTTGCTGATGATGGACACCATAACAAAGGTACCGGCTGAATACAAGGGGATATGGGATTTCATCTCGGAGGAGAGTTTCCCCAAGGCATGCATTCACGGGAGAGGAATGCATTGGTGAAGCGATGTGAACCTTATACCATCATAGAGGGCGTGTTGTTTCATCAAGGGAGCAGATGGACTACTCGGAAGGGTTGTTGGAAGGGAGGAGTCAATTCAACTTATGAAGGAGTTTCATGAAGGCTCGGTATGTGGAGGACACTTTTGTTGGAAAAGTAAGCGCATTTAAGATCCTAGATATGGGCTATCATTGGAAGGGCATTTTCAAAGATTGTGTGGAATTTTGCAAGAGTTGTGATGTGTGTCAAGCTTTTGCTAAAAGTCCATGAAAACCCCTCCTTTGACATCAGTTCCTATTTTAGGTCCTTTTGAAAAGTGGGGAATAGATTTTGTAGGACCCTTGAATCTTACTCCTCGGGGTAACAAGTTCATTGTGGTAGCTACAGATTATCTAACCAAGTGGGTAGAAGCTAGACCTCTAAAATCTACTAGTGAGGAAAAGTGGGTAGATTTCTATATGAGAGGATAATAACTAGATTCGGATGCCCTCTAGAAATTGTATCGATAGAGGTGGTGAGTTTGTTGGAAGCATTATACAAGCCATGCTAGGTCATTTCTCCATCAAGGCACGGGTGACTACTTCCTACAAACCAAATGCTAATGGGTTGGCGGAGGCGAACCAACTATACGCTTTGCATGATGTTGGCCAAGGATGCGGAACATGGACGGGGAGCAAGCAAAATTGGGACAAAAGGCTGCATGCTATCTTGTGGGAGTATCGGACGACTTGGAAGACATCAACGAGGGGTACTCACCTTTCCGTATGGTATATGGTGTCGAGTCAAAGCTTCCAATTCAATTTGATTTGACGACCTTCTTAACTATCAACGGAAGTTAAAGAGGAAGAATGGAGTAGAAGCTATCAAATCAAGATGTCAACAACTGTTGGATTGGAGGAGGCTATTTGTGGCCATGGTGCGTGTGGGGCGGGCTCAACAATTGCAGAAGAAGTATCATGATAATCGATTTGGGGACGAAGAAGATGAAGATTTTCAAAGAAGGTGATTGGGTAATGCTTTACGATTCCATTAGATATAAGAGAGCAAGAAAGAAATTTCTTCCAAAGTACTTTGGTCCTTTCATAGTTCACAAGGTGTGGGGAAACTTTACTTACGATTTGAAGGAGTTGGGAGGGCGACATTTTGACCGGGTGAATCACGACAAGTTGAAGCCGTTTCATCGGCGATCAGATTCTTTCACTCGAGGACGGAGTGAAATCTTGGTCGAGGGTAAATGTAAGACCCGGGGTTGTACATATAGGATAAAATGAAAGTATATCTAAATTGTGCCTAAGTTTATCTTAGTCATGACTATGTTTAGCTAGTTATGGTTAAGTTGGAGGAAAATATAGAGTAACTTTTGGTGTGGTAGATGAGAACTACTATTTTGTTGTTTAGTATGAGTCAAGGAATAGATTCCATCACATGGGTATCTTGACTTCCCTTGACTTGGACTAGTTTTCATTGGTTGGACTTGGTGAAGACCCTTAAATCTAGGGGGCGAGATTGACTTGGTACACTAGAAGTCAATTAGGGAGTAGTTGGGCTTCTAGAAGATCCAAGTGGACCAATTGCATGTTGCCATGTACCCTTTTCATTGGGGTTTGTGATCTCTACCTCGTTTAAACTTGGTAAGAGGAAGTTACATGGTGATTACTTGTAGTTACTAGGGGTAAGATTCTAAGTAGTATAAATAGAGAGGTTGAGAAGCACCTCTCAAGTAGTTTTCAATGGAAGTTAGTTTTGGGGAGAAGATAGTGTGGTGATCTTAGTTTTGGGGAGCTTGGTTCTTGGAGGCGTCATGTTCGGAGTGGAGCCTTGATTCAATGAAGACTTTGATTACCAAAGTATCCCTTTCCTTTTAGTGATATCTTACTCATGGTGATAATGTGCATAATAGAGCTTGGACTTTGAGAGTTTGTGTAAGAGTGAGCAATAGGGTCATGGTCATAAGGTGGGACTAAGTCCTTCTAGATTCATGATGAGCTTCCAAAAAGCCATCGGAGGTAAACCTGAGTGAGAGTCAGCCCGGAGGTCACATTTTTGGTTCCGTTGCCGGGACCTCAGTCTAGAAGGAGAAGAGATGTTCCGAATCCAGTTTATTGCCCGTGAGAGCGCAACGATGAGAACTCATATGGAGAGGACTGTGGGGAAGAGCGAACCGAGATCATGATGCATAGTAATGTACCATTTGTGTATCCGGTAGTGTTATATGATAGCCTGGAAGTTATTTTGTACATTTTGTTTACTTAAGTGTTGTTTGGGATGAGGCGAGAGTGCTATAGTACGTATTTGGGAGGAAAACTTTATTTTCCAAAGTTTTTCCGATAATTTTATTGATTTTAGATTAGTAGATGGGATACGTTTTGCACTTGAAATAACAGTCATATCATGTCTAGATCAAAAGTTATGATGTTTAGAATTTGCTAGGGTCTTGACGGGTTTTGAAAGATAGCTCTCGGGAAAAAGTGTACAGAGCTCATCAATTCGTGCAAGAATTAAATCAGGATTTTAAACTTTGCACGATTGCTTATCAGGAGCTAAGTTACATGTGGGTTCAAATTTCGTTGAGAGATCATTTTTATAGAGAAAGTTATGATAACTGAAGTATAGGGGGGTATAAAAGTGAGCAAAACTGCTTTACTTTTCAGATTTGCTTTTTCCTTGTTTATGGTCATTTCGAGAGAGTTAGTGCATGGGTGTTTGCATTGTGAGGATGACTTGACACTCATTGGAAAATGGGAGATCAACCTCTTTGGAAGATCCGGTTATCTAAGATACCTCAAGGGCTGGACGTGATTGTTTCAGCGGATTCGAACACGAGGGAGTTTGAGTGGAGTTTGAAGAGGACACTAAAAAGTTCCCGAGAGCGAAACGTGAGAGTTGCTTCTATTGTGGAGAGGAGGGACATAAGCTTGTGAGTTGTCCTTTGAGGACCAAAGATCGAAGGTTGAGAGAGACGAAACGTGGGAGAGCTAAACCTTCATCTGGGACCATCATCTCCCCATGAATCCAAGAGTGGAACCTATTGTGAAAATTGTGAAGTGACCGGACTTCCCTTAGGACACGAGTGTAGTGGCGTGAAAGCTCTGTTGGAGTCACTAGTGGAGGGCTTTGAAGATAAATTGAGTGCAGATACCGAAAAGTTGAAATCTCCATGTGGCTCAAGTTCTAGCGAAGATGGAGATCATTTTCAGAATGATCGAGAAGATGTCGATGAGGGTAAGGCTCATAGTGTGTTTAGGAGAGGGAGAGAGCCATGGCAATCTTGGACCAACCAATTCCGTTCATTTTGCCATTGATGAATTACTCTAGAATGGAGCTAGTTTTGTTTGTGTTGTATTAGGGAGTCCCGTATAAATTTCCAACAACAACGACAAAGGAGTTGGAAATGGGGAAGCTTCCGGTGTTCTATGGGAGAGAGAAAGAAGATGTAGAATCTTTTGTGAGAGACTTCAAGAGGGCATGCATAGGAAACAATGAGAGAAGGAAACCCGAATGGGCTATCCTTTTGCCCGACTTCTTGGAGGATTCTGCATTGAAGTGGTACAATGAGTACAAGAAGGAGCATGTGGAGGAAGACACTTGGGAGAGTTTGACGGAGAATCTTGTTGAAAACTTTCTTCCGGATGAAAGTTACGAGAAGGCGATGTGTGAAGTCACCTTTTTGAAGCAAGGGAGAGAGTGAGAAGGTGAGATCATACGTAGAGAGAACGGAGAAGCCGGAGTCACGCTTTGGTGTGGTGTTGAAAAGAGTGGAGGCGAGGTCGAGCCAACCATGGTGGGGATTGTGGCAATGTTGACAAAGAACTTCATTGGAGGTTTGAAGCCCTCAGATTCGAAGCAAGGTGAGATATGAAAAGCCCTCTTCTAAGGTTGAGGCTATTCGCATTGCTATTCGAATGGAGGAGAGCCTAGAAGACGATGATTCTAGCTTGGTGGCTAGAGAAGCATCACCACCTGTTGTGGTTAGAATGGCAACTCCCTTTTGTTGTTCTTTGCCGATAGTAAATTCTCCATGGTAGACTTGCACCATGAGTTGAAATCTATCACAGAAACACTCGCTGATCTCAAGATTAACGTAGTACAACTATGGGAGAGGAGGAATCAGAATGTAGGGGGAGGATCTAGAGGGTATGGGAATTATCCTCCAAAAAGGAAATCCACCACAAGGGAACTTCACGGTTTCATGCTTTAGTTGTGGAGGCCCTCATTTCCAACGAAATTGTCCTAATCCTCGACAACATGATGGAGTTAGACACAACAATTCTACTCCTGCTCCAAGTCAATCGAAGGATAAGGAGTAGCGTCTATTGATGTGTTTCCTCATCGGTGCACGTTTGAGAAGGAGAGAGCTCTATAAGTTCTAGAGTTGATATTCTTGCACACGAGAAGAAGAGAGCAAGATTTGCGAGAGGAGTCCATCTCAATGGAAGATCAACCAAGCCGGAGCACTCGATCCGGTGGTGTGAGTCAACCGAGAGCACCGAGAAAGAAGTTGGGAATGGATGATTTCTCCATTTCATCTACCCAGCTCAAATACGACGTGGTGGAGGATGTGGGGAATCAAAAAGCCAATATAACTGTTGGCCAATTGATTGCTCTAAATCCTACGATAAGAAAGGAGTTGAGGGAGGCCTAAGCTCCAAAAGGACCAGAAGCGGCGTTCCAAGGGAAAGCTTCCATGGCGAATGTTGGAGTAGGAGTGGTGGATGCCGCTGCCTCGGAGGTATGCACTCAGGCCGAAGATTGAAGTGCGCATTAATGGACGTGATGTTTCGGATGTACTAGTGGATGGTGGATCTGCGGTGAATGCCATGTCGAACGTTTGTTGAAGAAGTTGGGGATGAAGCTTTCAAGACCTTCCAACATCATTGTTGGGATGGCCAACAAGCAAAAAGGTGCGACCCATTGGAGTGGTGGACAAGGTGGTGGTAAGTGTGATGGGAGTTCAAACCTTGTTGTCCTTTCAAGAAGTGCTTGAGGAGGCTAGCTACGACTTGTTGTTAGGAAGACCTTGGTTGAGGGCTGTGAGGACAACTGATCGGTGGCATAAGGGTTGCAACCGTATAGGGCGAAAAACCATCAGTGAAGGTCCCTCTCACAAGTGGCGGAGGAGCGGTCTCGGACTCGGATAGACCTACGAGTGATTACTCAGTGCGAGAGTGAAGAAAGTGGTAGTTTTTGGAGGTTGACACCAACATGTCGGCCGATGAGGAGACATCATCTGAAGATACCTCGGACGATGATGTTCAAGTTCAAGTTCTTTGCTGCAATGGATTTACTTCTAGGCCGGGGGTGGTGAAAGATCCCGACAAGATGAAGATGAGTAAAGATGAGATAACTTCGACTGACTCTCCACTCTCAAGTTTGGTCCCAAAGGTTACTATGGAGGAGAAGTCAAAGGTTCTTGGATATATTTCGAAAATATATCCATGTCTTTGCCTTTAGCTACAAGGATTTGAAGGAAGTAACCTTAGAAACTCATCGCATTGAGTTAGAGGAGAAGGCTCGTCGATGCGTCGGAAGCAGCGTCGGATAAATCCACCAACTTATTTTGTGGTGGTCAAGGAGGAGATCGACAAGCTAAAGGATGCGGGTTTCATCTATGAGGTAGAGAATTCTGAATGGGTTTCTCCTATTGTGATAGTCAAGAAGAAGAATGGTAAGCTACGTGTATCGTAGATTACAAGAAGTTGAATCTTTGTCACAAAGAAGGATTACTATCCTTTACCTTTCATAGATGAGATTCTAGAGGAGGTGGCAGGTCATGAGTGGTATAGTTTTGGAGATGGTTATAGTGGTTATAACCAAATTCAAATTGCTCACGAAGATCAGCTCAAAACCACTTTTACCACGCCATGGGGAACTTTTTTGCCTTTAGGGTAATGCCCTTTGGTCTATGTAATGCTCAGCAACTTTTCAGAGGTTCATGAACAAGGTGTTTGAACCTTTTATTGGGAAATTTAATGCGAGATTTCATAGATGATTTTTGTGTATACGGGAAGAAGGAGGATCATTTTGATCATTTGATCAAAATTCTACAACAGTTGGAGAAAGCCAAGGCCTTGCTCAATCCAGAAAAAATGCATTTTTGGATGTGAGGAAGGTTTGTTGTTAGGGCACATCATCTCCAAAAGATGGTATAGCGGTGGATCTAGAAAAGGTGAAACGCATCCTCGACTTACCTTTTCGGTGGCGTTGACCAAGTTGAGGCGGTTCCTTGGAATGGTGGGATACTATCGGCGGTTCATCTTTTCCTTCTCCAACAAAGCTTATGCCTTGACGGTTTACATCAAGAAGGGGACGGATTACGATTTAATCCTCAAGGATGGAGAAGGTTGTGGCGTTCGAACTTCTTAAGAAGGCGTTGGTAACGGCTCCTATTTTAGCCAAACCAAATTGGGGTAAACCTTTCATTCTCTACACGGATGCATCAAACATTGCTATAGGATGCACTCTAAGCCGATTAGATGAAGATAGCCATGATCATCCAATTGCTTATGCTAGTAGGCGGATGGTGCGGTGAGAGAAATTATTCAGTGGTTGAAAGGGAGGCTTTATTTGTGATCTTCTCACTCAAAAGTTTCGACACTATCTATTGGGAGGAAGTTTACTATCGTTCTCGACCACAAGGCTTTGAAGTACATTTTCAACAAGCCTAATCTTTGAGGGTAGGATAGCCGGATGGAAGTTGTTCTTGGCGGAGTTTGATTACATCATTGAGGATCGACCGGTAAGAAACATGCCAATGTTGATTTGATGTCTCGAGCATACGATGAGGAAGGAGATCAACCAGTGGATGATACATTTCCAGATGAGGATTTGCTGATGATGGACACCATAACAAAGGTACCGGCTGAATACAAGGGGATATGGGATTTCATCTCGGAGGGAGAGTTTCCCCAAGGCATGCATTCACGGGAGAGGAATGCATTGGTGAAGCGATGTGAACCTTATACCATCATAGAGGACGTGTTGTTTCATCAAGGAGCAGATGGACTACTCAGAAGGGTTGTTGGAATGGAGGAGTCAATTCAACTTATGAAGGAGTTTCATGAAGGCTCGGTATGTGGAGGACACTTTGCAGGAAAGGTAACTGCATTTGACTCAGCCCGGAGGTCACAGGGCTGACTCTCACTCAGGTTTACCTCCGATGGCTTTTTGGAAGCTCATCATGAATCTAGAAGGACTTAGTCCCACCCTATGACCATGACCCTATTGCTCACTCTTACACAAACTCTCAAAGTCCAAGCTCTATTATACACATTATCACCAAGAGTAAGATATCACTCAAAAGGAAAGGGATACTTTGGTAATCAAAGTCTTCATTGAATCAAGGCTCCACTCCGAACAAGACGTCTCCAAGAACCAAGCTCCCCAAAACTAAGATCACCACACTATCTTCTCCCAAAACTAACTTCCATTGAAAAACTACTTGAGAGGTGCTTCTCAACCTCTCTATTTATACTACTTAGAATCTTACCCCTAGTAACTACAAGTAATCACCATGTAACTTCCTCTTACCAAGTTTAAGCGAGATAGAGATCACAAACCCCAATGAAAAGGGTACATGGCAACATGCAATTGGTCACTTGGATTTTCTAGGAGCCCAACTACTCCCCTAATTGACTTCTAGTGTACCAAGTCAATCTAAGCCCCTAGATTTAAGGGTCTTCACCAAGTCCAACCCATGAAAACTAGTCCAAGTCAAGGGAAGTCAAGATATCCATGTGATGGAATCTATTCCTTGACTCATACTAAACAACAAAATAGAAGTTCTCATCTACCACACCAAAAGTTACTCTATATTTTCCTCCAACTTAACCATAACTAGCTAAACATAGTCATGACTAAGATAAACTTAGGCACAATTTAGATATACTTTCATTTTATCCTATACATTTACCCCCGGACCAAGATTTCACTCCGTCCTCGGAGTGAAAGAATCTGATCGTCGATGAAACGGCTTCAACTTGTCGTGATTCACTCGATCAAAATGTCGTCCTCCCAACTCCTTCAAATCGTAAGTAAAGTTTCCCCACACCTTGTGAACTATGAAAGGACCAAAGTACTTTGGAAGAAATTTCTTTCTTGCTTTCTTATATCTAATGGAATCGTAAAGCATTACCCAATCACCTTCTTTGAAAATCTTCATCTTCTTCGTCCCAAATCGATTATCATGATACTTCTTCTGCAATTGTTGAGCCCACTCCACACGTACCATAGCCACAGCTTGAGCCTCCTCCAGCTCCAACAGTTGTTGACGTCTTGATTTGATAGCTTCTACTCCATTCTTCCTCTTTAAATTCCGTTGGATAGTTAAGAAGGTCGTCAAATCAAATTGAATTGGAAGCTTTGACTCGACACCATATACCATACGGAAAGGTGAGTACCTGTTGATGTCTTCCAAGTCGTCCGATACTCCCACAACATAGCATGCAGCCTCTTGTCCCAATTTTGCTTGCTCCCGTCCATGTCTGCATCCTTGGCCAACATCATGCAAAGCGTATAGTTGGTTCGCTCACGCCAACCCATTAGCATTTGGTTTGTAGGAAGTAGTCACCCGTGCCTTGATGGAGAAATGACCTAGCATGGCTTGTATAATGCTTCCAACAAACTCACCACCTCTATCGGATACAATTTCTAGAGGGCATCCGAATCTAGTTATTATCCTCTCATGCAATCTACCCACTTCTTCCTCACTAGTAGATTTTAGAGGTCTAGCTTCTACCCACTTGGTTAGATAATCAGTAGCTACTGCACAATGAACTTGTTACCCGAGGAGTAAGATTCAAGGGTACTACAAAATCTATTCCCCACTTCTCAAAAGGACCTAAAATAGGAACTGATGTCAAAGGAGTGGTTTTCATGGACTTTTTAGCAAAAGCTTGACACACATCACAACTCTTGCAAAATTCACACAATCTTTGAAAATGCCCTTCCAATGATAGCTTTGCATCTAGGATCTTAAATGCGATTACCTTTCTTGCAAAGTGTCCTCCACATACCGAGCCTTCATGAAACTCCTTCATAAGTTGAATTGACTCCTCCCTTCCAACAACCCTTCTGAGTAGTCCATCTGCTCCTTGATGAAACAACACGTCCTCTATGATGGTATAAGGTTCACATCGCTTCACCAATGCATTCCTCTCCGTGAATGCATGCCTTGGGGAAACTCTCCCTCGAGATGAAATCCCATATCCCCTTGTATTCAGCCGGTGCCTTTGTTATGGTGTCCATCATCAGCAAATCTTCATCCGGAAATGTATCATCCTTGGTTGATCTCCTTCCTCATCGTATGCTCGAGACATCAAATCAAGCATTGGCATGTTTCTACCGGGTCGATCCTCAATGATGTAATCAAACTCCGCCCAATAACAACTTCCATCCGGCTATCCTACCCATAAAGCATTAGGCTTGTTGAAAATGTAGTTCAAAGCCTTGTGATCAGTAACGATAGTAAACTTCCCTCCCAAAAGATAGTGTCAAAACTTCTTGAGTGAGAAGATCATGACTAAAGCCTCCCCTTTCGATCCTTTGAATAGTTTCTCTCACTGCACCATCGTCTACTAGCATAAGCAATTGGATGATCATGGCTATCTTCATCTAAGCGGCTTAGAGTGCATCCTATAGCAATGTTTGATGCATCCGTGTAGAGAATGAAAGGTTTACCCCAATTTGGTTTGGCTAAAATAGGAGCCGTTACCAACGCCTTCTTAAGAAGTTTGAACGCATAAATGCCTCTCCATCCTTGAGGATTAAATCATAATCCGTCCCCTTCTTCATGTAAACCGTCAAGGCATAAGCTTTGTTGGAGAAGGAAAAGATGAACCGTCGATAGTATCCCACCATTCCAAGGCGCCTCAACTTGGTCAACGTCACCGGAAAAGGTAAGTCGAGGATGCGTTTCATCTTTTCTGGATCCACCGCTATCCCATCCTTGGAGATGATGTGCCCTAACAACAAACCTACCTCACATCCAAAAATGCATTTTTCTGGATTGAGCGAGGCCTTGGCTTTCACCAACCGTTGTAGAATTTTGATCAAATGATCAAAATGATCCTCCTTCTTCCCGTATACACAAAAATCATCTATGAAATCTCGCACAAATTTCCCAATAAAAGGTTCAAACACCTTGTTCATGAACCTCTGAAAAGTTCTTTGGAGCATTACATAGACCAAAGGGCATTACCCTAAAGGCAAAAGTTCCCCATGGCGTGGTAAAAAGTGGTTTTGAGCTGATCTTCGGGGAGCAATTTGAATTTGGTTATAACCACTATAACCATCTCCAAAACTATACCATTCATGCCCTGCCACCTCCTCTAGAATCTCATCTATGAAAGGTAAAGGATAGTAATCCTTCTTTGTGTGACATTCAACTTCTTGTAATCTACGCATACACGTAGCTTACCATTCTTCTTCTTGACTATCACAATAGGAGAAACCCATTCAGAATTCTCTACCTCATAGATGAAACCCGCATCCTTTAGCTTGTCGATCTCCTCCTTGACCACCACGGCCGTTGGTGGATTTATCGACGTTGCTTCCGACGTCTTTGGGCGAGCCTTCTCCTCTAACTCAATGTGATGAGTTTCTAAGGTTACTTCCTTCAAATCCTTGTAGCTAAAGGCAAAGACATGGATATATTTTCGAAATATATCCAAGAACCTTGACTTCTCCTCCATAGTAACCTTGGGACCAAACTTGAGAGTGGAGAGCCGTCGAGTTATCTCATCTTCACTCATCTTCATCTTGTCGGGATCTTTCACCACCCCCGGCCTAGGAAGTAAATCCATTGCAGAAGAACTTGAACTTGAACATCATCGTCCGAGGTATCTTCAGATGATGTCTCCTCATTGGTCGACATGTTGGTGTCAACCTCTGAAAAACTGCCACTTTCTTCACTCTCAGACTCTGAGTAATCACTCATAGGTCTATCCGAGTGCGAGACCGCTCCTCCGCCACTTGTGAGAGGGACCTTCACTCGATGGTTTTTCGGCCCTATCTCTGAAGGTAACCCTTATGCCACCGATCAGTTGTCCTCACGACCCTCAACCAAGGTCTTCCTAACAACAAGTCATAGCTAGCCTCCTCAAGCACTTGAAAGGACAACAAGGTTTGAACTCCCATCACGCTTACCACCACCTTGTCCACCACCCAATGGGTCGCACCTTTTTGCTTGTTGGCCATCCCAACAATGATGTTGGAAGGTCTTGAAAGTTTCATCCCCAACTTCTTCAACAAACGTTCGACATGGCATTCACCGCAGATCCACCATCCACTAGTACATCCGAAACATCACGTCCATTAATGCGTACTTCAATCTTGAAGCTTTGAGTGCATACCTCCGAGGCGGCGGCATCCACCACTCCTACTCAACATTCGCCATGGAAGCTTTCCCCTTGGATCGTCGCTTCTTGGTCCTTTTTAGACTTAGGCCTCCCCTCAACTCCTTTCTTATCGTAGGATTTAGAGCAATCAATTGGCCAAAAGTTATATTGGCTTTTTGATTCCCACATCCTCCACCACGTCGTATTTGATTTGGGTAGATGAAATGGAGAAATCATCCATTCCCAACTTCTTCCTCGGTGCTCTCGGTTGACTCACACACCACTTGGATCGAGTGCTCCGGCTTGGTTGATCTTCCATTGAGATGGACTCCTCTGCAAATCTTGCTCTCTTCTTCTCGTGTGCAAGAATATCAACTACGGAACTTATAGAGCTCTCTCTCCTTCTCAAACGTGCAGCGATGAGGAAACACATCAATAGGCCGCTACTCCCTTATCCTTCGGTGACTTGGAGGCGGGAGGAGTAGAATTGTTGTGTCTAACTCCATCATGTGGTCGAGATTAGGACAATTCCGTTGGAAATGAGGGCCTCCACAACTAAAGCATGAAGCGTGAAGTTCCCTTGTGGTGGATTTCCTTTTGGAGGATAATTCCCATACCCTCTAGATCCTCCCCTACATTCTGATTCCTCCTCTCCCATAGTTGTACTCGTTAATCTTGAGATCAGCGAGTGTTTACGTGATAGATTTCAACTCATGGTGCAAGTCTACCACGGGGAGAATTTACTCTGGCGTAGCAACAACGATAGGAGTTGCCATTCTAACCACAGCAGGTGGTAATGCTTCTCTAGCCACCAAGCTAGAATCATCGTCTTCTAGGCTCTCCTCCATTCGAATAGCAATGCGAATAGCCTCAACCTTAGAAGAGGGCTTTTCATATCTCACCTTGCTTGAATCTGAGGGCTTCAAACCTCAATGAAGTTCTTTGTCAACATCGCCACAATCCCCACCATGGTTGGCTCGACCTCGTCTCACTCTTTCTCAACACCACCACGAAAACGTGATTCCGGCTTCTCCGTTCTCTCTAACGTATGATCTCACCTTCTCACTCTCTCCTTGCTTCAAAAAGGTGACTTCACACATCAGCTTCGTAACTTTCATCCGGAAGAAAGTTTTCAACAAGATTCTCCGTCAAACTCTCCCAAGTCTCTTCCTCCACATGCTCCTTCTTGTACTCATTGTACCACTTCAATGCGAGAATCCTCCAAGAAGTCGGGCAAAAAGGATAGCCCATTCGGGTTTCCTTCTCTCATTGTTTCCTATACATGCCCTCTTGAAGTCTCTCACAAAAGATTCTACATCTTCTTTCTCTCTCCCATAGAACACCGGAAGCTTCCCCATTTCCAACTCCTTTTGTCGTTGTTGTTGGAAATTTATACGGGACTCCCTAATAAAACACAAACAAAACTAGCTCCATTAGAGTAATTCATCAATGGCAAAATGAACGGAATTGGTTGGTCCAAGATTGCCATGGCTCTCTCCTCTCCTAAACACACTATGAGCCTTACCCTCATCGACATCTTCTCGATCATTCTGAAAATGATCTCCATCTTGATTAGAACTTGAGCCACGGAGATTTCAACTTTTGGTATCTGCACTCAATTTATCTTCAAAGCCCTCCACTAGTGACTCCAACAGAGCTTTCACGCCACTACACTCGTGTCCTAAGGGAAGTCCGGTCACTCCACAATTTTCACAATAGGTTCCACTCTTGGATTCATGGGGAGATGATGGTCCCAGATGAAGGTTTAGCTCTCCCACGTTTCGTCTCTCTCTCAACCTCCGATCTTTGGTCCTCAAAGGACAACTCACAAGCTTATGTCCCTCCTCTCCACAATAGAAGCAACTCTCACGTTTCGCTCTCGGGGAATTTTGTAGTGTCCTCTCTTCAAACTCCACTCTGAACTCCCTCGTGTTCGAATCCATTTGAAACAATCACGTCCAGCCCTTGAGGTATCTTAGATAACCGGATCTTCCAAAGAGGTTGATCTCCCATTTTCCAATGAGTGTCAAGTCATCCTCACTATGCAAAACACTCATGCACTCACTCTCTCGGAATGACCATAAACAAAGAAAAAGCAAATCTGAAAAGTAAAGCAGTTTTGCTCACTTTTATACCCCCCTATACTTCAGGTATCATAACTTTCTCTATAAAAATAATCTCTCAACGAAATTTGAACCCACATGTAACTTAGCTCCTGATAAACAATCGTGCAAAGTTTAAAATCCTGATTTAATTCTTGCACGAATTGATGAGCTCTGTACACTTTTTCCTGAGAGCTATCTTTCAAAACCCGTCAAGACCCTAGCAAATTCTAAACATCATAACTTTTGATCTAGACATGATATGACTGTTATTTCAAGTGCAAAACGTATCCCATCTACTAATCTAAAATCAAGAAAATTATCGGAAAAACTTTGGAAAATAAAGTTTTCCTCCCAAATACGTACTATAGCACTCTCGCCTCATCCCAAACAACACTTAAGTAAACAAAATGAACAAAATAACTTCCAGGCTATCCTATAACACTACCGGATACACAAAAGGTACATTACTATGCATCATGATCTCGGTTCGCTCTTCCTCCACAGTCCTCTCCATATGAGTTCTCATCGTTGCGCTCTCACGGGCAATAAACTGGATTCGAAACATCTCTTCTCCTTCTAGGCGAGGTCCCGCAACGGAACCAAAAATGTGACCTCGGGCTGACTCTCACTCAGGTTTACCTCCGATGG
Organism: Marchantia paleacea; assembly: GCA_014180765.2. NCBI lineage: Eukaryota > Viridiplantae > Streptophyta > Marchantiopsida > Marchantiales > Marchantiaceae > Marchantia > Marchantia paleacea. The sequence goes on from MUAA02000118.1 coordinate 993,541, forward strand.
CTTTTGGAAGCTCATCATGAATCTAGAAGGACTTAGTCCCACCCTATGACCATGACCCTATTGCTCACTCTTACACAAACTCTCAAAGTCCAAGCTCTATTATACACATTATCACCAAGAGTAAGATATCACTCAAAGGAAAGGGATACTTTGGTAATCAAAGTCTTCATTGAATCAAGGCTCCACTCGAACAAGGCGTCTCCAAGAACCAAGCTCCCCAAAACTAAGATCACCACTATCTTCTCCCAAAACTAACTTCCATTGAAAAACTACTTGAGAGGTGCTTCTCAACCTCTCTATTTATACTACTTAGAATCTTACCCTAGTAACTACAAGTAATCACCATGTAACTTCCTCTTACCAAGTTTAAACGAGATAGAGATCACAAACCCCAATGAAAAGGGTACATGGCAACATGCAATTGGTCCACTTGGATTTTCTAGGAGCCCAACTACTCCCTAATTGACTTCTAGTGTACCAAGTCAATCTCGCCCTAGATTTAAGGGTCTTCACTTAAAGTCCAACCCATGAAAACTAGTCCAAGTCAAGGGAAGTCAAGATACCCATGTGATGGAATCTATTCCTTGACTCATACTAAACAACAAAATAGAAGTTCTCATCTACCACACCAAAAGTTACTCTATATTTTCCTCCAACTTAACCATAACTAGCTAAAAATAGTCATGACTAAGATAAACTTAGGCACAATTTAGATATACTTTCATTTTATCCTATATGTACAACCCTGGGTCTTACAGGACAGGCCTAAAATTCCCAAACTACCCTTCGACCCTCGGGAAGGGGGTTTACCACCCCCTTTCCTAACCCCACGTCGATCTGAGCGCAGGTCGATCCGCGAACCATCGTCAGAGAGGTCCTTGGTCGTCGGCTCGCCATCTTGACTCCGGTCTATAGCTTCCTCAGCTCGGGCATCTAGATTAGGCTCCACACCACTCTACGCCATAGTTGTTCAACATCCTCAACCTCGAGCTTGAACAACTCCTTCAACAATCTCCCACTTGGAGACTTATCTCATCACGTGTCTCCATTCTGCAACAGCGACTCAACTCATCAGGCAAAGAGTCCAATTGAGGTTGAGCAGAACCTCAGTTTATCGTATGGCACCGACTTTGTGAACATGTCGGCTAGATTTTGACTTCCCGGGATCTTCTCAAGCACCAACACACCATCCTCCAACGCTGATCTAATGAAGTGGTATCTCAGTTGTATGTGCTTCGTCCGGGCATGATACACCGGGTTCTTCACCAATTGAATGGCACTTTGGTTGTCACTTTATAACACACGCCCGTCATGGTCTTGATCCAGTTCTTGCAGAAACGTCTGCAGCCATATCATTTCCTTCGTAGCCTCTGTGATTGCCACATACTCCGCTTTACAGCTCGACAAGGCGACAATCTTTTGCAACCTCGACACCCATCAGATAGCCGTCCCTCCAAACGTGTTAACATAACCGGACGTACTCTTCCTGCTATCAACGTCGCCTCCATTTTCCGCATCGACGTACCCTTGGAGTCCTACTTCAGACTTCCTAAATATCAACGCCGTGCTCGAGCTTCCTCTAAGATATCAGAGGATCCACTTCACAGCCTCCCAATGCTCTCTCCCCTGTTTCTTCATGAACATGCTCACAACTACCATTGCATGAGCAATGTCCGGCCTTGTACACACCATTGCGTACATCAAACTTCCAATAGCCGAAGCGTAGGGGATCTTGTCTATGTGCGCCAGCTCGTCCTCCGTCACCGATGACTGTTCCTTGGATAATTTGAAGTGGCTGGCCAGCGGCGTGCTCACCAACCTCGCGTCCTCCATCTTGGAGCATTGGAGTACCTTCTTCACGTACTCCCCTTGCGAGAGCTCGATGTCCTCTCTCGTCCTCTTGATCCTCATCCCGACAATCTGCTTCGCGGCTCCTAGATCCTTCATCACAAATTCTATGGACAGTCTTTTCTTCAGCTGTCGATCTCATGTAGGTCAGCACCTACGATCAGCATATCATCAACGTACAACAGAAGAATCACATAGGAGTCTTTAAGTCTCTTGAAGTAGCAGCAGTGGTCGGCTTCACACCGGCCAAACTTTGCTCATCTCATGAAGTTGTCGAACTTCTTGTACCACTGCCGTGGGGCTTGCTTCAGCCCATAGAGACTTTTCTGGAGCTTGCACACTAGCTCCTCCTTTCCTTTCACCTCGAAGCCTTCGGGCTGCCTCATGTAGATCTCCTCGTCGAGATCACCGTGAAGAAATGCCGTCTTCACATCCATCTGCTGGAGATGGAGATTCTCCTTGGCAACCAACCCCAGCATGGTTCGAATTGTCACGAGCTTGATGACAGGAGAAAAGATTTCCGTGAAATCGATCCCCTCCTTCTGGTGGAAACCCTTCACCACCAGCCTTGCCTTGAGCCGTTGGCTTCCATCGCTCTCCTCCTTGATCTGGTACACCCACTTGTTGTGCAGTGCTTTCTTCCCAACTGGTAACTCTGCCAGCTCCCAAGTATGATTCATGATCAGCGAATCCATCTCGTCCTTCAAGGCGAGCTCCCACTTGGTCGAAGCGTCGACCTCCATAGCCTCTTCATAGCATTCCGGCTCTCCTCTATCTGTTAGGAGGATGTAATTCAGAGTCAAGCCATACCTGTGCACCGGTCTCTTGACTGTAGACGATCTCCTCACTTGGGTGATCGGAGTCTACTGATTCACCTTGAGCTCGGTGTCCTCATCAGCCTCTTCTTCTTTGATATTGTGACCACCATCAGCGCACGCCAATTTCTCCTTGGTCATCAAAATGTCTTCTTTCTCCGGCTCGGTCGTCGAGAAGTCTTCTAGGTCGATTGTTGACTTCTCGTCCTTAGGAGCCTGCTTTGCCGTGTTACCCTTCAGCTCATCCTTGTACATCGTCTACTCGTTGAAGAAAATGTTCCAGCTCCGGACTATCTTTCTCGTATTGGCATTCCAAAAACGATAGTCGAGCTCAGTGTCACCATATCCAATGAAATAACACTTTTTTGATTTCGGATCAAGCTAACTTAGAATAGATTGATCCACATGAACGTACGATAAACAACCAAACACTTTCAAGTACGAAAGGTTTACATTCTTGCCACTCCACGCCTCTTGTGGAATTCTGAAACGTAGAGGAACACTCGGTCCTCGGTTTATCAAGAAAGCTGCCGTGTTGATTGCATCGGCCCAAAACACCTTGGGCAATCCGGAGTGTATCCTCATACTCTGGGCTCGTTCATTCAGCGTGCGATTCATTTGCTCCGCTACACCGTTCTGTTGGCGAGTTCCATGGATCGTCTTCATCATCTTGATCCCACTCTAGGCACAATACTGCTTGAAATCGGAGTCGATGTACTCCCCTCCATTGTCGGACTTCAAACACTTCACCATTGAGCCTGACTCTAGCTCGACCATTGCCTTCCACGTCTTGAAGGTATTGAACACATCGGATTTATTCTTCAGAAAATAAACCCATACCTTCATTGTTGCGTCATCGATGAACATCATTTAATAGCGAGATCCCCCAAGTGAAGAAACTGAAGCTGGTCCCCATACGTCGGTATGTACTAGCGTGAGCTTTTCTGTCTTCAACTCTCTACTTGCATTCGTGAAGCTGACTCGCTTCTGCTTCCCGAGAATGCAACTCTCGCAAGGATGATGTTCAATCATCTTCAGCTCCGGGATCTTGCCGTCCTTCATGAACAGCTTCATCCCCTTCTCACTCATGTGTCCAAGCCTATTGTGCCAGAGCTCGGTCTTCTCGGTGTTGTCAACTATGGCCACCATGTCACGGCTGCTCGTCGTCATGTAGAGCGTGCCCATCTTGTGGCCGCGAGTTACAACCATAGCCCCCCTCGTCACCTTCCACGAACCGTCACCGAATGTTGTGGTGTAACCTTCGTCGTCAAGCTGACCCACCGAGATCAGGTTCCTCATCAACTTCGGCACGTGTCTGATTTTCGTCATCTTCCAAATCTGCCCGTTTGACATTCTCAATCTGACGTCTCCAATGCCAACAACGTCAAGCGGCTCGCCATCTGCGACATAGACCTTGCCGTGATCACCAGAGATGTAATTCTCTATTACGTCATGATTCGCCGTAGTGTGGAACGATGCTCCCGAATCAAGCACCCATGAGTCTGTCGAGCTGTCAACCGATAATAGCAACGCATCGGTCAGGTCCTTCGTGGTGGCGTTTACACCTGCCTTCTCCTTGGGCGGTGCCTTGCAGAATTTCCGGATGTGGCCCGCCTTGCCACAATTCCAGCACTCGAACGGCCGTTCCGACTTTGATTGGCTTCTCCCATTCCGAGACTTTGACCTGGAATTCCGGTTCTGATTCCGGTCGTGGTTTTTGCCCCTTTCCACGTGTAAGGCCAAACTCATTGAAGCCTCACCAGAATCAATCCGTTGCACCTCCTCTGCCAGGATGCGATCTCACACGTCATTGAATTTCAACTTCGCGCTTCCAACCGAATTGCTCACCGCTGCCCTCATGGGCTCCCAACTATTCGGTAGAGAGGCTAACAAGATTAGGGCACACACCTCGTCGTCAAATTCAATCTTTACCGATGATAGTTGGTTAACTATCGTATTGAACTCGTGTACGTGCGTTGCTACGCCCACACCTTCGCCCATCTTCAGATGAAACAACCTCTTCATCAGAAACACCTTTTTGTTCGGGAGGGTTTCTCGCACATGTCCGTTAGGACCTTCATCATCGCTGCCGTGGTCGTCTACTTCGCCACGTTGTGAGCCACGTTCTTCAAAAGCGTTAGTTGAATCACACCCAGAACCTGCTTGTCGAGGAGTTTTCATTTTGCCTCGTCCATCTTTTCTGGCTTCTTGCTCAATGGTAGATGAAGTTTTCTTCCGTACAAGTAGTCCTCGATCTGCAGCCTCTAGAACGCATTATCGGTACCATCAAATTTACCGATCATGTGAGCTCCGCCGTCTTCGCCTCCCATCGTTTTCGATCGCTCAACCTGAGGAGCTCTGATACTAGTTGTTGGGACTCTACCTCACATGAGTCTTGCCTGTCAATGCGGAAATACAAAACGATATTGCAAAGAACGATGAATAGCATACACAGATTTATAGTGATTCGATCCAAATTGATCTACGTCCACTCTTTCCGCTGCAGATTTCAATACGCCCTAATTAGGGAGATGTGTTTACAATTCTCTTGCGCTCTACCAAAGAACATTCGGCGCATAGACGGTATTTATAGCAAAAATACTAGGGCATCTCGGACAGGCCTAAAATTCCCAAACTACCCTTCGACCCTCGGGAAGGGGGTTTACCACCCCCTTTCCTAACCCCACGTCGACCTGAGCGCAGTTCGATCCGCGAACCATCGTCAGAGAGGTCCTTGGTCGTCGGCTCGCCATCTTGACTCCGGTCTATAGCTTCCTCAGCTCGGTCATCTAGATTAGGCTCCACACCACTCTACGCCATAGTTGTTCAACATCCTCAACCTCGAGCTTGAACAACTCCTTCAACAGTTATTTGTTTGGAAACTCCTTCACTCTCATCACTGATCATCAACCATTGAAATGGTTGAAGAAATCGGACAATCTTACAGGAAAGCTTGCACGATGGGCTCTTATCCTACAGGAGTATGATTTCATGGTTGTTCATAGACCTGGACTGGTGAACCGTGATGCAGATGGATTAAGTCGAAACCCATGTATAAGTCAAGTTGAAGAAACCGGGGCTCGATGGCACAGTGATACTGATGAGGAGATGGTGCCGGGTTGGCATGCATCTGCCTTTTTGAGTTTGTTGGCGCTTAAGAGCTATATGATATCTCTCTTGGGTCAGAGAGCAGATATGTTAGCCTTGGACGCTAAGATTGAGGATGGTTTGATGGTAAACCAAGACATCCATGATGACATGCTGGTGTTGGAGTATCTTCGTACAGGTGCTTTGTTGGGCACCTTGAGTGCAAAGGAGCGGGATCGAGTTTTACATAGAGCTCGACGGTTCAGATGGAAAGGTAGACACCTTCTTTGAGTATGGGGAGATGGCATCATTCGTGTTGTGCCACTTCCATCTCAGAGAGCATAGTTGATCAGACATGCTCATGAGGAGTTAGGTCATTTTGGAGTAAAGCGGACATATAGCTTACTTCAAAGTCATTATTGGTGGAGAGGTATGCAAATTGAGGTGCAGCAGTTTGTGGCGAGATGTATGGTATGTGATCATGTTCGAGCATCATTCAGTGCCCCTACACCACAACTACATCCTCTACTGATTATGGGACTTGATTATCATTGGAGCTTGGATTTTGCAGGACCTTTGCCATTGACTGTACGACGTCATCGATATGTGTTGGTCATGGTGGAACATTTATCCAAGTGGATTGAGTTGGTGGTCTTGACCGACAAGTCAAGTGAGGGAACAACTTATGCGTTCTTAGCTGCAATACTTAGTCGATTTGGTGCACCAGCAGAAGTGTTGACTGATCAGGGTACTGAGATTTTGGGCGAGTTTCAGGCTTTGTGTGATCGAGCGTTGATCGATCATCATACCACCTCAAGAGATCATCATGAGGCTAATGGTCTGGCAGAGCGAGTTGTTTAGACGGTGAAGAGAGGACTGCGAAAGTTTGGTTTGGAGAAAGGTCATCTGGAAGACTGGGACATCTAGCTATCATGGTTGGCCATGGGTTATCGATTTGGCCGGCAAGCATCTCTAGCGTCATTCTCACCGTAGTTTTTATTATATGGTAGAGATCCAGACTTACCTACAGCTATCCGTAGAGAGTCAGGTGAAGTCTTGGACTTGGATAACCCTGATGTTTGGGTTAGGGTGTATTCTCAAAAGGCAGAACTCTTCCGTAGACTCATGCATATGACATTTGAGAACCTGGCTATTGCTCAGCATAGAGATGCTTTGCGTTATGCTACCATCCGAGGAGATGGATATCGACCTTCAATTCGCAGATTTCATGTTGGTGATTACGTTTACTTGCACCATAGTGCACCGACCACATTGGATGTTGCGGTTGGTCGCACGATTCTACAAGTACGTGAGGTTTTACCTTCTTGAGTTTTGGTATTGGAGGGTCGTGATGGTGTGATTTGGAAGAATCATGTGAGTAATTGTGCGCCATGTCACCTTCCAAACATTGATGGTACTATAGAACCAAGCCTAGCAATTGTATGTGCAGGCTTGAGATGTATGTTATGTGGATCAGCTGGTAGAGCAGCCTGTATGTTGATTTATGATTCTTGTTCGAGAGGATGGCATATGTCATGTTTGACACCTCCTCTCAATGCGGTGCCCAGTGGACGGTGGAGATTTCCTCGATACATTTACCCGGCAAGCATGTCTGACCGTTACATGATATGGATTGCATATACGCGACTTATGATGGTGCATTGTAGCACCCGGCCTCCTGATCTTAGCCCCACGAAGGGCATATCATGTTATGGACTAGATGGCTACTTCGAGTTAGAGGGACCTAACCGCTAGTTAGGGGGGCGATTGTGGTACACTTGTGTTGATGTATGACGATCTATGTGTTGTGATGTTTGATGTGACAGCTATGTATGTTGTGATGCGATATGTATGTGCACGACAGCTGTCATGACTTATGTAGTAGCATCTCTAGTTATGTAGGTGCTTGGCGTATGCGAGAAGCAGATCTGACAATTAGAGCCGGTTGTGCGATTAGCGCCGTTCGCCTTTGGGACTGCCGTTAGGGCCGACAGCGCCGTTAGGGGTCCTAGGGCTCAAGGGGTAGAGTTCCAATTAGGGCTCCTTGGAGGCCAGTTTTTGAAGTTGAGCCTTTGAGAGTGTGGCTATGGTGGATAGTAGCTAGTGCGGGAACCTGGAGTCTTTGAAGCACAAAGTGGGTTTGGCTTGAATGTAATCTCTCTTTTATGCTATGGTTATGAGCGGAGTGTCCTTGTGGACGTTTTGAGAGTAGAAAAGATTATTGTGGTACACTTGTATTGATGTATGACGATCTATGTGTTGTGATATTTGATGTGACAGCAATGTATGTTGTGATGCAATATGTATGTGCACGACAAAATAATAACAAACATATGATACATATTTGAATAATAGCACATTCTTGTATACTTATAATTCTCTTCGACCTTTCCACTCACATATAAACTAGCAACATGATACCCTTGACTTACAGAATGAAAGCAAACCAAAATTCTTGACTATTGAATTCTATTCCTCTAGAGGGAAGGAAGGAAAGCCAATGGCGCTCCTTTGAAGATTAAGCTTTGTCAAGAACTCGCAAGGTTGAAAATGTCTTTCACTGGCGGCTTGGACTTGAGCCTGGGTACAATCCCTTGTCCAAGGGGCACAATTATTGTCATCACAATCTACTCCTGGATTTCTCTTAGATGTTGAGGCTTATGAATAGTCTTGTAGTTCTTTGGACTTGACACCTTCTCTTCCTCTGTTAATCCCGTCCAATTTGCTCTGATTTCTTCCGGGACATCTTGGATATCAAAGATAGGGATGCATCTGAAAGATTCTTGCTCGGTTAGGATTAAGTTGTTGCTTTTCATAATATCGTATATATGAAGCCATTTAAAAAAAATCTATCACTTACTTGTGTGTACAATAATATACAGAAGAAATTACAAACAAAATTACATGCCTTTTAAGTCAACTCAGCTTATGTGTATTTAATCTTCTATTGATACCTCGACCCTCTCCTTCATCATCCTCTAGTTTTTCAAAAACATTATCAAAGTGTTTAGCCAACAAAGCCTTATGTGTATTTGATCTTTTATTAATATCTCCATCAATTCTTTCAACATACTTCAGTATTTTAAAAATATTATTAAGTGGTATTCATCATCATGCACCATTGGATCTCAACAAGATATATGATTTTTCCGTGATGATGAAGCATCTACTAGAATAAGATCTGAAAGATTCATTCTCATTTGAATGAGAAGATTATTTATACCTTGAGATCTTCTCCGAGGTAAAGTGGTACCAAATTTTGCAGATACATAAGTAGTTGCTTTTGACATTGATGGGGCAATTGCATTTTCTGCAGTTTAATTGCGGTTGATTTTTCTTGTTTCAGATCTTTGAATCAGATTTAGGGGGTTTTGATCATGTCCTGCAATAAAATCCCGACAATAATTGCAAAACGTTAAGGATCATATTAATGAAGCTATGTTCAATTGCTGTGATCACTGTTGGTCCGACATGATTCCATAACATACTTTACTGTAACATTGCACCGTGAAGGGTGGAAGAGAACGAGTGCATGTTGTTTCAATTGTTTCGACAGTCGACAGAGGAAGACCGGCATTTTTTCAGCATAAGAAGTAATATAAAAAGGCCAAGAAGAAAAGATACTGATTTTGGACTCAGAGTCAATAACCCTTCCCATTGATTATGCATATAACTGTAATATGGACATCGACGTTTTATCACCATCTTTGATCTCAATTGATGATAGGTCCTCAATTGTACTGTGACAGTCATATAATATAGTCAACCGATTTTCAGAGAGTGATGAACATGTTTAAGAACTCCAAAATTGATAGGGGGGATTCTCTTCTGCACCGGAGCAGTTGTCAAGATAACCATTCAACCATGCAGGAATTCCCTTAAGGAGATTACAAAGCAGTCTTAGCGGCCGCTGGTCATTTCTCCATCTAACTTGCACTTGAAGCTACGGGAACTTGAACCATTAATCACTAATCCAATGCAACCTTATTTCGATAGTGATCTCAGAGATCTGGATACTCTTCAACGATCTTCTTCCAAGCTGGCCGAGAAGTGATATTTTCGTACCAAGCATGGACATGTTTGCGGCTAGTAACCAGACTTTCCTTTCCACTGCTGGTCACGAACCGGTGCAGCATAGGAATGTGAACCAGATCTGCCATGGAGTAGAAGTCTCCTGCCAAGTACTTGCTCTTGGCCAGCTGAGCATCATATATGTCTAGAACTTTCTCTAACTTGGTGATATTCTCTTCCGCAACCGCTACGTCTGGTACTTTCTGTAAGAACTTCGGCCCAAAGAATAATTCCACGAGGATATTCACAACCGGAGTCTCGAAGCTGTGCCCTTCCACTTCAACCCACTGATCCACCATTGCCTTCTCTTTAGGAGTTGATCCGAGCAGATTCAGGCCCTCGTAGTTGGTTGCAATATATCTCACAATTGCTCTACTTTCTGCAACAAACAGGACATCAGAATTAATGTTACCTTGTATCATCTTATCGAAATCTCCTTCCCTGATCAGCGAACGTGCGACAAACCAGTACCATAGCTGAAACATAGACTGACTTATTCTGTTCTGTGAAAGCTAAGATCTATCACTGACATTGACGCTACGTTTAGGATCAAATACAAGAAACTGTATTTGAAGAAAAACTTGAGCTAAATAAACATGTACTGATTGTTGAGGATCTTCTGTTTTGTGTATGATAATTCTCCAGTATGACCCTCGAAATGTATGATTTTCGAATATAAGTATAGTTCAGCTACTGTAACACTAAAGCATGGAAAACTGAAATAAGTTATGTTACAGATCAATTGCCACAACAGAATCTCTTCACTCAGTCATATCCCTTCCAGACTTCAACTCATTCAGTCCTCTAATCACTCGTCTAAGGAGCTCCGTCACTAGAAAAACACATCAACTGATATACATCTTACGAAGACAGGAACAATGAACAGACGATTCTACGAATATAGCTAAGAAGCTGAAAAAAATTTCAGAGGAGGACTGATCTTAAACATACCGTATAAATTAAAACCGTCGAATTCAACCGCCGGATGTAATCCGAAGGGATTGATAGTTGCCAAGTACTCTGGACTACGGTGGTCGTCCACGATCACCTCACTCTGAACATTCATCTCGTTCATGGCTAGCACAACAACTCTCACACGAGGAGACAAAGGGCGTCCATGAATCTTGATCGCCATTGCTTGCGAGACACTTACTTGCCTTATCACCCTCCACACAGTTTACAAGCTCACCAGTCCAAATTCTGAATGCGAACTAGACTTGATACTCTGATTGAGCTCTCTCTCTCTCTCTCTCTCTGACTGAAATGAAGCTCAAGACTCCGCCATGGCTTACACTGAACACCAATTATATGCAGAGACCTTTATAATGCTGAGACTTCCTATCAGCTCAGGCACAACCCGGACGTCCAGCAACGAACTATGCGGATCTCGCACGATGCGTCAAGACAAAATTACCTCATGTCCTGGATTACCTTTCTAGACCTCTCAAATGTCCAAGATCGAGCTGCCTGCTAGAATTTCGATACACATGCGATCGGATCAGAGCAGGAAGACCTTGCAAGGTCCCCACCGATCCTGGCTCTTGCGATGGACATCCTGAATACCGAGCAAAAGCAGACCTAACAATTCTCCGGATAGAGTCTTCTTACGTTGATAATCGTTGCCACTATTAAATTTACATCCGAATGTCTGTTCCTCCTAAATTTCTTTCTCAAACTGGCCAAGTTTTCAAATCTCGCCCGGAGGACAGGATTCCTGCCCACAAAGTCCTCTGGATGAGACGAGTGACTCCTGTTATCGGTCAAGACTCAATACTCCTGGTGCTGACTAGATTTCACTCGGAAGGAAGCTCTGCGCGAAGCTTCCTTCGCCCCTGCTACTTCTTCCGAAGCCCTGAAGGCACTTCCAAACCGGGTGCTACAGAATGTTCTCTCAAAAATTGGTGCGAGCCTGACTTCAATGGATGTGTCGTGTGTACAAAACCGGGCCATTAGACACTGAACAGAGTTTAAAGGTGTGGCCTTTCCCCGGATCCGGGACCACAAAGGGACCACAAAACATGGGCTTTCTTCCTTCAAGTTCATCATGCTTTTATACCAAATCAAAAGTATGAATCCCCTCTAGTGTTGTTAGCCGTTTCAATCATCCAACCATGCTCGCTGTCAATAGACCATTTACACTTCTTGCAAAGTTATTTTGATATTATATTGATCAAACAATGCCTAACACCGGTTCATTCTAGTTTCATAAGCATTTTAGTAATTGTCCTTACCCAATGCAACACGGTGTAATGACTATTGATATTCGCCTATTCTTTTTTTATCTCAGCCTCAAATCAAACACCTATACAATAGGTAACTTTCTCTTGTGTAGGTGAGAGTACCTTTTTGTCTGTATCACTATATACTCTCTCTGCAGTGGTAACTCTCCAAAATACTCAAAGTCTTCAGATTTTTGGAAAACTCTTTCTCTCAACTATGCTTTATTTCGCTCATGATTTGCTTGCACCATCAAAAATTGCACCAACCGCTTCCCATCTTGGCTACGAATTCGTGCATGCGCTGATCCATCATCAAGCGCTCTTCTTTTCCCTTCAAAGACTCCATAACCTCCTCAAAACCCCGAAGAACTCGACCAAGTGTTCTCATTGGTCCAAATTTCAAGACCAATGAGAATGAATAGGTCATTTTGACCTCTAGTAGGGCCAAATTAGCCACATACTAACTTAGAGCTTTACAACTATCCTAAACACACTACTTAGCCATCATATAGACAATATGACTTGTCACTAATAAAGAGTCAAAATAACAACTCGAAACCAGGTAAGTATAAACAGAACAACAAAAGGGACCGGGGAGTTTATAACTTGAGAATAATACTCCTCGCCACAATTCCTAACAATCAACTCCCTATGACTTGCCTTTGGTAGACAATAGTGATGGATAGGAACCCATATGTTGAAAGTCACCACTCCCGGTAAGTTCAGATCCATAACGCCTTTATTAAATCAAAACGTATACTGTTAAGTCCCAAGTCCGACCGTAGGAAATAATTGGCAGAATGAAAGGGTGTGGGGATTTTATCACCACTTGCATAAAATTATCTCCAAAGTGATATACTAATCACGCCCTAAAGTGGTCATGATGTAAACACCAGATGTTGATCACAAATGGATTGGGCATCAGTATATCTGGAGTATTATGTTGTCCTCTATCCATGTCCCACGTCGGCTCCACTTTAATCGGATAAGCTCCTTAGTCAACGACGTTCTAGATCTCATCCCTTCCCTTGCCACTCCGACCATGCTTTATATCCAATAAGGTCCATGATAATATCTCTTGGATCCTTATTCACATCTTGGCCCTAGGATATAAATCCAACTATGGGCTCTTAACAGCTTTACAATGAGCCGTCGGTCATCATGACCTAAAATATTGCCATCATCTCAACAACTCTGAAGATGACACATGTCATCATCTTCTCATAGAAGCCATATCACAACACGATAACGGTGCCTAAAATATGCTATACAATAAACTAAAGAGTGTTTGATAGCCTTATATGATAGATTATCAAGCACTCCCTCACGAACATGTCAAAGTTGATGTCCATAGCTCCATATAACTCCAAACCTAGAGGAACAAGGAGGTGACCTCTCTGCAAACCCATATACCTTGAGATCTTGGCTACTGACTCTCCACTTTCCACCCATCCAAAAGGATGGATAATCATCCCTTCCAAAATTGTGTCACATGTAGTATATGTATCCACATTGTTTGCAACAGTAACCTGATCCTCCCGACCAAGTATAGGTGTGCCCTATACTTGATTCATGGAGGGAGGACTCCCTCCATGTAAAGTTTCCACTCTCTCCCGCTATAGCGAACACCACATCTCTTATGGCATCATGGGTAGATATCCTTTGTCCTCTAAAAGAGCAACGAGTCATAAGTATCACTATAACATTTAAGATAGTATCACACTCACATGAAAGTAATGAAAATGTAGTGGGTGGATCAAGCAAAGGTAAAATCTCATCGTTGTAGAAAAAGGAGCTGGTGCAAGTTGGAAAGCTCTAATGCATGGTCAAGCAGACTTGCTAGAGCAAGAGAATAGATTAACTCTAGTAGTATAAGGAATGGCCAGATCCACTAACAGGTAATATAGAGTCTACTGAAATTGTCGGTCCATCAACGTAAACTGTAGATCTCTAGTCTAGAAGAAAAAAATGACAGCTCATGTCGTACCTCCGACGGTAAAGAATCTCTTATATGTCATAATAGTACATGTAAAATGAATGATCTCATATTAACGTCCCTCGCATAAATTTCAAGGATAGATTTATATGCAATTATTAATTGGGAAGATAACAAAGATGCTGAGAGTGCTTAAGTAGCCAAAAATGCTATAGTTGTTATCTCCTCCATCGATAATAAGCTTACTCCTCCACACAAAAATGCCAAAGATGTCAGTCTCCGTATCAAATCTCATGTCACACACTCGAAGGTCGTTGGTAAGATGATATCATCTAAAACACTCATGATCCTCCTATCAAAGGTTGTCAAGTGTGATATAAATGCAGTTGAAGGAGGAATGATGCAAAAAATGAAGATGGATTGACAAGCCATACTAGAGGAGAGTATACCAAATACCACTTGCCGATCCTCTAGTAAAAGAAGATCATCTACATGCAATACATCCTTGGCAAGTGCAGCGTCTAGGGAGCGTGAGAGAAAAATCTGGTACCATACTAGCACTCCTAGAATGCGTAAGCTGTCTGTCGATATCATATATCCTACTAGAAGTTAGAAATGATGAGAAATGCCCACATGAGACCATACTCTATACTTTGACACCTTGAATCTCAAGCGTACAAGATGAAGCTTGGTAGTGAAGTAATGAAAGGTCTGCCTAATGTGATCTATATGGTCCACAATGTGTGTATCATCCACTAAAGAGGGTAACTTGGCACGGCCAAAGGAGTAGACATAAGAGTTTCATAATAAGCCATGATGAATAAAGGTCCTACCAAAGGATCTCGCTATCAAGTACTAGCGACGGACTGTAGAAAAATGACTCCCTCATGTAAAATGCAATGTTGATAGAAGAGAGAAGAATGTGAACCGTAAAAAGATGATACGAAAAGAATCAGACTCGATAAAGATACACCAACCTATCTAAGCCTCTAAAGATGAATGCATGTGAAACATTATTAAAAAATGTTCTCAACATCTACCTACAAGACAATCCAATCTGAATGTATATCTAGAAATGCTCTAATAAACAACGATACGGCCTCACAACCTCTTGTTATGGTGACTCCAAACTAGTGTGGACAAAGATGTTGCTAGAAGTGTGAATGATATTGTAGACTCACTGTAGGATCAACATAGTGCAATTAGAGCTCCATGATAATAATCACTCTAAAGCCACAAGTATTTTTCTCCATAGCAACTGAGTAGCACCTGGCACTAACTAAGTGACAATGAAATCTCTCCTCCTGCAACTGATGCAATTACATAGAACAACTCCATGAAACCATTATATGTCTAAAAGCAATCTCAAAGATGTTCATATATCATCCTTAAAAAGCGCCATGAGGATAGGCGTAGGGTTGTGCATAGATGTAACAAACAAGTTACACAATTAAGTAGAGTTTGTTTCCAAGAGAACGGAGCATTTATTCACTACTAGAAGGGGAGATGTGAGTTTATGCATCTAACTCTCATGTATACCATTTGACTTAACCATTTAACAATCATCCATCAGAATACACATCTACACACTAAATTGAGATACAGTTCTAATTTACTGATGGTAAAGGAGATCTTCGCTATTACAAGTTGAGATAGAGGCAAGAGTTTGACGAAGTTCTAATGGTGAAATTTCATCCAACCATGGCTCAGGAGCCAATACCCTTGTATCTTTACATGTATAATGCTCCAATCTATGTTGATCAAATGCTGCTCTCGAGCTCTCGTTCTA
Organism: Marchantia paleacea; assembly: GCA_014180765.2. NCBI lineage: Eukaryota > Viridiplantae > Streptophyta > Marchantiopsida > Marchantiales > Marchantiaceae > Marchantia > Marchantia paleacea. The sequence continues at coordinate 1,009,306 of MUAA02000118.1, forward strand.
CCTTGACTACACAGTTTTTCACACAACTCTAGACACACGTAGTCTCATCGTCATGATAGAAAATCAACGAATTTTTAGACCCCAAATGCCGAAGCCAAATTGGACGGCGGAAGAAGTGCAGAGAATGAAGAGGATAGATGGAGAGCTTCGATGCTAGCATGGAGAATTTCTAGTACTTCTTCCGTAGCATGGAGAATTTTTAGCATGGCAATAGAAGAATTTCTAGCATGGCGATGAGACTATGTGTGCCTAGAGTTATGTGAGAGTTGTAGAATTTCTATTACTTCTTCTATTGTCATGCTAGAAATTCTCCATGCTAATTCTGCACTTCTTTTGCCATCCAATCTTGCTTCGGCACTAGCGGCCTAAAAACTCCCACTTACAACTTCTTGACGCATGGCAATCGAATAGCCTCCCGAGTTTCTAAGTGAATTATTAATCATTTCTTCATCATGGTTGTTCGATCCATCAGCGCATCGTACTTACACACACAAACACTCACTTTCTCGTTGACTCTACTACTACTTCTCTCCTGACCCTAATCCTAATGACTACTCCTGCCGTTTTCCTAACAACCTATTCATTCCACCATATTCAAGCTACAAGGCTTATTTGTATTTGTCAAACCACATCTTCTCTAGATATCATTTTTTTAATTCAAAAAACAAAAAAAACTAGCTCAACGTACTTAACCAGGGTCCTATAATAGAGAATGGGTAAAAAGTGATTTATCAAGACATAGTGGCTCCTCTTGCTAATACTCCAAGACCTCTAATGATAATTTTTTGCCCATGGGTGGATGTAAAAGATGTAAAAAGAAAATAGTCTCCTTGGTAGGACTAGCCATAGACAAAGAATGAAGGGCTCGTGCAGCTCTGCTATACTCCCCAACATCCCGCAATATCCTACCCTGTCATAATGGGACTGAATCAAAAGTATTATGTAGCCGAATCTTACTCCTAACCTATGTGGCTCGTACAGACTCCTCCTACAAAGTAACCCAATACCCTGCTCAAAATCTCCTAAATCTAGTTGCCACCTCCCTATGTCAAGCATGTCTAATATAACATAGACATCATCATGAGAGTAAGAGAAACAAAAATCACGCTAACTTGTTCATGGGATCATGTACCAAAGGATCGGATGATAAGCAAAAAGTACATCTAGCCTCATCATGGAATGCACGAGGGAGCCTATGGAATAAACATAGACATGGGAACCTAGTCTCAAAAAACCCTAGAATAGAATATATTTGGAATACTAACCACTCACACGATTTGATCAGTATACCTAGAATGGTGAACAAAGAAATCGAATTTCCAAATAAATTATCCCATGGTATAGTTGACTTTTGGGATATCATTTTTCTTTTGAATGGTTGATGTTTATGATGTTTACAACTCCAAAGGATCTATGTGCCAAGTCAAAATTCACATGCGAGCCAATCTGATTTGATGCATACAAAAAGATCCAAAACACAGGAGTTCAGGATGATTATCAATGATGGATCAATATCCTCCTGATTAGTTCATATATAAAATTTAATGTAACATTGAGTATATGTATTACATTTTATCTATTTTAAAACATATCCATGAATCAATTTCAATGATAGCAGAAATATTTATCAAGATAATTTTTAATTTAAAAATATATTCAATTGTTTCAAATTATATTGATCATATTTCATAGAATCCTGAAGTCCATGTTTTAAAGTCCTCTAATGGAATTCTATAACCTAGAGTATTGTATCAACATTTGTACCTTAATTAGTGATACAAATATCACTTCAATTCCTTTCAAGCGGGCTTTGTCAATCTTGGAACGGAGATATCATTTGTAGAGCCAGCTCTGAACAAGAGTGTCAGAATTTGTGATACTAGTATTACAACTTCTTCTTTTTTATAAATTTATCTGCAGTTTAATTGTAGTTGATTTTTTTTTTCCAGATCTTTTCAGATTTAGGGGGTTTTGATCATGTCCTGCAATAAAATGTCGGCAGTAATTGCAAAACGTTAAGCATCATATTAATATGATGCTTAAAGTTTGAAGCTATGTGTAATTGTTGTGATCACTATTGGTCCGACATGATTCCATAACATCGTTTACTGTAACATTGCAACGTGAAGGGTTGAAGAGAACGAGTGAATATTTTTTCAATTGTTTCGACTGTCTACAGAGGAAGACCGGCAATTTTTCAGCATAAGATATAATATAAAAAGGCCAAGAAGAAAAGTCACTGATTTTGGACAGACTCAATAACCCTTTCCACTGCTTATGCATATAACTGTAATATGGACATCCACGTTTTATCACCATCTTTGATCTCAATTGATGATAGGTCCTTAATTGTACTGTGACAGTCACATAATATAGTCAACCGATTTTCAGAGAGTGATAAACATGTTTAAGAACTCCAAAATTGATAGGGGGATTCTCTTCTGCACCGGAACTCCTACTTTGCGCGAGCAATTGTCAAGATAACCATTCAACCATGCAGGAATGATCACTAATCCAATGTAACCTTATTTCGATAGTGATCTCAGAGATCTGGATACTGTTCAACGATCTTCTTCCAAGCTGGCCGAGAAGTGATATTTTCGTACCAAGCATTGACATGTTTGCGGCTAGTAACCAGACTTTCCTTTCCACTGCTGGTCACGAACCGGTGCAGCATAGGAATGTGAACCAGATCTGCCATGGAGTAGAAGTCTCCTGCCAAGTACTTGCTCTTGGCCAGCTGGGCATCATATATGTCTAGAACTTTCTCTAACTTGGTGATATTCTCTTCCGCAACCGCTACGTCTGGTACTTTCTGTACGAACTTGGGCCCAAAGAATAATTCCACGAGGATCTTCAAAACCGGAGGCTCGAAGCTGTGCCCTTCCACTTCAACCCACTGATCCACCATTGCCTTCTCCTGAGGAGTTGATCCGAGCAGATTCAGGCCCTCGTAGTTGGTTGCAATATATCTCACAATTGCTCGACTTTCTGCAACAAACAGGACATCACAATTAATGTTACCTTGTATCAGCTTATCGAAATCTCCTTCCCTGATCAGCGAACGTGCGACAAACCAGCACCATAGCTGAAACATAGACTGACTTGTTCTGTTCTGTGAAAGCTAAGATCTATCACTGACATTAACGCTACATTTAGGATCAATGTACAAGAAACTGTATTTGAAGAAATACTTGAGCTAAATAAACATGTACTAATTGTTGTGGATCTTGTGTTTTGTGTTTGATAATTCTCCAGTATGACCCTCGAAATGTATGATTTTCGAATATAAGTATAGTTCAGCTACTGTAACACTAAAGCATGGAAAACTGAAATAAGTTCTGTTACAGATCAATTGCCACTACAGAATCTCTTCACTCAGTCATATCCTTTCCATACTTCAACTCATTCAGTCCTCTAATCGCTCATCTAAGCAGCTCTGTCACTAGAAAAACACATCAACTGATATACATCTTACGAAGACGGGAATAATGAACAGACGATTCTAAGAATATAGCCAAAAAGCTGAAAAAAGTTATCATAAATAAATAATTTCAGACGAGGACTGGTCTTAAACATACCGTATAAATTAAAACCGTCGAATTCAACCGCCGGATGTTTTCCGAAGGGATTGAGAGTGGCCAAGTACTCTGGATTATGCTGGTCGTCCACGATCAGCTCACTCTGAACATTCATCTCGTTCATGGCTAGCACAACAACTCTCATAAAAGGAGACAAAGGGCGTCCATGAATCTTGATCGCCATTGCTCGCGAGACACTTACTTGCCTTATCACCCTCCACACAGTTTACAAGCTCACCAGTCCAAATTCTGAATGCGAACTAGACTTGATACTCTGATTGAGAGCTCTCTCTCACACACACTGAAATGAAGCTCAAGACTCCGCAATGGCTTCTACTGAACACCCATTATAAGCAGAGACCTTTATAATGCCCAATTCTGAGATTTCTAATCAGCTCAGGCACAACCCGGACGTCCAGCAACGAACTATGCGGATCTCGCACGTTGCGTCAAGACAACTTTACCTCATGTCCTCATCTCTCTTTCTAGACCTCTCTCACGCCCTAGATCGAGCTGCCTGCTTAGAACTTCGATACACATGCCATCCGATCAGAGCAGGAAGACCTTGCAAGGACCCGACCGATCCTGGCACGGACATCCGAAATACGCAGCAAAAGCTGATCTAACAAGTCTCCAGATAGAGTCTCCTTACCTTGATAATCGTTGCCACTATTAATTCTATATCCGAATGTCTATTCCTCCTAAATTTTTTTTTCAAATCTTGCGGATGACACGATTCCTGCCCACAACGTCCTCTCGTCTTGACCGATGAGAGGAGTGTTATCGGTCAAGACTCAAGACTCAAAGACTCCCGATGTTGACTAGATTTCACTGAGAAGCTTCGCGCGAAGCTTCATAGGCCCCTGCTACTTCTTCCGAAGCCCAGATTTGAGGTGAAGGCACTTCCAAACCGGGTCCTACAGAATGTTCTCTAAAAAATTGGTGCCAGCCTGACTTCAATGGATGTGTCGTGTGTACAGAATCGGGCCATTTGACCGCCGAACAGAGTTTACAGGTGTGGCCTTTCCCCGGATCGGGGACTACAAAACATGGGCTCTTCTTCCTTCAACTTCATCATGCTTTTATACAGAAATCAAAGGTATGAATCCCCTCCCGTGTTGTTATCCTTACTTGGTGTTAATATACTATTTCCACTTCTTGCAAACCTTCTTGATATTATATTGATATAGGATCCATAATCAATCATGCCAACACCATTTCATTGAGATCCTCTATATTCACAAGCATTTTAGTAATTAGGCATATTCGTCTATTCTTTTTTGATATTCGCCTATTCTTTTTTGATATCACACTCACTGGAAACATTATACAAATGACTCTAATTCATCCCTTGAAAACTTTATATCAAATGCATGGAGTAGAAAATTTGTCACTTACTCTTGATGATATCAATGATAACATCATGAAACCCTTTACTATACCAAGTATCTTCCTAAAAGTAAACTCTTCCAAAAAATATCACCACTCTGCAACATTTGTGCAAAGTCCTCACAACCTCTTTCTACATTATCAATGTTGTCACACCATTGTACATATGCTTGTTTCATGAAAGTATTATTTTCCCTCCCATATCTTTCTCCTCTAGCATTGCACACTTGATCTTGAGCTCCTTCATCCCACGTATGGTCTCCTCTATGGATGATTTTTCCTTTATGTACTTCATAACCGGAGCTTGAATGTTGGCTACTAGAACTATTTGACTGGCAACACATGCTAGAGCAATAGCAGTAGCAATCTAAAGAGTTCTTCTCACTACAATCTACTATGTCATTCACTCCCTCTTTGCCAACATTCCAATTGCCTCATCTACATCCTTCCAACTACAAGTTAGCACTACTTACTCATTCATATCTTTTAGAAGTAATTATAGCTTCTCTTGCAAGTCAAAGTTTGTAGCTAAAATAAACGATTCAGTTCTGCAGAACTCCAAAGTGATATTCTTCACAATCAATCAAGATAATTATGAGAATTATCTTTTAAACTCTCTACAGTTTCTTGTCGCACTCATTTAGCAAACCAATGCTTTCAACCACTCAACCATATCTCCAAAAAAAATTAAAATATTTTTGATTATCTTGGCTTTGGCATATGCGCGGAGGATGCGGGGTGTAAAAGCTCCGTCCATAAGCTTTGGCATACTGACGGAGTTCATTTTCATGAAATTTCTTATTGGACCTTTCAACCTTCTTCATGTACAACTTCTTGGTGACTCTATCATAATCTTCCAAGAAGTATTCTTTACTCAAGGTATGGGAATATGTTTCTCAACTCTCTCCAAATTATTCTTGGAGGATCTCATATGATCTCTAGCATGGTAGCAAGATGAACCATTTCTACCATCTCTCTCTCCTCTACATAGTTTAGTTCCATCTCCCGAACGCCTCAAATCTTTTGAGACATCCATCCCACCAAATTGAAACATCTTTCCAACCATCTTTATCACGACTTATGTAGCGGCATCACTATTTAGTTAGGTGTGTGTATGCAGAAGCACATATAGTAATTAGAGCCGATTCTGCAATTAGCGAGGTTCAAATTGGAATTACCATTAGGGCCGACAAAGACATTAGGAGTCTAGGTCTCAAGGGGTAGAGTTCAAATTAGGGCTCCTTGGAGGGTAATTTATGAAGTTGAGCCTTTGAGAGTGTGACTATGTTGGATAGTAGCTAGTGCGAGAACATGGAGTCTTTGAAACACAAAGTGGGTTTGACTCAACTGCTATGGTTATGAGTAGAGTGCCCTTGTGGAGGTTTTGAGAGTAGAAAAATTACTTTGAAAACTCAAATTGAATTATGTGGTGAGAACTAGGAGTTCTTGGAGCGCTAAAGGTGTTTTGGCGAGTTTGGATTGATGGTTGCTTTGATATGTTGGCTATTGAATGTGCAGGATGATAGAGTGAAAGCCGTGGTGGTGATCTAGAAATAGAGTCGATTCAAAGTTGATGTCATTGATTTAGAATTTCTGTATAGTCTGTTTTAGTGTGTAAATCCGAATCGAGAGTTTTCAAATTTTATAATTGTTTTATCCATCTAATATTTTTAGTCATCTTTAGTTTATATAATCATAACTTAAATCTTTCTATAAAATTGTTCGAATCGTGTCATTGAACACTGAAATCACATTTATATAAAGCATTGATAGCTTCCAATAGAAAGATACGGTTAACTTTAATCGAAATATTGGAAATTTTATATTTGACCTCGAAATAAAGTACCAACTTACCACTTCTATTGGACTTCTTTAATGGAAAAAGAATGAGAGTCTTGTCATCCAGACAGTAGAAGTTTGAGAACTAACTTGGATCACTTTCTTGGCAATTTTTCTTGTAGTTGAAGTTTCTGGTCAATATTAATTTATAATGTTTTCTGAAAATCTAATGTACACAACGCCATCGCCTATGTTGAAGGAGTTTCCATAAGATGGTGACATTAGCGGCACCCGTTGATCATGATGTGATGGATAGGATGAGCTCAACTCGATCCGCGGACGCCAACACGCCTATCTCGGAGATATAATTAAGATAAAAGAATTGTACAAACTTTTAGACTACTAAGATCCATCCAACTTTGGTGGATCCATGTACATCAGGTCAACCTAGTATCAGAGGCGTGCACTCGATATTGTATCACTCCATCCGACAGCATCTTCAAAGAAACAAAAAATTTGGACTTTTGTTCCATATTGGCAGCGTGGTAATGAACATGCATACAAGTAATACCATGCAAGCATCAGGAAGGTTCTTGTGGCACGGATTGAAGTCAGAAATGCAGAATAACGTATTTCACATGCTGGAGGTTGGGCATTTTGACTATTTTGTAACTGAAATCACTATGGGTGAGGATGAGATTTCTGCAATCGGTTGAAGAGTGGAAACAGAGAGAACATTAAATTGCATATGGAAGTTTGCTAAGTCTGCTAGTGTATCTTATACAAGACAGTGATGAGTCTTCGAGTGTTTTTGACTACCTACGAATGCTTAAATTTGCAGTTTTCGTATGTTAGACATACCCTAGTATTTCAGAACTCAAGATCAATTGACAGATCTTTCTGTTGATTCTCAACAACGCACAATATGTGTTGGCAATGAATTTCAGTTTCGTTAGTTATGGTGTCTCATTATATGTTTTCTTTCGCACTTGTTTATAAATAATCAATAATTTTACTATTGATTTGGGGCCAGATGACCAGTATCAGTCGAATATTAGTCATCTGGTCTGTCAGATTTTGAGCCCCGTTGACTGCCATATTGCGGGAGATTCTGATTCTCACAAACTACCTTACTGTGGCGGCTGCAAAAGGAGGTTGCAAACTCGCTGTCATGGAATGTTAGACTTGACGTTCGATCAGCTGTCTTTCCAGGCTTCCAGCATTCCAGGTACTCATAAATCGATGACAAGGAAGTTCCATCATCCGCAAACTACTGAACTGTGGACATTTGCGGCAGGGAAAGGAAGCTTACAAAGTGTTCAAGAATGTTATTTGAAAGAAGTCATAGATAGATTGTAGATGTTATGTCTTGTAGATTCTAGGATCATAGGTTTGTCCTGTCTCCGAGCTTGTGTCTAGTTGCGTCCCTTAAGGGTCTATCTTGTTGACAAATTTTGAAATCCTCGTTATGTCCACATGTCAAATAGCTGCATAATGCCCATGTCTAAATGCCAAGAGTCATAGATATCACTATAAATATTGTGGAATGAGATCCTTAGCTTAACCAATCTGATCTCAGTTACGGTACGAAGTAGTGCTAGGCTTGCAAAAGTCCAAGGATATTACATGCCCTGCCAAACTCACACCCAGATTCAGGCGGCTTTTCACTCCTATCCTATCAGAAAAAAGATCCACTGATCTTTTTTCTGCGACATTTGGGAACCAATCTCTCCATAATGCGTGTCTGACAAAGTGTTTCATAGATAAATAGAATGTTAGTACTGATTGCACACTATGAGCAATAACGAGGCGCCAGGTCCGATACATGGACTGTTTGGAGAGTCAGTGACGGGCAAGGAACGTGGTTCCTTGCTATGTATATACTGCCGAAGTTTGGCGAGCTTGTGACGGGCAAGAAACGTTCACATATACAGCGCCTGACATGTGACGTTTCAGGTTTCTCTTGAATCTAAACTTGTTGGTCCACATTACAGATATATCGCACATAAGACGAAGTGAAGGTCTGGATCCATTACAAATTAGCTGACACTTCAAATATAACATGAGAATCCCAGGTATACAACCGTCATGTTCATTTTCAGCTCTTTGGGAGGAAAGATAGCTTCAAACTCAATGCGAGCAGATGCATGCATCGTAGGAGGTTACTAAGACACATTCCCAGTTGTTGACAGGTGAAGAATCACTCATGGAAAAGGTTAAACCCCTGTAGCTGACAAGCACAGCAGATCTACCCAGAACAAGTATTGTCAACTGGAATCTCCCTGCTCTTTTGCGCGTTTCATGCACGTTATTGCTCACAGAGGTCTACGACATGAATCGTATAAAAGGCAGACCATCACTATTAGAATCAACAGCTCACAAGTTTCAAATTTAGTTTCATCTCCTGAAGTTCATCTCGTCCTCTACGTACTGCACTGATCCGGGTGCTTAATGAAATCTTGTACATCTGATGTCTGATACATACTGATGAGTTCTGGTGGATTTGATGTCTTTGAAACATCTGATATTTCAAAATGTTGATTTTATTGGATGGAAAAAATTCCTCTCCGTTCTGCCAGCTAAATTGCCTTGGAAATCATCTGATAGCAAGCTTTAAGCACAACTGACTGACAAGCCTCTGTGGCAAATGTGCAGAGGGCTTGAGACTTTGTAAGTCCTAAAGATTTTCTTCAAATCTTTCAAAAACGATGGCGACAAGCATCAGAATTCCATCATCAATTATGATGATGATTGTTCTCACACTCTGCTACACGGCAACAGCCACTCGTCAACTTACCGAGGCCGCCCATATCAAAGCTTCGGAGTTCCCTGCGGAAGAATTCAACAGAAACTTGTTTGAGAGCTGGATGCATCAACAATCCAAAATCTATTCTGACGAAGCTGAAAAGAGTGCTCGATTCAATATCTTCAAAGCTAATCTACGGCGTATTGAGGAACATAACAGCAAACCTTCCTCTTATAAACTGGGATTGACCAAGTTCGCAGATCTTTCTCAAGAGGAGTTCAAAGCAAAATACTTGAAGACCAGATTTCGCAGAAATGACAGATCCAGTCAGGCACCCACCTTCACGTACGCAAATGTGGAAGCTGTGCCCAAAGCTGTAGATTGGAGGAAGAAAGGAGCTGTGACGGCCATTAAAGATCAGGGTGAATGTGGTAAGATCACAATTTTGGATGATTCTCGTCCTTCTTTGTAGTGCATCGACTGCTCTGAATGCTGAGACCTGCCATTTGTAAGATACTCTTATACCACTTGTGCATGCTTGCAGGGAGCTGTTGGGCCTTTTCTACCATTGGAGGTGTTGAAGGTATAAATCAGATCAAAACCGGCAAGCTCGTTTCTCTATCAGAGCAGGAGTTGGTGAGTTGTGATGTCACTGCCAACACTCAAGGATGCGAGGGGGGTTACATGGATTATGGATACGAGTTTATAGCTCAAAACGGTGGAGTAGATTCAGAAAGAGACTATCCTTATACTGCTGAAGACGACTCCTGCAACTCTCACAAGGTAAAGAGCTTCTTTCAATGAAGGGCTTTAAACAAGATGCGAGAAGAATGGCTGGAACATGCATACGATGGTACTAAATGATGTGTTGATTGAATTGCAATGTGAAATTGCACATTTTGCAACTATCTGTTGGCTAAAATCATGTTTCCATATCTGCAGGAAAAGAAAGTTGCAGCAACCATCACCTCTTACGAAGATGTGCCAGCCAACAGTGAGAAAGATTTACAGAAAGCAGTGGCAAATCAGCCTGTCAGTGTTGCTATCGATGCTGGCGATGGAGATTTTCAGCTGTATACGAGTGTAATATGTCGAACCTCACAATATTTACAAACTTCCCTTCTCTTTAATATATTAATACGATCAAATTGTCCTGAAATATAGCAGTATCTTTAACTCGACATACTTCTGAACTGCAGGGAATTTACGACGGCACTTGCGGCACAGAACTGGACCATGGAGTTGTAGCTGTGGGCTACGGAACTTCAGGAGGAACCGATTTCTGGATCGTCAAGAATTCATGGGGAGAAAGCTGGGGTGAGAAGGGATACATCCGAATGCAGCGCAACATTGATGCACCGGAGGGTCTGTGTGCAATTGCAATGGAGGCGTCGTACCCAACCAAATCTAGCAACTAGCTTGATGGAGACGTCCTTGACTGTTTATATGTACATACTGTATATATATGATAATATATAGACACAGTAGTCTGGTATTCTAATTCTCAAATAGAATAGCCGTGAACGGCTACACTGTTTTAATAACATAGAACAGCCGCTAACAACCATTTAAGAATCCTTTTGTTTGTGAAACTGGTTTTCAGTAAATATCTTTTCAATCAGTAGACAAATTCCAATCGTCCTCTGCATATTCTATGTATAGAAGTGGGTACATTGCAGCCGCCCTGTAAGCATTTCGAAAAATGAAGTAAGCTTCTGAGCTGAACTCCATTAACATTGTGCCACTGTCCATCATCAGCGCCACTGTCGTGGGTGGATTGATGTGGAAAGTCCCTGGCGCAACATTCACCCCTCGACCATTGAGCATAAATAAACCGCCTGCTGGAAAGTTCACAGATTGATAGCCTCCTTCCCCTGGGACTGCATGTAAGATTCAACCACCGCGTGATGTATAAGGCATCCATCGTCATTTCACAGCAGCAGATCATTCTCGGATGGGCATTGAATCCAATGCACAGCAAAAGCCGCAGATTTTCTCGGATCTAGATTAGGACTGTCCTTCCATGCATAGCTTCATCTCCCATGACGAAATAACCAGCATTCGGTGGGCCTCCGACTATGGGCAAGCAGAAACCCGATGTGAGGCGAGAGCTGAGCAGGAACCGAAATGCCACCAACTCTGCTCAGAACCAGAAGGCCCGAAATGCCAGTATTGCGACCTTGTGTGCTCCACCAGCCTCAACCGAATGCCATTCCCTTCAGAGCGATCAACCTCGTTCCAGCATAGTCAGAGAATCGCCAGGTGTCCATCGCTATGGAGCCGATACTGCTGGTACCGTCCGGATACCGTGTATTATACCTGCAGGCTCTGTCGTCCATACCCTCTCCAAAGTTGGTACCTCGAATCTCTTGGCAATAAGCATCATGTCTGTTTTGCCTGTGTAACTCTGCGAAGGTTTCGCAGAGTTACACATGCCGGTACGTGCATGAATTCCAAAACAGGTACAGCTGGGTTGTCAACCGAATTATATTTCTTAGCTGCGTTGGAAACCCGGTTCACTCAATTTGTTCTGCACTCATCATCACAGCAGCTGTGAGGATTCTCAACAATGGATTTTGGCTACATCCATGTTTCTCAGTGAACCACTGCAGCTGGTTCGGCACTATCCAGTCTGTCCTGACTCTAGAAACCTATACGACCAGAGCCGTGCTTGTAAAATCCACTTCAGGTTAACCTGAGACAAGTTTATAAGTTCGTACTCTTCAACATTTGAATACGATGATACATAGATATTTAGTCGACCAATAAAACAATTTTCGCAGCTGTTGCAGAGAGATAAGGAAGAGCGTTCTACATAAAATATTCAAAAATTACAAGACGCTGGTGGTGATGAGGCTTGAGATCTGTTTACAACAGCTCGAGTATCTTCACAGCATTGCAGTTTCGATTGAGGACGAAAAGGAAAAGGGCAACAAGACAGCTTCTACCTTAAATGAGATGGACACAGAGTTCATTAGTTGTCTCGCTGTAAAATCAAATGTTGCGAGCCAACTAGACTACGGAGGAGATTTTTACTGCCAGTTTGTGGAGGTTTGGGATGGTGGGTTTAGTTTATAAATGGTTGGCCCAGGCGAACATAAAGGTCACGCTGTATTCCCCTATTTAAAGTTGGAGTTAAGGGGTTGAGCTGGAGAGTAGAATAAACAAGTTCAGAAAGTTAACTCCTAACGGCAGAGGAAGCTAGGATATGACTCATGCGCATCAGCATCACTAACAGGGGATGTAAGATTCCCGTACGCTAAGTTCTTTAAACTAGATATTCCATGATATTTGAGTTCTTTTCAGTGACCTCATGATGATTGAAACGAAAAACATGAACACGTACGAATGTGTTAGGATGAATGAATGTTTATCATGCCAACTATGGACGATGAGACGAAACAAGGTTTTTAGTTAAATGGGAAAAAAAAACCTTAAACCTCCGGAGCAACATGTTTTCTGGTGTAGTTAGTTTAACACGTCAGTCGAACACAAGGAAGTTCCTCAGTTCACGCCTGGATAGATTCACAACTTCAAGCACCATTCAGCAGAACAAACATCAATTTCCTGATTTTTGCTTCGTTCACAGCTTGGAGATGCTATCGTACATCATCCTCCATCAACAAATGAACGAGAATTTCTATAATGATTTATTACTATTACTCGAACCTTAACAAACTATTGAAATTTGAATTGATTATTTTTATTGTACACGGATCATGTATGTATGTGTTTTAAAATGTTCATTTGAATCAGATGACCATCATTGAAGACATTTTAATTTGAAATTCATTATTCTTCTCGTTATACATACGGAGAGAGTAGAAATGGAGACCCATGCGCGTAATTAGTTTATTTTGTCTTACCCTTTACCTAAGTCTCAACTTTGACATGCGAGAGCAAGCAGTTGTAATCAACTAATTCCCCCAAGAATGGAAAGACTATCTATTTGCACGAATTCGAGTAAAGTGCAACACAGTGGATATTGCGTGTCCTCGATTATACCCGATGCTATGGATAAGGATAGCATAGTAATAAGATATGAAGCTAGACACATATTAGTATTGAATCGTGGACCACGAGAATTAACACTGACGTTCGGCTTATTTTTGACATGGTTATTTAATCGTTGGATTGATTACAAACGGGGTAGAGACCTGCCCCACGGGAAACCCTTCGAGTTTGGGACTCTGGGATAGGGGCCGCACTCTTTGCCATATTTTTTATTGTTCAATCTGCTATAAGTAAAAAACCCCAAGAAATAACAATGTACACTGTTTACTGTTTCTTTTATGCAGTGAGCACCACAAGGCGATGCATGCGGGGGATATAAGTATGCAGGATATAGATGTATCTGCATTTCTGAAGTCATCTCCGATCTCTTTTGCTCTGGGCCCCTTCGCGGTATTTCCGTTGTTACTACGTGCTTCAACCGCGAGTAGTATCTCGTGTACATCATCCAAGTCTATAGTGGGAAAACCTTAATCTAAGGGAGATTTTATTAAGAGCATATGATGAAGTGAAGAGGCCTTCACATATCATAGTGGATAATATTTTGGATGTGGGTACACACTCCCATGTAGTGGTCTATTCTGATAGGTCACCCATGACAGTAGTGAACCTTATGGGTTAGCTAAGAGTTGCATTACCCTTATTGTTGAGTTATCCATTTTTCCATGCGTGCATAGAGGGAGTACCTAGACTTGTATGGGATTCTCGCTTGCAGCGGTTGGTGGAACCCAACGTTGAGGGGAGAGAGCAAGCTATGGGATTTTATACGGGTATGACAACAATACCTACATAGGCGGAGGCATCACAATATCAAGTGTTGGGTCAGGCTATAGACCTGAGTTGTTTGACATGGATTGCGTCCCTCGGATTGGCTGAGCAAAGATGCATACGGTTCACATATATGATTGCAAGATCATTGATAACCTCTTTACCTACCGAGACGGTGGAGGCAAAAGCTGGGGGCAAGAAGTGCCCAAGATCTCATCCTTGGTCTTATGGGGATGTTAGAGAATGAAGGGTAGAGTCTTCTTTGAGTATCGTTGGAGTTCCCGGAGGACCAGACCTATGCGGTCCAAGAGGCGGGGGGAACTCCCACTGTGTCGGTGCACATCCCATGATATGTGCCGGTGGAGATGATGAGGATCATGACTCAGGGGCAATTGAGCAGAACCATGGCAGCCCTGACGCGATCCAACACCAATTACAACTATGGGGCAGTAGGCCATTGGTCACCCCAATGTCGATAGCCCCGTCGCAGAATCCCCTACTAGCCAATGTGTAGCAGCTGTCGGCAACTAGGTCACATCAATGTGGAGTGCGATCAACCGCCATAGGTCCGAAGGGATTTGGAGAGATATCCGGCCCCCGGTGCAATTCGCCATGCTGTACAAGAGGGATGTAGGCATGAACCAGGTAAGTTTGGAGGACTCCCACCATGGGGTCCGAATGGCCAAAAAATGATGGACATGTTGAAAGTCGTCACCAAAAGCAAGGGAATGGTTGAGCCTCCCAGAGCTGAAAAGGGGAAGCGCACCACGAAGGGTATCGTTAAGGAGTCCAAGCAGGACGGACTCCGAAGCCAAGGCTCACAGGAGGCCAGCCGGCTCAGCCGGCTCTACCTTCTCTTCGGACATTCTTACCGAAGTGGAAGGATACTTGAGGGAGTTAAATCCATAGGAGAGGAAGACAGAGGGACCGTGGAGGCAAGGGCCGGTCACCATTTGGACTAAACAAGTGTCCCAAGATCAGGGGTACTATGACCTTGTGGCGGATTTGGCAAGAATCAAGGTCAATATCACCATGAAGCAACTTCTAGATGACAATAACTTCTACAAGCACATGCTGTAGGCAGTAAATTGACCATTCATTGAGCTCTTCCAATGAGGATGCAATTGAAGAATGAAGTTGTCTTCCTGTCTTCGAGACGTATCAGAACTGTGAAGATTGATTAAGGATCCTAAAAGGAAGATGCGAAGCTGAACTCTTTGCTTTGGTCACATGCAATGGTTTACAGAATTCAGTTGCAGCTTAATAAGTATGGCAGACCGGATTCTTGGAACTCAATACATTCTAAGGAGGTGAAGACACAACGATGTTTGTATGAATATACTGCAATTCAGAAACACGTATGGCTTCTCTTATACTGATGCTGCTTCTTTCTATACTCTTCTCGGACTTGCTGTATTCCGTTACTTTCTAAATCCACTGGGTTTTGCTAACTAATCACGTACCCCAAAGCCATCACAAATGGGCGGTCATTGCCTACGTTGGAAGCATGCAGGACATATTCTGTTAATGTCCAGTTTAAAGTTCCTCAAAGTATTGGTAAGTGTATAGTTTATGCTCAGCCATTGATTTCAACTAAAGTGCTCTCTCTGTTCCTCGGTCTGCCATCTCCCTCTCTTTCTCTGCACGGACCCTCACCCTCCCAATTTCCAGATTTTGAACATGGTGAAAGGTTTACATCTCTACTGAAAATGACGCTGAATATCCCAACATTCACAATTTTCAGATAAAATTTATAGATTGGCGCGAACAAACTAGACTTTATTCGTTAACCGGATATCGGTCGTCTGAATTTGTTGGTGTTGACTTTTACATGACTGAAGGATCTACCATGGTCAATTAAGTAATTCACATGGGGGCTCCAACCGTCATAGACAACAGCATTCGTCATCTTCCTTCCTTATCAGCAGTAGGAGATTACTGCTTGGACTCTGCTGAACACTCGCGTTGAACACATAAGTCAAAACCTCACATGTCAAGACTTACATTGTGGACCGTGTGGGAACGACTTGGGAAGTGGTATTTGTGGCAACATGTTTGAGCGGGCGACTGGAAGTCAAGGTTAATCCACTGGATTGAAATATTGTGATTGGAGCTCCTACGACTGATAACTGATGCATATCTACACAAGCACTGAAAAGCATTACTTGTGAATTCCGCTATAACAAGATGAGACTCAGAATCAAATTAGCCTCATGTGATTGTCTGTACGCAGTTTAGTTGTATTATCTGGAAAATAAGCATCTGCAGAAAATTACAAGGAATTTGTCAATGAAAAGGTCCAGAATTTTCCTTAGCTATGCGCTTATGAGAAACGATATGGAAATGCCAACAGATTGTCTTCATGAAAAGTGCATGTTGAAGTACTAGATGGAAAAATGATCAAAAAGTATCGACTACTCCAAAACTCAGATCTTTAGTGACTTGATATTGACTTTTTTTCCCTGCTAAGCAATTTGAATGCATGATGGCGAACTCATAACTTCACAATCCAAACAAAAAATATGAAATTACTGATTGATGCTCTTACTTGGTTGACTTGGAGCCCTCCAGGATGCGGAAATCCACGTCTTTTTTTTCAAAAAATTTCCGAAGCACCTAGGGTCTCCACTGGTATCTGACACTGGTTACCAGATATGATCACCATCTGTTGCTTTGCATATCGCCTAGCAAGCCTTGGAGAATTGCAGCGTACAATCTCCTTTGCAGCCTGGATGAAAGATAAGGAGGAGCAGTATCAGCATATGAGATGGCAAGAATGGTAATCAATGGTAATCAGGTAGAAACTTTTCTCCCTGCCTTTTGCGATCTACAACAAAACTCTCAATTACAACGCCTCTGTAAATCTTACAATCTCCTCATACAAAAAATAGCCCCTTCCACGAGATCACTGGTTTGTGTGACTGGACTGAAGCATTTAGAGATGACCATTTTCTCATAGGATTTCTGCGGGATTCAAATATTATCGTTGATCTAGATCCAGTCCCAGATCCCCCTACACCATGGCTGCCTTGAAACTGTCTTTCATGACCGCCTCCTGACCGGTACTTGACGGCCAGCTGTACCTGCTGAAACTTCCTCGGAGTGGTCAACATGGAATCTTGCTTGCCTTTACTCCCGGAACACTAAAAATCCCTGACAATTTCGGACACGACTCTAGTACATTGAGAGGTATATTGTCTAGAGAAAATCTTTCTCTGAGGGTTTATCACAGCAATATGTAGGACAACTCTCTTTCAGTCCACCTCTACATGTATGGTGGGAACTACGTAGGATATATAAGTGACAGATACAAGTTAATCTCTAGCAAGATGCAATAGGCGCCATAGATTACGGTAAAGTTTAAAGGATGACGTAGGATACATTATAAGAGATGTTAAAACTTTTGAAGAAAAACTGAGAGAGTCAAGCTCAAGTTAAGGCTGGGTGATCGATCAAAGCCTCTTTGGATACCGCGTTATTGCATCAAGCATATCTTGAAACATGCATTGATTTTACAAGTTGAAAAACAGACTAACAACCTAAATGATAAAAAATACCATGAACAAAAAAATGATCTACATCTTTTGCATTCTCGAGATGGGATAGGTTGAATGTGCAGAACAGTGAGACTTATCACACATATAATTTAAGTGTAACTCACCTTCAAAAAGCGTATTTTCAACCCGTGGGCACGTTTTTTTTTTTCTACTGTATTGCAATCTCATCAAGAATTATACGCAACGCACTTGCAAATTGTTTCAGTCACGTTTTCTTTACTTTGGCTTATGTCTACTGCTGCTAAGTGTGTAACGAGTATGTATTATATCTTAATATATCTTTCTATTGAGTTATCTTAAAAGTTTTGAATGTACATTATTATCAAAGAGGATATATAACTCTCCATATCATATATTTGTACAGATCCTCATATCATATCCATAGCCATGTGCTACATGTCTATCCTTTACCCTCTCATACTCCCATTTGAGGTTGCCTTGATGTTATACATAACACACACTAAAACCACAAAAAGCAAAAGGTTAAATCAACTTCAATGTCTTGTAGGACCATAGTTAGCTACTTTATGCTATATTTTGTTGTTTTTTAAATAAAGCAAGTGACATTAGGAGGAAAGATGGCTCAACGAATATGCATAAGCCCTGTAATCCGAATATGATAGTATGAATGGGTTGTTAGAAAAGACCGCTTCTGCTATCTTTCCTAACATTCTCTCCTCTCGGCCCTAATACTAATTAGTATTAGGGCCGAGAGAAAGAAAGAAAGAGAAGAGAGAGAAAGAAAGTAGCAATATTGTCTACTTGTGACGAGCAGCTGCGTATTCGGTGAAGGAAATTTGAGTGTTGATGGATAGGGCTGTCATAATGAAGAAGTGGTCGTTAATTTGGTGAGGGGCACGAGAATCTATTCGATTATCGCCTACTCAAAAGATGCCAATAGGAATGTATACGCCACTGGTTCAAAGCCAGATTGGACGGAAAGAGAAATGCAAAGATTACAGAAATTAGGAGGAGCATTTCTAGCATGGAGATAGAACTATGTTTGCTGAGAGTTGTGTGAGGAAGTTCAGGTGAAGAAGACAAAGAACACGATATGCCAATCAGTACAAGTTTGCCAATCAAGTAAAGGCTGATCTAATTTTGCAACACATAGTTTTTCAAGCTCCCTTTCTATCCGGATTGCACTTGTGGTTTGACAACTAAACACTTGCAATAATAGAAGATATACTAACTGTTGCCATACAGATTGCTCTTTCTGACTTCTCTGGGTGATATCAGCATTTTTTGATGATGATTCTTCCTTACACGCAAAGGTGTTGACACTCAAGTGTAACTCCCGGATATTCTTTGCGATCTCTTTCCGGTGAATACGCATTGACTTTTGGCATTCCCAACCTATCATCTTATATATTTCCTTCCGCTTCTTTGAGACCTGCTCTACTACTTCTTCCACACTTTCCTTTACCAATTCTTCCATCAAATCTTTGTGCCGGAATATAGATTGCTCAATTTCTCGCATAACCTCGTCCAACTCATGCGAAGGGACTTCATCTATGTCTCTTGCCACAGGTGACTATAGACTTCTTCCTCCAATATACCACAAACTCCTTGTTGATCCATTACTTGTATCTTCATTGTTGGGCTCACCCACTGTCTCTTCAACCTCAAGCTGATACCTCTTCCTCTCCATAAGTGTCAGCCATTCCATTCTTGAGAATATATGAACTAAGAATGAGGAAATGTACACCACTCTCTTTCCGCTAGCCCGTAATTTCTCCTCCATGACTTGCACATTCCTGGCAAAGATCTCTCTCTAGTTCAGCTTGATCGAGACTGTAACAAGTCCTTCCACTACTTTGTTTACATAAGTGGTTCTCTATGATGAGAACATCTGGTTCAGTGTATACATGACCTTACTCCTAAAATCATCCTAAATGAGGTTGATCTTGTAGCCATTCATTACTTTCTTGCCCCTTAGGTCAAACCACTTTGATTCATCCTAGTTGAACCTGGTATGCATCACTAACCCTTCCCAATGGATGGCGTCCTTCTCCTTCTTATAATCTCTACCTAGTGCTTCAGTCCACAAGATAGTATCCCAAAAATCTCGATAGCCTCTCCCCGAATGTTCGTGGATGAGCTATTATAAAATTGGGTGCATGAGTAGGACATCTTAGAGCTTACCGCCTGGATTTCAACTTGTGACAGGGAAGATCGAACCTTCTTCTATTAAAATTGAGTAATTATCTTAGATTGTGTCTCAATTATTTTGGATTGGTGTCATGTATGCTGAACTAGTTGAATGATGATCCGAGTGAAGACGTATTTGTAGACCTCTTCGGGTTATGATTTCCAAGAGTAAGAAAAAGAAGCATAATCTTACAATTTCATTTCTGAATAGACATTAACACTTTGTTTTTTTGGGAATGAATCTCAAATTCACTATATTGTTCATTCTTTTGTGTAACTTAGTTGTTACATGTTTATTGTTATTGCAATATTATATTTTTTTCTTGCATAGTTTATTGTCATCTAACGTTCTATAATGCTATTATAAAATGTGATGACTATTTATCCTTAGCTACATTCATCATATATGCATGATATAGAACTGAAATGTCGTCATGAGTCAAAATCTTTTCACAATATGTGATACTCTTTAATCTTATGTTTTCTCAATTTCTCAACGAATGATGACATGACCCCACAGGAGCTCCTTGAGTTTTAAGCACCCCAGCTATGATGCTTCTCTCACATATTATATTGTTTTTTTAATGTTTCAAATGTGTTAATACTTCGGAAACCTGTATAGAACTTGTATGCACTAAAGTGCCATCAAGTTTTTCAAAGGAAGAATAAGGGTGAAAAACAAGGATTTTCTTGAGTTATAATGCTTCCAGATTTCTGCAGCTGAAATATTCTCTAATAATGATTTTCAATAGGAAACTTCCATCTTAGCGCATGTCTTGTCCCATGGTTCCCTACGGCCCGCACTCTGTTCGAAGCGCATCTGACAGCAATTCGTGTGTATATCAAGCATGATGTGAAATATATTCACAAAATCTTCACATAGCATCGTAGCTTGGTCAACGATCTCCTATTTCTTCCCCATCATCATTCACTGCATTAGCATCACCGTATGTGACGGATTTGTGAATATATTTCATATCGGACAGCAATTCGTGTGTATATCAAGCATGATGTGAAATATATACACAAATCCTTTACATAGCATCCTAGCTTGGTCAGCGATGTCCTATTTCTTCGCCCACCATCATTCACTACATTAGCATCACCGTATGTGACGGATTTGTGAATATATTTCATATCGGATAGCAATTCGTGTGTATATCAAGCATGATGTGAAATACATTCACAAATCCTTTACATAGCATAGCAGCTTGGTCAACGATCTTCTTTTTCTTCGCCCACCATCATTCACTGCATTAGCATCACCGTATGTGACGGATTTGTGAATATATTTTATATCGGATAGCAATTCGTGTGTATATCAAGCATGATGTGAAATACATTCACAAATCCTTTACATAGCATAGCAGCTTGGTCAACGATCTTGTTTTTCTTCGCCCACCATCATTCACTGCATTAGCATCACCGTATGTGACGGATTTGTGAATATATTTCATATCGGATAGCAATTCATGTGTATATCAAGCATGATGTGAAATATATACACAAATCCCTTACATAGCATCGTAGGTTGGTCAACGATCTCCTATTTCTTCCCCCACCATCATTCACTGCATTAGCATCACCGTATGTGACGGATTTGTGAATATATTTCATATCGGACAGCAATTCGTGTGTATATCAAACATGATGTGAAATTTATTCACAAATCCGTCACATAGCATCGCAGCTTGGTGGACTATCTTCTATTTCTTCCCCAACCATCATTCACTGCATTAGCATCACCGTATGTGAAGGATTTGTGAATATATTTCACATGGGACAGCAATTCGTGTGTATATCAAGCATGATGTGAAATTTATTCACATCATGCTTGATATACACACGAATTGCTGTCCCATGTGAAATATATTCACAAATCCTTCACATAGCATCGTAGGTTGGTCAACGATCTCCTATTTCTTCCCCCACCATCATTCACTGCATTAGCAACACCGCTTCCATACTGCAATTTCGTACAGAGTCCGGGCCGTAGGAAACCATGGGACAAGACATGCGCTAAGCCTTCGGGTATTTCATTATTTCTATTTCTAAGGACGGAACTTTCCAGTTTAAAGCAGAAAGAAAGAAACGTGACATTACACTTTGATGCAATAGTACATATGTCCCGTTTTTTTGATATGTTACGCCCGCCGATTGTTTTGGACTTTTCTTTGGAAACATTCAGCCGGAGCCGGTTTGCTGAAGGCCTATGTGAGCCCTCTCTATGTCTCTCACTGGTCGCGTGGCCTGAAGGAGTTCAAGGCGACATTGTCCGTCGTTATTCACCTGCAGCGTGTGAATGAACTTAGTGAAGCTGCTGGGCTGGTGATCATAAGGAGACGAGTCTCTGCTTGTGTATAAACTGGACATAGCTGGAAACGAACCAGCTGAAGGATCTGTATTGTAAATTGCAGCTTATTGCAGGGGGTACAAGTTGTGGCTCAAGAATAGAATGTTTGCGTCTAAAGAGGTCGTCCACCCGTAAGAGCTGCAATTTATAGCATGAGGATGTTCGAGTCTAGAATCACATTCGTGCAGGTTTTAGTAACAGTCGTATCCATTTTGGAATTACAGTGTCATGTTGTTGCTTTGTCTGAGAATTTTACGTATGGCACAAGCGAGAGACCTTTCACGTGTGACGCAGACGGAGAGTTTTGGTGCGATGGGATTTATACTATCGCCGAGTCATATGGAGATCTGGGAATGATGAGGCCAATACCCGTAAACAGGTCGGATCCTGTACCACCAACATACTCCATGGTGACTAAGACAGCTCCGATTCAGTTGTTCGACGCGGCAAGAAGTCAGTGGAATTCCCTGAGAACGTCTTTCCGGTTCCTGATCACAAGCTCGGGTGGTGGTGAGACCGAAGGTGATGGATTCACATTCGTGATGCTCGGTACACCTCACCAACCCGGATTCGGAGGTTACGGTCTCGGCGTCTACAACGATACAAGGCCAAGGTCCGAGACACTGGCCATCGAGTTTGACGTGTGGAAGAGCGACTACGACATCTCGACTCTTGAAAACATCGGCGATATCAACCCGAATCACGTGGGCGTAGACGTGGATCGGATCGAGTCAAAAGTACAAAGAAGCGCTGGAGAAGCAGGCGTTGCCCTCATAAGTCGAGAAATCCACGCCTGGATCGATTACGAATCTCCGTCAAAACTTCTAGAAATCAGAATAAGTTACTCCAGTATCAAGCCCGATCTGAGCTTCTTGAACTACACTGTCGATCTGTCAAAAATTTTCGTTAGCGGATCTCAAGTTTACGTAGGATTTTCAGCTGGAAATGGTGGAATGTATAGTTACTACGACATCAGACAGTGGTATTTCGAACATTTTCCATCTACCACCGTAGATGCACCGGGACCGACCCCGAATGCGACTCCATCAGGATCAGGGGGAACCGATGTTATGGCCATAATTGCACCAGTTTCAGGAGGCGCGGTCGCAGTCTTACTGTTCGGACTCTTGACATTGTTTCTGTGCAAACGAAAGAGTTACACGGCCATGAAACAAACACAAAATCTTGGCGATATGGGAGTTAGTGTAGAATACAGTTACAAGCAGCTCAGGTCAATTCCGGGAAGAGTCTAAACTAGGCGAAGGAGGTTTCGGCAGTGTGTACAAGGGTGTGTTACCGGACACTGGGTCAATCTGTTGCTGTGAAACGAGTGAGCAGTGAGTCGAAGCAGGGCTTCAAGGAGTTCATGGCGGAGGTGTCCATCATCAGCCAACTGCGGCATCGCAACGTAGTGAAGCTGCTGGGCTGGTGCTCGGTCAGAGACAAGTTTCTGCTCGTGTATGAACTGATGCCTAATGGAAGTCTGGACAGAGCTCTGTTCTATCCAGCTCGGTATTATCTTGGGAGCTTAGAGCCAAGGTCATTCTGGGTGCTGCAGAGGCTTTGCACTATCTTCACAAGGGCTGGCGACAACAGGTCATTCATAGGGATTTCAAATCCAGCAACATTTTGTTGGACGAGTTTAATGCCATGTTAGGTGACTTTGGGCTCGCTCGGAAGGTGAACCATCATGAAGACGTCGCCACTACCAAGATTGCAGGAACGTATGGCTAGATAGCCCCAGAAATACCAGCCACTCAAAAATTCACAGAGAAAACGGATGTTTATGCATTCGGTGCAGTGACTTTGGAGATCGTGTCGGGTTGTCGGGCAGTCAATCGTGATCCTGTTGATCCAGGATTACTTGTAGAAAGTGTGTGGAGTAAGGTGGTTGACGGTAATATTAACTCTTGTGTAGATGAAAGGCTGGGAAAGGCGTATGATGAAGGTCAACCTGAGTTGCTTCTGCATCTCGGTCTCTTGTGTTGCGATCCGGTTCCTGAAGCTCGACCCAGTATGCGAGATGCATTGTGCATGCTGCGAGGTGCTGTACCTATGCCTCCTTTACCGTCTTCCAGACCATCCTCTCTGTATCATCATAGTGGACCGAATCGAGTGAAACATTGGAAATCCACGACTACCACCACATTTTCCGAATCCTGAGGTAGTTTTGATAGTACGAGCCTTTCTTCGCCATCATGAACCATGGCGAGCGATGATTTGTCCCGTAAATATAATTACAATCCTATTCTGATGTCACTGGGACTGAACATAAATGAATCTAGACATATCTGAAATCTGGGCATACAAGAGTAGGACTCACACTGGCTCCCAGTCTGACGTCCGTTGACTTTGAAGGATTGAAGCTTGCATCTAAGTGTATGTAAAACGATATTATGCATTGACACGGGGCGTTAAGTGAACCACATTGTCTGTAAGTGAACCGGATCTTCAGCACACTTCCTTTTCTTCGTCGATTGACTCTGGGTTACCTACCATATTTACGAGTTGACTCTCACTTTCACTGCGGATAACTGTTTTCCCTG
Source organism: Marchantia paleacea (assembly GCA_014180765.2). Taxonomy (NCBI): domain Eukaryota; kingdom Viridiplantae; phylum Streptophyta; class Marchantiopsida; order Marchantiales; family Marchantiaceae; genus Marchantia; species Marchantia paleacea. The sequence goes on from MUAA02000118.1 coordinate 1,034,187, forward strand.
ACTTTTTCTACTTCCTGTCTACAGTATCTCGCAAGGAAAAATAAACTCTACCGTTTTATGAAATGTTTACAATCTGGATAACACTATTTCTGACTCTGTTTTATGTAATATTACTTTCTCCTTTTCTTTTCGCCCCCGGTTGGATATTTTCTAGCCGGCTTGGCTTTGTACCTGAGTCGATGAAACTCATCGCGCCTTTTATTCCATGCGTCTCCCTTTCTCTCATATTATATTTCTTTGATCATGGCAGTATGATTAACTAGACGAAAGCCATGAGTAGATGTCAATATCAAACCTCATTTTTTCATGGTGATGAGACACCATGGAAAAATGAGCTTTGATATTGACATCTAATCCATCCTTGCAAATTTTCTGTTACTGAAGAATAATGAATTTGTGATAGATTATGCGAATGGCCCAGCGATCTACCACTGCAACTTCATCTCCTTCGTCATGGAAATAATTCCACCATAGGCTATAAGCAGCTCGAGCCAGGATATTTAGCTGCATGGTTTTCCTACCATGTGTATGATTAAATTTCTTTCTATGTAAAAGACAGGAACCAGAAGTTTTGAGCAAAACAAGTTGTATACGCATATACTTTGTCTTTTTCATAGCAGATGTTTGCAAATAAACTGGCACTAGCAGTTCTAACTGAGGAAGGACATAAAAGTCAAAGTTGACCTTAGAGAACATTCTGTAGGACCCGGTTTGGAAGTGCCTTCACCTCAAATCTGGGCTTCGGAAGAAGTAGCAGGGGCCTATGAAGCTTCGCGCGAAGCTTCTCAGTGAAATCTAGTCAACATCGGGAGTCTTTGAGTCTTGAGTCTTGACCGATAACACTCCTCTCATCGGTCAAGACGAGAGGACGTTGTGGGCAGGAATCGTGTCATCCGCAAGATTTGAAAAAAAAATTTAGGAGGAATAGACATTCGGATATAGAATTAATAGTGGCAACGATTATCAAGGTAAGGAGACTCTATCTGGAGACTTGTTAGATCAGCTTTTGCTGCGTATTTCGGATGTCCGTGCCAGGATCGGTCGGGTCCTTGCAAGGTCTTCCTGCTCTGATCGGATGGCATGTGTATCGAAGTTCTAAGCAGGCAGCTCGATCTAGGGCGTGAGAGAGGTCTAGAAAGAGAGATGAGGACATGAGGTAAAGTTGTCTTGACGCAACGTGCGAGATCCGCATAGTTCGTTGCTGGACGTCCGGGTTGTGCCTGAGCTGATTAGAAATCTCAGAATTGGGCATTATAAAGGTCTCTGCTTATAATGGGTGTTCAGTAGAAGCCATTGCGGAGTCTTGAGCTTCATTTCAGTGTGTGTGAGAGAGCTCTCAATCAGAGTATCAAGTCTAGTTCGCATTCAGAATTTGGACTGGTGAGCTTGTAAACTGTGTGGAGGGTGATAAGGCAAGTAAGTGTCTCGCGAGCAATGGCGATCAAGATTCATGGACGCCCTTTGTCTCCTTTTATGAGAGTTGTTGTGCTAGCCATGAACGAGATGAATGTTCAGAGTGAGCTGATCGTGGACGACCAGCATAATCCAGAGTACTTGGCCACTCTCAATCCCTTCGGAAAACATCCGGCGGTTGAATTCGACGGTTTTAATTTATACGGTATGTTTAAGACCAGTCCTCGTCTGAAATTATTTATTTATGATAACTTTTTTCAGCTTTTTGGCTATATTCTTAGAATCGTCTGTTCATTGTTCCCGTCTTCGTAAGATGTATATCAGTTGATGTGTTTTTCTAGTGACAGAGCTGCTTAGATGAGCGATTAGAGGACTGAATGAGTTGAAGTATGGAAAGGATATGACTGAGTGAAGAGATTCTGTAGTGGCAATTGATCTGTAACAGAACTTATTTCAGTTTTCCATGCTTTAGTGTTACAGTAGCTGAACTATACTTATATTCGAAAATCATACATTTCGAGGGTCATACTGGAGAATTATCAAACACAAAACACAAGATCCTCAACAATTAGTACATGTTTATTTAGCTCAAGTATTTCTTCAAGTACAGTTTCTTGTACATTGATCCTAAATGTAGCGTTAATGTCAGTGATAGATCTTAGCTTTCACAGAACAGAACAAGTCAGTCTATGTTTCAGCTATGGTGCTGGTTTGTCGCACGTTCACTGATCAGGGAAGGAGATTTCGATAAGCTGATACAAGGTAACATTAATTGTGATGTCCTGTTTGTTGCAGAAAGTCGAGCAATTGTGAGATATATTGCAACCAACTACGAGGGCCTGAATCTGCTCGGATCAACTCCTAAAGAGAAGGCAATGGTGGATCAGTGGGTTGAAGTGGAAGGGCACAGCTTCGAGCCTCCGGTTTTGAAGATCCTCGTGGAATTATTCTTTGGGCCCAAGTTCGTACAGAAAGTACCAGACGTAGCGGTTTGGGAAGAGAATATCACCAAGTTAGAGAAAGTTCTAGACATATATGATGCCCAGCTGGCCAAGAGCAAGTACTTGGCAGGAGACTTCTACTCCATGGCAGATCTGGTTCACATTCCTATGCTGCACCGGTTCGTGACCAGCAGTGGAAAGGAAAGTCTGGTTACTAGCCGCAAACATGTCCATGCTTGGTACGAAAATATCACTTCTCGGCCAGCTTGGAAGAAGATCGTTGAACAGTATCCAGATCTCTGAGATCACTATCGAAATAAGGTTACATTGGATTAGTGATCATTCCTGCATGGTTGAATGGTTATCTTGACAATTGCTCGCGCAAAGTAGGAGTTCCGGTGCAGAAGAGAATCCCCCTATCAATTTTGGAGTTATTAAACATGTTTATCACTCTCTGAAAATCGGTTGACTATATTATGTGACTGTCACAGTACAATTAAGGACCTATCATCAATTGAGATCAAAGATGGTGATAAAACGTGGATGTCCATATTACAGTTATATGCATAAGCAGTGGAAAGGGTTATTGAGTCTGTCCAAAATCAGTGACTTTTCTTCTTGGCCTTTTTATATTATATCTTATGCTGAAAAATTGCCGGTCTTCCTCTGTAGACAGTCGAAACAATTGAAAAAATATTCACTCGTTCTCTTCAACCCTTCACGTTGCAATGTTACAGTAAACGATGTTATGGAATCATGTCGGACCAATAGTGATCACAACAATTACACTTAGCTTCAAACGTTAAGCATCATATTAATATGATGCTTAACGTTTTGCAATTATTGCCGACATTTTATTGCAGGACATGATCAAAACCCCCTAAATCTGAAAAGATCTGAAACAAAAAAAATCAACTACAATTAAACTGCAGAAAATACAATTGCCCCATCACTATCAAAAGCAACTACTTATGTATCTGCAAAATTTGGTACCACTTTACCTTGTAGGAGATGTATGATGTAGTGAGAATGAATGAGAAAGACATTTTTTTTGGGTAGTATTTTAAGGCCTAGATATTGTACATTCTTTGTTAACAATAGGGGATGTGTTGTGAATAAAATTTGAACTCATTACTATCAAGTTTAAGCTTCTACTAGTCATTTTTATTGTGGATATTATAACAGATTGATTTATGATCATTGTATTAATTTGGTATTGATTTTTTTCTCCTGAAAACCTTTTTTTTGTCACCCAGGTTCTGTTTCCCAAGGAGAAAACATAATTCTAAATTGTAGTCCATCTTTTAATAATGATAAGACAGTACTAACACTAAGTTGACTCTAAACTAAGTACTTTTTAAGGTATTGTGTACTTTTTTTTTGAGTACTTTTAATTTGAAACTTTATAAATCAGACATGTATTAGCCAATTAGATTCAGAAATTTTCAATCTTTGGATAGCTCTCCACACATTCCTTTATATTTTGTTATTGATGGTGAGGAATTGAAATATTTGGTTAGCAGAATGAGATAGTCCGTATATACATAATTTTGAGCTAATTTTATGGAATTATTTTCTGTAGAATTCAATATATATTGGTGTATTTCACATTGCCCAACATTGTGGTGAAAGATTGTAATACATAATTCTAGTATTGTGAATTTGTGATATTTTTATTTCGTATCACAATCCAATTTTAATCCATTTGTTTATACAATCAAAAAAAAATTGTTCCATTATTGAGCAAAAGACATGTTCAATTTTTCATATTTTAAAAACTAAGCTTGATGTTTATTTGATGGAATTTTTATCCAAAAATCACAAATAAATTATGTAACTCTATAGTTTCAGATCTTCATTTATTTCTTCATGGAAATTAAGAAGCTCTCAAACTTGACACTAAATATCACTCTATTATTATTTTTTATTTATTCCAAGTTACAATAAATAATATTTATGGAAATATAAATGCAAGATATATTGTATATATTAGGTAATAATGGTTTTATCAAGATATAATTTTTTTCTTACAAAAATTTTATTTTTATGTGATCAATTCATCTGATTTAGTTCATTTTTTCACATTTTTATAAAAATTTATCAAGTATTTTTTATTTGACAAACATAAAGAATAAATTGACTTATAAATATAATTACTTCTTATCCTTTAACATGTTGTTAAATATTTTTATTAAAAAATAAAAAATGGATTAAAAAATCATATTCTAAGAAATGGATTTTTTTTTATTGTTTCAAATAAAAGCTAATAAGGTTGATTTGAAAATAAAATCCTAAAAAATGGCTTAAATTAACTATTACTTCTAAAAAATGAAATAACAGTCAATAAAATATTTTTATTTTTTGAAATAATAACAAGATGTAATATGTTTTTCAAATATATACATCAAAATTATCAAATTATATTGATCAAACTAAAATGAAAATGGACATTAAATTTTTTAGATGTTTCATTCAGAATCAGATCAATTTAAAATATTAATGAGATTAAAATTATAAATTTTATGAGGTAAAAAAAATTGACATTTAATTCAACATATTTTCAAAAATTATATTTAATACATAATTCACATGTTGTTGTGCTATTACATGTATTATCTTTAAGTTTGAAGTGTTGAAAATGCCGAAAAGGTTACAAGGAGCTAACATATTTTTACAAGTTTCACAACTACGTTATTTGATTCTGTAAAGATATTATTTTCTGATATTAAAATAAATTTTGAAAAAAAAAATAAATTTGCTGATAAATTTTTTGAGAAATTTGAAATGAATATCAAACATAAATTTTTTAAATGAAACAAAAAAAAGTTTAAGATATATAATTTAAAAAGAATTTTGACATTTTTTAATTTGCAATAAACAGATCAAAGTATTTATTTCTTGACTACTAACTAAGTCTATATCATATTTGTTAAACTCATGTCATGACCAGAGCCTCGAAAAAACAATTTCTAGAAACAAAAATAGTTATTGAATTGGAAACATAATATGTGAATAAGATTCATGATGAACTTTTTTTGATATTTCTATAAAAATAAATAACATAGTTTAAATAAAATTATGTTCAAGAATGTTATTTGAAAGAAGTCATAGATAGATTGTAGATGTTATGTCTTGTAGATTCTAGGATCATAGGTTTCTCCTGTCTCCGAGCTTGTCTCTAGTTGCGTCCCTTAAGGGTCTATCTCGTTGACAAATTTAGAAATCGTTATGTGCACATGTCAAATAGCTGCATAATGCCCATGTCTAAATGCCAAGAGTCATAGATATCACTTTAAATATTGTGGAATGAGATCCTGAACTTAACCAATCTGATCTCAGTTACGGTACGAAGTAGTGCTAGGCTTGCAAAAGTCCAAGGATATTACATGCCCTGCCAAACTCACACCCAGATTCAGGCGGTTTTTCACTCCTATCCTATCAGAAAAAAGATCCACTGATCTTTTTTCTGCGACATTTGGGAACCAATCTCTCCATAATGCGTGTCTGAAAAATAATGTTAGAATAATAGAATGTTAATACTGATTGCACACCATGAGGAATAACGAGGCGCCAGGTCCGATACATGGACTGTTTGGAGAGTCAGTGACGGGCAAGGAACGTGGTTCCTCGCTATGTATAAACTGCCGAAGTTTAGCGAGCTTGTGACGGGCAAGAAACGTTCACAGATACAGCGCCTGACATGTTACGTTTCAGGTTTCTCTTGAATCTAAACTTGTGGGTCCACATTACAGATATATCACACATAAGACGAAGTGAAGGTCTGGATCCATTACAAATTAGCTGACACTTCAAATATAACATGAGAATCCCAGGTATACAACCGTCATGTTCATTTTCAGCTCTTTGGGAGGAACGATAGCTTCAAACTCAATGCGAGCAGATGCATGCATCGTAGGAGGTTACTAAGACACATTCCCAGTTTTTGACAGGTGAAGAATCAATCATGGAAAAGGCCTTAAACCCCTGTAGCTGACAAGCACAGCAGATCTACCCGGAACAAGTATTGTCAACTGGAATCTCCCTGCTCTTTTGCGCGTTTCATGCACGTTGTTGCTCACAGAGGTCTACATGAATCATATAAAAGGCAGACCATCACTATTAGAATCAACAGCTCACAAGTTTCAAATTTAGTTTCATCTCCTGAAGTTCATCTCGTCCTCTACGTACTGCACTGATCCGGGTGCTTAATGAAATCTTGTACATCTGATGTCTGATACATACTGACGAGTTCTGGTGGATTTGATGTCTTTGAAACATCTGATATTTCAAAATGTTGATTTTATTGGATGGAAAAAATTGCCTTGGAAATCAGCTGATAGCAAGCTTTAAGCACAACTGACTGACAAGCCTCTGTGGCAAATGTGCAGAGGGCTTGAGACTTTGTAAGTCCTAAAGATTTTCTTCAAATCTTTCAAAAACGATGGCGACAAGCATCAGAATTCCATCATCAATTATGATGATGATTGTTCTCACACTCTGCTACACGGCAACAGCCACTCGTCAACTTACCGAGGCCGCCCATATCAAAGCTTCGGAGTTCCCTGCGGAAGAATTCAACAGAAACTTGTTTGAGAGCTGGATGCATCAACAATCCAAAATCTATTCTGACGAAGCTGAAAAGAGTGCTCGATTCAATATCTTCAAAGCTAATCTACGGCGTATTGAGGAACATAACAGCAAACCTTCCTCTTATAAACTGGGATTGACCAAGTTCGCAGATCTTTCTCAAGAGGAGTTCAAAGCAAAATACCTGAAGACCAGATTCCGCAGAAATGACAGATCCAGTCAGGCGCCAACCTTTTCGTACGCAAATGTTGAAGCTGTGCCCAAAGCTGTAGATTGGAGGAAGAAAGGAGCTGTGACGGCCATTAAAGATCAGGGTGAATGTGGTAAGATCACAATTTTGGATGATTCTCGTCCTTCTTTGTAGTGCATCGACTGCTCTGAATGCTGAGACCTGCCATTTGTAAGATACTCTTATACCACTTGTGCATGCTTGCAGGGAGCTGCTGGGCTTTCTCTACTATAGGAGCTGTTTGAAGGAATAAATCAGATCCGAACAGGCAATCTGGTCTCTCTTTCAGAGCAGGAGTTGGTGAGTTGTGATGTCACTGCCAACACTCAAGGATGCGAGGGGGTTACATGGATTATGGATACGAGTTTATAGCTCAAAACGGTGGAGTAGATTCAGAAAGAGACTATCCTTATACTGCTGAAGACGACTCCTGCAACTCTCACAAGGTAAAGAGCTTCTTTCAATGAAGGGCTTTAAACAAGATGCGAGAAGAATGGCTGGAACATGCATACGATGGTACTAAATGATGTGTTGATTGAATTGCAATGTGAAATTGCACATTTTGCAACTATCTGTTGGCTAAAATCATGTTTCCATATCTGCAGGAAAAGAAAGTTGCAGCAACCATCACCTCTTACGAAGATGTGCCAGCCAACAGTGAGAAAGATTTACAGAAAGCAGTGGCAAATCAGCCTGTCAGTGTTGCTATCGATGCTGGCGATGGAGATTTTCAGCTGTATACGAGTGTAATATGTCGAACCTCACAATATTTCCTTCTCTTTAATATATTAATACGATCAAATTGTCTTGAAATATAGCAGTATCTTTAACTCGACATACTTCTGAACTGCAGGGAATTTACGACGGCACCTGTGGCACAGAACTGGACCACGGAGTCACAGCTGTGGGATACGGAACTGCAGGAGGAACCGACTTTTGGATTGTTAAGAATTCATGGGGAGAAAGCTGGGGTGAGAAGGGATACATCCGAATGCAGCGCAACATTGATGCACCGGAGGGTCTGTGTGGAATTGCAATGGAGGCGTCGTACCCAACCAAATCTAGCAACTAGCTTGATGGAGACGTCCTTGACTGTTTATATGTACATACTCTTCTTGATGTGAGAGAATTACATGGCAATATACACTACCAACGAGCTTGATGGGGACGTCCTTAACTGTTTATATGTACATAATCTTTTTAACGTAAGGAAATAGTGCACCTTCTGTATATGAAAATATATAGACATAGTAATCTGGTATGCTAATTTTCAAATAGAATAGCCGTGAACGGCTACACTGTTTTAATAAGCCCATCTTGGGAAGCGTCATCTCCATGTTTGTAATGACATAGCAGATATAAAATTCCAATCGTCCTCTGCATATTCTATGTATAGAAGTTGGTACATTGCAGCCGCCCTGTAAGCATTTCGAAAAATGAAGTAAGCTTCTGAGCTGAACTCCATTAACATTGTGCCACTGTCCATCATCAGCCCCACTGTCGTGTGTGGAAAGTCCCTAGCGCAACATTCACCTCTCGACCATTGAGCATAAATAATGTCCACCCCATCCAGGTAAATATTTATTGTACTAGTTCCCATGGAGCTGAACGAGATGGGAACAAACTACATCCAAGGGTGGGATCCTCATGAAGACGGTTACATGAACCTGATTCAGTTAATGAACTGCACCACAACAGGAATGAAAGACCTGACACATACGATCAAGCAATTGACAGATTCATAGGATGTCTTAAGAAGGAGAAAGCAAAAATGAGACATGAAGTGAAGCCACCAAAGTAGTCATATGGGGATAATTGCAAGATCCACGGAGCAAAATTGAAGTTTATGGAAGCAGAGAACGGTAGGCTCCGAAGACAATTCAAGGAGGTGAAGTGACAGTCAAACAAAATTGATAAGGAGAAACCAGCAAGATTAGAAGTTTTAGCAATCAAATGTTTGCAATATCTTTTTGCCCGATGTGACGAAGTTGAGACCAAATGATAGAAGAGACTCACGATGGTGATGAACACTCCTTGCGGCTCAAAAGAGAAGCAAAAGGAGATGTAGAAAGCGATGTGTGTCCATTGGAGGTAGATCACATAGCACATCAGGGAATTGACGTTGATGCTTTCGCCTGAAAAGAAGAGTTGCAATAAAAGGGTGCAGCCATTTTCCAAAGAAGTAGTTGGGTGCGATCCTTGTAGGTAGCGATTCAGATAGGCCGTTAGGATTGTGTATAAATAGGACCAAAGTAGTCAGGAGAAATATCTTCAATTTGCAAGAGTAAGACTTGAATTGTTCTTGTGTAGCTAGGGTAGAACGGAAACTTTCAAAGCCGAGTAGAGATTGCAATGGCCTACCTGATTGGAGTTTGGATTCATTTGAAGTTACCCATGAATTTGACCCACGAGTTTGGTCATCGAGGATTTCATTGGAGAACCTTCTACGGGCTTGCGCCTGGTCAATGATTGTCTCTTGTAATTGAGGATCACCCAATATCAGTTAAAGAATTTCCTTGAAAATTTCTTAGTGTGTTAATTTCACTTATGGGTTTTAGTGTGATGTGGAAACTATAATTTACATGTTACATAAGAAAGCTGTGATTGTAGTGCTTATTGATTCGTTCTCAAGGAAATGGGGTGTTAAACGAATATCAAGTGGGAAATATGTGAGTTTAGTCTTCTTTCATCAACTCTAGACGATCACTGTCCGAAAAGTTAAGGAGTTGTGGCTTCTTCCAGTTCTTCTCGCACGCGTGTGATTAGCTCTCCTACTCTCATTTGATCCTATTCTTAGGAAAGAACTTTGTATTCCGCCGAATATGACTCTTTATTCCAAAAACCACAAAAAATTCCTACAATCTTCGTATACTATGCCCCTACAATTGACCAGGAGCCTAGGACGAGGTGAAGGAGGCAATTTGCAGTCACCAATTGTAGGAGAAAGACACAATATGCCTTTGGAAGAGTTGGACAAGGTGATGTGGGAGATTGAGGAAACTGTATTCATACGGGAAGATTCCATAGGAAATTCGGGGAAGAGAGTACGAAGTCCGAGTGTGGAAGAAGTTTGAGCGTCGGTGAGCAAGAAAAGTAGGTTGAAGTAGGTTGCTAAGCCGAGCAGCCCAGTACTGAAAGTATCGAGGCCTAAGGTGAAGGCATCCAAAGTAGATGGTGGAGAACTGCTCTCTTTGGTATTGCAGTTAGCCCAAAAAATAGAGAATGTCGTTGTATCTGTTCTCATGGAGTTGAACGAGATGGGAACATATTACATCCAAATATGGGACCCTTAGGAAGACGGTAACATGGACCTGATACACGTAATGAACCGCACCGCAATAGGGAAGAAGGACCAGACATAGACAATTAAGTTATTGACAAAGTCAGTGGGACATCTTGAGAAGGAGAAGGTAGAAGCGCAACATGAAGTGGCGGCAACAAAGCAAGCTCATGGAGAGATATGCAAGATCCGAGTAGCGGAATTGAAATTTGTGGAAGAAGAGAATGAGAGGCTCCGAAGACAATTGAAGGAGATAAAGCGGCAATTGCACAAGGTTGATGTAGAGAGACCAGCTAGATTAGAAGTTTTGGCAAGTAAATGTGCAAAGTATCTGTTTGCCTGATGTGACGAAGTTGACGCTGATCGATTGGAGAAATTAACGGTGGTGATGAACACTCCTTGCAATTCGAAGGAGAAGCGAAAGGAGATGTACAAAGCCATGGGTCGCAATTGTCAAGAAGCGATGCAAGTTCATTGGAGGGAGATTGCAGAGGACATCAGAGAGTTACAAATTAGCCTTGATGTTTTCACCTAGAGGGAAGAGACATCATCGAAGGGTGCAGCAAATATCCAAAGTTGTAGTCTGACGCGATCCGTGTAGGTAGTGATTCAGATAGGACGTTAGGATTGTGTATAAATAGGATTAGAATAATAAGTAGAGACACCTTCAATTTGCAAAAGAAAGTCAGGAACTGAACCTGTGTAGCTAGGGTAGAAAGGAAACTCTCAAAGCCGAGTTGAGATCACGGCGGCCTACCTAACTAAAGATCAGATTCCTGTGAAGTTACCTAAGAATTCGTCCCATGAGTTGATCACGCGGATTTTTCCGGAAGAACTTCTGCGAGCTTACACATGGTGAATATTGTCTCTTGTAATTGGGATCCCCCAATTTTAATAAAGGAATTTCCTTTGGAATTTCTTAGTGCATTAATTTCAGATGGGTTTTACAGCATGAACTGATGAGTCTAACATCGATATATCAAAGAGAACGGCAACCGTCATGACGGGTAGAAAGGAATTGTAGTACCACTAGTCAGGAAGATGACTATGTGGAGGATTCGACCGCTTATTGTAATGGTGGTGTTCTATGGGAGAGAAAAAGAAGATGTAGAATCTTTTGTGAGAGACTTCAAGAGGGCATGTATAGGAAACAATGAGAGAAGGAAACCTGAATGGGCTATCCTTTTGCCCGACTTCTTGGAGGATTCTGCATTGAAGTGGTACAATGAGTACAAGAAGGAGCATGTGGAGGAAGACACTTGGGAGAGTATGACAGAGAATCTTATTGAAAACTTTCTTCCGGATGAAAGTTACGAGAAGCTGATGTGTGAAGTCACCTTTTTGAAGCAAGGAGATAGTGAGAAGGTGAGATCATACGTGGAGAGAACGGAGAAGCTAGAGTCACGTTTTCGTGTGGTGTTGAGAAACAGTGGAGACGAGGTCGAGCCAACCATGATGGGGATTGTGGCGATGTTGACAAAGAACTTCATTGGAGGTTTGAAGCCTCTGATTCGAAGCAAGGTGAGATATGAAAAATCCTCTTCTAAGGTTGAGGCTATTCGCATTGCTATTCGAATGGAGGAGAGCCTAGAAGACGATGATTCTAGCTTGGTGGCTAGAGAAGCATCACCACCTGTTGTGGTTAGAATGACAATTCCTACTATTGTTGCTGCGCCTGTAGTAAATTCTCCAGTGGTAGACTTGCACCATGAGTTGAAATCTATCATAGAAACACTTGCTGATCTCAAGATTAACATAGTACAACTATGGGAGATGAGGAATCAGAATGTAGGGGGAGGATCTAGAGGGTATGGGAATAATCCTCCAAAAGGAAATCCACCACAGGGGAACTTCACAGTTTCATGCTTTAGTTGTGGAGGCCCTCATTTCCAACGAAATTGTCCTAATCCTCGACAACATGATGGAGCTAGACACAACAATTATACTCCGGCTGCAAGTCAATCGAAGGATAAGGGCCTAGCCTCCTCAAGCACTTGAAAGGACAACAAGGTTTGAACTCCCATCACGCTTACCACCACCTTGTCCACCACTCGAATGGGTCGCACCTTTTGCTTGTTGGCCATCCCAACAATGATGTTGGAAGGTCTTGAAAGCTTCATCCCCAACTTTTTCAACAAACGTTTTGACATGGCATTCACCGCAGATCCACCATCCACTAATACATCCGAAACATCACGTACATTAATACGTACTTCAATCTTCGAAGCCTGAGTGCATACCTCCGAGGCAGCGGCATCCACCACTCCTACTCCAACATTCGCCATGGAAGCTTTCCCCTTGGATTGTCGCTTCATGGTCCTTTTGGAGCTTAGCCGTCCCCTCAACTCCTTTCTTATCGTAGGATTTAGAGCAATCAATTGGCCAACAGTTATATTGGCTTTTTAATTCCTCACATCCTCCACCACGTCGTATTTGAGCTGGGTAGATGAAATGGAGAAATCATCCATTCCCAACTTCTTCCTCGGTGCTCTTCCTCGGTTGACTCACACCACTGGATCGAGTGCTCCGGCTTGGTTGATCCTCCATTGAGATGGACTCCTCTGCAAATCTTGCTCTCTTCTTCTCGTGTGCAAGAATATCAACTCTGGAACTTATAGAGCTCTCTCCCTTCTCAAACGTGCACTGATGAGGAAACACATCAATAGACAATACTCCCTTGGTTGAGGGCTGTGAGGATGTAGGGACATGTTTAGAGGTTTCAGACTGTTTTTTTGTTTTTGGAACATAAATAAACAATATTCGGGGGAAGTATGTATCGCTGAATATGAATAGGAGAAATAAGCGCAAAGATGGCCAAGACGAATAAGTTGTTCAGGAGGTCTGAAGCGTCAAACGGATTAGGGCAGTTAGTAACAACATCGACGAGCGTAACGAGCCGCGGAGTAGCAAGAACGAGCGTCGAGTCAAGTAGCCAAAATGAAGAGGAAATCGGTCACTCGATCGGGAGCTCGTGAGGCGATTCAATTGCCTGTGAAGAAGATGCCGACGGGAGTATATCAACCCTTGTGCCAAGGCCAGAATGGTCGACCGAAGAATTAGCACGATTGAAGACCTTGGGAGGAGAGTTTTTGGCATGACGCTAGGACTATGCGTGCCCCGAGTTGTGTGAAGAAGTTCGAGCCAAGAAGACACCAAACCCGATAGGTTGGAGAGGACATCTAGACTCGTGGGATGCGTTGCTTTGGGCAAAAGCCATGGGAAGGGATTACTCAAAGGAGAAGGACGGAGTCGACTGGGAAGGGTCGGCAATGCACACTGCATTCACCTTCAACGAGCGAAAGTGGTTTGATCCTAGAGAGAGGAAGGGTACAAACGGCTTCAAGATCGATCTTATTTGGGACGACTTCCGAAGGAAGATAATGTATACATTGAATCAACTCTTCTCACCACAACAAACTACTTATCTAAGTATGCATAAGGTCAGGATAGTAGAGGGATTCGTCGGCGGAGCAATCAAGTTAATTGGGGAGAAATCTTCGCTCGGAATATGCAAGCGATGGGACACATGCTAAGAGCGGGAGAGAAGGGAGTAATCTATATCTCCTCGTTTCTGGTACACATGTATTTGCGTATGGAGTGGTTGACGCCACAAGAGAGAAGAAGATATCAAGTGAGCGTGGTCAGCACTTTGGGTGGGCCAGCAGCCAGCAATGACAGCAGTGGTTCGACGAGAAGTGTGGGACCCCATCAAGACGACGGTGTGCAGTCGCCGATGAGACCGAATCAGCAGGAGATGATTTCGGAGGCAAGAGCTAAGGCAGTGAGAGATGAGGAAGAAGCCATATTCGGAAGGGAGGACTCCGTGGGGACCACAGAGAAGAGAAGTCCCAGTGTGGAGATAATTGCGGAGCCCAAAGAAGAAGAAAGAAGTCAAGGAAATCGCGCAATCAGGAAGTCCAGTACTGAAGGCATCGCGGCCTAAGGTGAAAGTGACTAAGGTAGCAGTAGAAGAACCACTTTCTTCGGTGCTACAGTTGGCGCAGAAGCTGAAGAATGTGGTGGTGCCATTTCTGATGGAGCTGAACGAGATGGGAAGCAGTTACATTCAGGGGTGGAACCCGCATGAAGATGGTTACATGGAGCTGATTCAGTTGCTGAACCGCACTGCTCGTGGGAAGAAGGATCAGACGGACACTATAAAGCAGTTGACAGAGTCTGTGGAACGTCGGGAGAAGTAGAAGGCGGAGGTGACAAAGGAAGCAGCCGCAGCAAAGCAAGCCTACGGAGAAATCTGTAGAATTCGGAGCGCGGAAGTGAAATTTGTTGAGAGAGAGAACGAGAAGCTTCACTAGCAATTGAAGAGGGCGAAGCAGCAGTTGCATGAAGTCGATGTTGAACGGCCAGCTAGACTAGAAGATTTGGCAAGTAGGTGCTCGCAATACCTTTTTGTTCGGTGTGACGAGGTGGAGGCTGAAAGGTTGGAACGTTTGACAGTGGCGATGAATACCCCTTGCGATTCGAAGGATCGAAGGAAAGAGATGTACAAGGCCATGGGATGCGAATGCCAGGAAGCGATGCGAGTCCATCGAAAGGAGATCGCTGAGGACATCAGGGAATTGCAAATGAGCGTCGATGTCTTTGCGTTGAAGAAAGAGATGTCATCGAAGGAACCTGAGATGCCCCGTAATTGTAGTCGGACGTAATCCATGTAGGCGACGATTAGGAATAGGTGCGAGTAGATTGTATAAATAGGAGTAGTGATAGAGTAGGATTATCGCTTTCTTTACAAGTGTTCATTGAGAACCGTAATTGTAGTCAGGGTAGAACGAAGTGCTAGAGAATCTGTTTAATGTTGCATTCGATTGGCCTTGACTATGCGTGATACCTGTGAAGATACACGGATATTCGTCCATGAGCCATAGTCGGATTCACTTCGCAGTAGAACTTCATCGCCTCGTCGACAGCTTGTAAAGGAGTGATCAACTCCCATCAGTAAATCTGGAGTGTAATTTTAATTACATGCGTAATTCTGTGCAATGTAATGGATGGGTAATGGTTTGTTAATTTGACTTAGTGCTCTTGGACTACTCTATCACAGCACTCTTTGGACTATGCATGTCCAGAGTCTTCAAAAGAAGCATAAACAGCCATATTCGTCGCTGACATAAAGATAACACCTCATTCCCTTGGGAACGAACTGTAATTCTGTGCAAATGACAAAACCTTTGTGTAACCTGTCTGTTACAGAGGACAATTGATCGGTGGCATAAGGGTTACCTTCGTATAGGGCCGAAAAACCATCGAGTGAAGGTCCCTCTCACAAGTGGCGGAGGAGTAGTCTCAGAGTCGGATAGACCTACGAGTGATTACTCAGAGTCTGAGAGTGAAGAAAGTGGCAGTTTTTCAGAGGTTGACACCAACATGTCGACCGATGAGGAGACATCATCTGAAGATACCTTGGACGATGATGTTCAAGTTCAAGTTATTGCTGCAATGGATTTACTTCCTAGGCTAGGGGTGGTGAAAGATCCCGACAAGATGAAGATGAGTGAAGATGAGATAACTCGACGGCTCTCCACTCTCAAGTTTGGTCCCAAGATTAGTATGGAGGAGAAGTCAAGGTTCTTGGATATATTTCGAAAATATATCCATGTCTTTGCCTTTAGCTACAAGGATTTGAAGGAAGTAACCTTAGAAACTCATCGCATTGAGTTAGAGGAGAAGGCTCGCCCAAAGACGTCGGGAATCAACATCGGATAAATCCACCAACGGCTGTGGTGGTCAAGGAGGAGATCGACAAGCTAAAGGATGCGGGTTTCATCTATGAGGTAGAGAATTCTGAATGGGTTTCTCCTATTGTGATAGTCAAGAAGAAGAATGGTAAGCTACATGTATGCGTAGATTACAAGAAGTTGAATGCTGTCACAAAGAAGGATTACTATCCTTTACCTTTCATAGATGAGATTCTAGAGGAGGTGGCAGGTCATGAGTGGTATAGTTTTGGAGATGGTTATAGTGGTTATAACCAAATTCAAATTGCTCCCGAAGATCATTTGAAAACCACTTTTACCACGCCATGGGGAACTTTTTGCCTTTAGGTAATGCCCTTTTGGTCTATGTAATGCTCCAAAGAACTTTTCAGAGGTTCATGAACAAGGTGTTTGAACCTTTTATTGGGAAATTTGTGCGAGATTTCATAGATGATTTTTGTGTATACGGGAAGAAGGAGGATTATTTTGATCATTTGATCAAAATTCTACAACGGTTGGAGAAAGCCAAGGCCTTGCTCAATCTAGAAAAATGCCTTTTTGGATGTGAGGAAGGTTTGTTGTTAGGGCACATCATCTCCAAGGATGGTATAGCGGTGGATCCAGAAAAGATGAAACGCATCCCCAACTTACCTTTACTGGTGACGTTGACCAAGTTGAGGCAGTTCCTTGGAATGGTGGGATACTATCGACGGTTCATCTTTTCCTTCTCCAACAAAGCTTATGCCATGACGGTTTACATGAAGAAGGGGACGGATTACGATTTAATCCTCAAGGATGGAGAGGCAGCTGTGGCGTTCGAACTTCTTAAGAAGGTGTTGGTAACGGCTCCTATTTTAGCCAAACCAAATTGGGATGAGGATTTGCTCATGATGGACACCATAACAAAGGTACCGGCTGAATACAAGGGGATATGGGATTTCATCTCGGAGGGAGAGTTTCCCCAAGGCATGCATTCACGGGAGAGGAATGCATTGATGAAGCGATGTGAACCTTATACCATCATAGAGGACGTGTTGTTTCATGTAGGACCCTGTAACCAATCTTGGTTAGTCATAGTTAGTTTAGCCAAAGCGTAGAGTGGTCACTAGATCACAAAAAGACAAGATAGTGGTGTGCACTATCCAAAAAGTAAAAGGGTAAATGACGAGGTGGCTACCATGCATTGGTGGATCAGATTGTGTGCTAGACGTCTGTTAGGAATTGGTTAGGATAAGATAACAAAACATGCAACCTACGCATGTTAGCCATGTGGCATAGTTTGGATTTCGGGACTTCTCTAGTCCTACAAGATATAAAGCAAGGAGAGGTCTTGAGAAGACCATCTCATCTCGGAAGTCATTCCGAGTCATTGCTTCAGTGTTACAATGGTATCGAGAAAGCTTTTTATTGTTCCTATGAGTGTGGATCACCCCTCTTGGAAGAATAGTCTGGGTTGGTACAATTATTTGAGGAGAGAGAGTGTTTGTTAGAGGCCGGGCAAAGGGCCATTGAGCCGCAAGTATTGGAAGGGGGTTATTGTGGGTGCAGGTTATGGATGGGGGAGATAGAATAGTACCGAGATTCCCATTTCTTAATCCTTTTCATGTCAAACTGTTATACATTGAGAGAGCAAGGTTGACTCAGTATTTGGTTTATCATTTTGGTGCCAACTTCATGGACCAAGTGATGAGATCTCGAGATCATGTTATCTTACCTATAGTCAACTACGATGTTACTTGGGATCTCACGATTTATATTTTAGTTTAGAGATGAACCTCAATAGACCACCACCGGTGAGATTCAACACACGGTGTGAAATCTATTGTGTGTATCATCCTAAAGCTATGTTTCAGAGCATAGTTATTAGAAACTTTGGAGAGTAGTATTACCATGAGGTGATAGCATCACCTATTCCTTTTGTGTTGCCAATCTTGAGAAATTGGAGAGTGTTCATCTTAATCCTATACTGAGAGAGAGTGGACGGAGACGAATCATGGAGGACACTTTGAGAGAAATGATTCAGGAGTTGAAAGATTTGAGAAACGCATTTGAGCAAAGTTAGACTCAAGTACAAGAGTTAGCTCAAGAATTAACAGCAGTCAAAGCGAGAGGAATGGAAAATGAGAGAATGAGAGAAACTCCAATGGAGATGGAGACGTCACCATCCATGGTGGAAAGTGAAGAAACAGTGAGAGCCCGTCTTTTTAAAGCCCAAGCAAGACAACGAGCAAAGAGAGCTAGATCTTCAGACATCCATGACTCGAAGATGACAAAAGCTTGTAAGATAGAACCTTACCGAGGTAGTCGAACCATTCGAGTTTTGGAATGTTGGATTGAGAGAATGGAGTATCATCTTGCTTTGTTCAATATCAATGATCACATTGCACGTCTTTTTTTGTTCGCATTTTGTT